>CM033756.1:2069309-2669309 GCA_019671005.1 Hibiscus mutabilis
ACAGAAGAAGTAAAGCAGTGGAAGCTGGTGCAAGTAAAAGTTGATCAGCAAGTTCGTGTTCTGTGTTTCTAACGTGTTTGCAAGTGTTGTGTGTTTGAATAAATGAAAGAAAACAAAACCATGTGTTTTGTGTACTTTTTTTTACCCTTTTGTGTGGACTGGATGGGGTGCTTTAAAGGCTGATCAAAATGAAATAAATTACTTTACAAATCTGTGTCCATATATATATTGCATTTTTATTCTTTTGTTTAATAGTACTACATAATAATTGCTCATGCATGTGTATAGTATAATTATTTTGAATAGGCATGCATATATAATTTTTTTGAATAGGCATGCAAGCAAACATCATAATATGTGAGGTCTTTTTAGGAAAATAAACAAGTTCATTGTTGCATTAAGTATGGATGAATGTCCATATATGGTAAAAACATGATATTTCAGTTTTCAAGGAAAAAAAGACAATTATTTCAAAAGCTCAAATTAAATCCCTAACTAGAGCATTAAAATGGAATTGCAATTTGTGACGGTCATGTATATTATCAAATAATTTATATATAAAAATTTACTTAAATCTAAATCGTTTAGTTAATTAATCAAATTAGTGATATTTTAAATAATTCGGTCAATAGTTAATAAAGAATTTTATTGTCAAAATTGAAAATTATTGATAATCCTTAAATATTAATCAAATTATTTTAGGAGATTTTTGTTTATTCATGAAATAAAAATAAAAAAGAGGATTCAGATGAAAAGAAAAATTATTTTTTGCTGGGTGATTTCACCTTCATTTGTTTTTAGGTTTATTCCTATTGCTTTCTTTTGTTGTTTTGATGCAAGTGACATTTTTATCATTTTTGTTGAATAATTGAATTAATAATATATGATATATCATTACTATCTTGTATTAGTTTACACAATCCTTTGTTCACCTTCTCTTTTTCTTTATTAATTTTCCAGATCAAGAATCACTGTTTTTTAGGGTTCTAATACCATTGAGCTAGGCTTTCTTGATAATCAACCAGGTAATTTGTGGAGTACAGCACAAATAGAAATCCTCTACACTTTAACGGGTGATTATTTATACTTTTCTTTTAAAAAAAAAAATTAACAAAAATATTTAAAATTTAGGCATTATGATTTAAAACATTATAATTGTTGTATTTTTAGAGTTAGATGTTTAAGTTGAAAATTTTTATAATTTTTGTTGAATAATTGACATTAATAGGATATAGAATTTCATTGTTTTCTTGTGTTTCAATGTGATTAATCTTTGTTCACCTTCTCTTTTTCTTCATTAATTTTCCAGATCAATAATCACTGTGAAAAAAAGATGATAATATTCATTCTACGAAACTTGAGTTTTAACAACTTTGTTTGCAAATTGTGTCTTATCAAAAGGTTAAGAAAAAATATAAACAATTAAAGTGTACTGAAATGAAAATTAAACAATTAAAAAGAATAGAAGAAACAATAAATCAGAGCAACATTTTTTTCTTTTATAAGAGCTACAGAGCTGTTTTAATTCCTTATTGGTCTTGTTTAGGTGTCAATGGTGGTGATGCAGTCCAATATTGCTTCACTGCAAAAAGAATCTTCTCTCTTTCATGGGGTCCTTTTTCGTGGTCTACAATTCTTCCCTCCCATTGCATGGCATCTATGGTTTTCTTGATTTTCAACAGCATATCGACGTCGTCTCTGAAGATCACACTGCCTTCCGGTCGTAAAATTCTATCCATTTCCAGAAGGATATCCTCCATATCACATCTGCATTGTCAAACAATCAGTCCTTGTAATAACCGGAATTCATAAACATGTTCGTTTAACGTTTTATGTTACCTGTCTTTGTAGAGACTGATAATGGAATCAGCATGGATAAAGTCATAAGTCCTAGGATAAGTAGACATTGCCTCACACCTAGTAAGACACAAAAATCCAACATTACCCCCAAAATGATATTGTCATTGACTGTAAAGGAAAAGGGAAAATAGGATGTACCAATTTTGATATGTTCCGATTAATCCACGTTCATAGATAACCCCAAGGGTGTTGATCTGATCGGCCTCGACCGGGACAGTGTTCATGACCCAGAGAGGATCATCGACGAGAGCAGCCGCAAAGCCTCCTAGATATGCATTCATGTCTAACAAGTTGCGGTACCGCCCTGTCTCAGCTAGCTGATAGTCGATTTTCTTATAATATTCTACTCTCTTCTTCCACAGTTCTGTGTTTTCCACAAACATGTTCTCTGTAATTCCTGTTAAACTTCCGCTGCTGATTCTTGGGGGATTGCATTCAGCCTCTCGGGCCATTTTGGTAGTTGTCCACCTGCAACTTCCTTTACATCGGATACTTCAGGCAATGGGGTTAGACATTTCTCCAATTTTGTGTACCTGCTCCACAAAATCATAACATCTATAATTCTTTTTCTTATTCTAAGCTAAGGGTTCTTTTTTTTTTTTACTATGAAAAAGATTGATGCTTTATTTTAACAAGGGAAAAAGTTGTGTTCGAAAGATGCTTAAACTAAATGACAAGTGATAGCTCCTGGAGAACATGCCTTTACACATCAATCGTTTTTGGTGTAATGTAACTGCCAATGTGTTTTTTCTAGCAAAGTGAAAGAATTTGCTTTTTGATGTTGAAAATTATTCTTTTCTCCTTTCACAAGTCAAATCTGCCTGAATTTATTTAACACAGGAAGATTGTAATGGAAAAGGAATGATACTGACCATGCCGTGTCGGGGTTTTGAGACTGGCAAAACTTTGGCCGCTTGAAAACCTTCCTGTTGGCTTTGCAATGGATATGATTGGTGGGTTTCTGCCAAATGGCGAGATCACCTTTCTGTACAATTTTTTCCAGCACAGGGTTTTAGCCACGGCCTCGATTCCAGTTTGTTCTTGTTGAAGATCATCAGCCGTTCGATTCCAACCTCTCCAATGGTTTTGCCAGTTGATCGGTGGTCCCGACAGAATCCAGTACCCACCGGGACGTAGGATTCGATCAACCTCGATTAAATAAAGCCCATCTGTCCATGAAATCGTAATCAACAAGCAGTTTTAGGACTCGAGCAAAAGGCAAAATGGTATAGTGGCCGCTATATTACGGTAGGAACACGTTAAAAATTATTAGTGCGAAAAATAGCTGTTTACAATAACTGCAATAATAAAATCACGATAAAATACCGAAATAACAATTATAATGGAAGGATCGAGTCAGGGTTTTACCATAGGCACCCCAAGGGATGAGGCAACGAGAGCAATGGGTCATATCAAAAGCTCTTGAAGGGTAAGGGAGTCTAATGGAAGCAATGACTCCGATCAATGCAGGGACTCCTCGTTCGAGAGCGAATTGCACTTGAGATACATGGGTGTCTCTTGGTGCAAATGACACTGCTAGGATGTTCCTCGATAATAGGTATGCCCCCCAACTTGCAACCTGAATAAATGGGTTCAAAATCTACATTTATCTGATTCAAATTGATTCAATTTAAAATTAACTTAATTTACATTGATTTAAAAAACGATGTGATTTTTATTTTCCGAAGGTGAGTTTGTAAACTAAAAAGAGTGACGACATAAGAGGAATTATCATGTGAAATTATTTTGGCAGTCAACGTTTCCCTTGACATTTTCAAGTACAAATCAGAAGCACATTTAATTACATCACGAAACTGTTTAACTAAATGCAATTTAAGTCGAATTTGTTTTTCCAAATAATAGGAAAATCAAACCTTTAGGCCTATCTTTGTTGGTTTGGAAATTAAGATTATAATTAAGACTAGTGCATGATCCAACAGCCAATTACGCATCTCAGGAGAAAATGGTCCCTAAACAAATGGTTTGTTATTTGTGGAACTACTTTACTTGAAAAGGAAGACTTCTAACATTGAAAAAGCACAGATTTGCCTAAAATAAGACATATACAGTTGTCAAAATAGATGTTTGACTTTATAGTGTATTTCACCTTAAACACAACATGCATCCGCATATGGAATCCTCTTTAAAATTATAAATCCTCAACATCACTGCCTGTAAAAATCCCCGGTTTTTACTCAATTTTCTACCTTTTTTAATATAGAAATTATCTCTGTCTAAAAATATTTCCATATACTTCAAGAATAACAAAAGGAAACAATCAAACTAATAATTTACAGGATCCATCCCCTCCCGTCAATATTAATTAACTTTTCTTTTACTATAATTTTCCATCTTTCCAAACAGGTCCAAACCAGAAAAGAAGAATTTCGACCCTTTCAACACGGAAAAAGATTAAGCATGATGAATGTTAAAAAAGAGAGGATGGTAATTAAAACGTGCGTACCCCACAACCGGTGTCAATGGCGGTCCTTATGGAGCCATCTTTGAGATTGATCAGTTTGTCAATATCATCAATATAAGCATCGGCTCCACGTGGGAACATGGTGCCGCCGCCGGGGAACCTGAACCGGTCCCCCTCGACCTTAATCCAATTCTGGTTCTTTTTCTCGACGGCCAACTCTTCGTGCGGCGCGTTAGCGAACCATGCGAATTCTCTACTCTTAGGCCACCTAAAAGGAACCTTGTAACCGTGGGGAGCCGGTATCCGACACTTTAACAGCTCGTCCTTTTCCGGACAGTGCCGCTGTCTGTAAATGAGCCTGTCCCTGTCGAACTTGAGTGATCTTCGAGCGTCCTCGCACGGTGTGTATTCGGAGAAGGAAGGATCACAAGGAGGGAAGTGGGGGGCAGGCACCGCCGTGGCGGGAGATGGATCGAGGGGGAGGTGGTGGGGCATGAAGTCGAGTTGGGTGGTGGGGAGGGAATGGCAAGGGGCGGAGGAGGAGGCCGGCGACGGCATGGAGTTGGGGATGGGGCCTAAGGCGTGTTGCCATATTCCAATAAAGTAAAAAGTGGTGCAGAGAATGGCGAGGAGAGTGAGAGAGTAGAGGTTGGAGTTTTTGGTGTTGAACAACGTAACGTGGGAGAGATATCTTGTTACGGCCATTGACGAACACAAATAAAGCTTCCTTCCGATAATGAGAATAAGTGGATAATACTAAAAACTAAGACAAGCCTTTATATAAGCCCGCTTGTTGTTTCATTATATTTTAGGGTAAAATACATGTAGTCACTTATGGTAACAAGCAAATTATTTTTAAAATTTATAATTATTCATTCAATTAAAGTTTTCCGAGAAAACAGATTTTTCTCTTGTTAAAATAAAAACATGTGTTAGTATAATAATAATTTTAGTCTCAAAACATATAATTTCTATCAATTTAGTTTCATTCAATAAATTTAACCATTCATATTTAAAAAATTTGAGATTATACCTTCCTAACATACCTCCTGATCACTTGTTGCACTTCAATCTATTTTTTATCAATCAACAAATGTAATAATAACTCAATAGATACAATCACTTTACTACTAAATAAACAACTGATAGACAATAAAACATATTCATTATGAGCTTAATATTGCCTACTAGTAGACAATCACTTTACTAGTAAATTTTTAAATATAAAATATTAAATTTATTCAAATTTTGAGACTTTTAAAAGAAAAATATCATATTTGTTATCAAACTAATAATTAGGTGACTTGTAGTATATGTTACTATTTGTTTTAAACTAAGACAAGTCTCTTCTTTTTTTTCTCGCTATATTTCTTATAACTTTTTTTTATATTTGATAATAAATTTTTTATTGAAACAAATAAATTTTTTGTTTTGTTTTTGAAAAATTTATATTTTTATTAAACAAATAATTAAATGATTTGTGATTTAGTATAATGTATATTTTAGGGTTTAGAGTTTAGATCTAAGATTAAAATATAAAATTTAATTTTTAATAGTTTTCTTATAATTTTTTCACCGTGGATAATAACATTTGTTTTAGGTTAGTCCTCGATCATTAATGGTTTGCTTTCTTTTATTTTTCTTTCTCTCTTTCTTCATATTCTGTTATAATTTTTTTCGTATTTTTATTTTACATATACAAATTATTTTATTTAATTAGTTTTTTTCTTTTCGTATGGAAATAGTGATGATTTTGTCTATTCTTTTAGCACATTCTTTATTTCTTTTTTAGTGTGTTTCTTTCTTCTTTCAGTGTTAGATTTAATGTCGTCTCTCTTATTTATGTTTATTTGATTAGCTTATGAATCTATCGATGCTTTGGACCCTCATATTGATTATCTTATGTCGATAAAATCTTGTAAATATCAAAGATAAGTTGTTGTTGAGTTGTTAAAAATATCATTTTGTCAACACATTATCATTGTTATATTCATTTTAATGTTAGTATTAATATTTATAATTTTGGAGTTTTGAACAAAAGTGTTTTAAACATTTATTTATTTTTAATTGTAAATGTTGAGTTTAAGTAAATTTTTATACGATCATATTTTATTTTTTAGTGACTACTCTATACACTTCGATAATTATAAAAAAATGAACTCTAATTTTATACCCAAATATTTTCTCTAATTCAATAATATCTTTTACAATTATATTTTGGAATTAAAATGATAAATATTAAAAGCTTCCTTTAATTCATACATAAATTTTAGAAAATGCTCTTTAAAGTTTTCATTATTTTTCAAATCATAAATTTTCCATTAGGTCAAAAGCTTCATTAAACCCCTCATGAAACTTCTATAAATAGTGTCACCAAAAACCTTTGTTTTTTTAATACAAGGTAAAATCTAGTGAGAGAATTTAAAGCATAATATAAACATAGAAGTGACTTTAAAAAGTAGTTTTTGGTGATAAATAAATGAACTGTCAAGTTATAGTTAGAAGTGATCGATATTGAGTGTGAGACTCATTTTAGTTTCTCAACAATCTCAAGTACCAACAATATATGACAAAATATTTTAAAATTTCGGGGTTTAACTTTAAATTATATTTTTATATCGGTTTAGTTTTAAAGACTTTTGTATCTATATATTATACATAACGGATAATAAAATCAATAGAAAATTTTATTATTTATTATTTTATTCTTGGATTAACACTTTTTTAGCAATTTTAATGTTAGTAATGATGTTTATCATTCACCATCAACAATGATATTTGTTTGTATCTATCATTTTTTTGAATTGTTTGGTTGAGTTTAACTTTTTTTGTACGATCTTTTTTATCTTCTAGTGACTATATTTTGCAGTTTGATAATTATAGAGAAATAACCGAATAATATAATTAGTCTGTTCTAATTTTATAGATTATTCTTATATTTTTATTATTTTTTCTCTTGATTCAATGAAATTAGATACTATTCTTAATTAAAAAATGCTGTATATTAATTAAAATAAAATCATGTGTATTAAGATTAGTTTATGATGGATAGGATTAGGATGGATCACTCATCTTCGTTATTTTCCTACATAATTCAATATATGTTTAATCATAATTTTTAATTGTTACATAGGTTTAATTTAGTTGATACCATTATTATCACAATATAACATAGATTAATGTGTGTTTAAGCATATATTATCCTTTTATATCTAATTTTTTTTTAATTTAAAACTTCATTCATAAAAAAATTAATTAGATAACCATCGAAATTTTTTATTATAAAAAAATACAAACTATTATTCCCAACTCAAAAGGCATAGTCGGACTTGAAAATAAACTTGTATAGTAATAATCCTATAAGATAAATGAATCTGTATTCAAATCGACGTATTTATACGAAATATGAATTTGAATAATCCTTCAAGATAACGAATTTGTATTCAAATAATCTATACGAAAAAAAATATACGCAGACTTGAAAATTTGTATTTTTTGTTGTTTGAATTTAAATATCGCGCGGACTTGAAAACCATTTTTACGTATTTAGTTGTGGGTTGAATATAAATTTTTAGACCAATCCAATATTTATAATATAAATATCCCATAATTATTATCTTTAATTATAGAGGGTTAAAATATTTATACTTTTGATCAAGTTTGAGATTTATTCCAATATTAATAATTGGACTAATTTTTTTAAATTAAAAAATAATGCCTAACATTGAACAAGGTCCATAAATAAAATTAATAAATTACACAGGTGTGACTTTAACTACTAAGGTTAATTTAAATATTTAAAAATATTATAGAAATGGGTCCTACTAATACTACTACCTAATGTTTTCTTGTGAGATATAAACGGATGGCTAAATGGATTATGCATGTCACATATCAGTCAAATATTATCTATTGCCGACATGATTTGGGTTGACGGGTTCTTAATCGTAGTTATTAATTTGGGTGTGCCTGGTGTCACGGCCTTAGCCTTTAGTTCACTCGGTCGCTAAGCCGTGCGGCACTTGAAAATGACTCTTCCCGATCAAGTCAGCCTTTTCCCTCGATTGATCTGCTCAAAATAAGCAAGCAACACATTAGTCTCGCGCCACAAAACCATTCTTCAAGCCATTGGCGAAACCGTAGGGCATAGCGGCGGCACACATCGACCCCGGCTTCCCCGTAGGAAAAAGAACGGTTTTTATTTTATTAGAAAAAAAGAAACATCGGTTACATTAGAAAACTCACCCATACCATCGACTTGGGCGGTATATGGGCCTCGATGGTGTGTAGGATACATACCTTTACTAGTGGATCAGCCCAAACTCTGCCGATTGTCCACCCCTACATATATGCGAAAAAAACATAATAGAAATGACCGAGTAAACATTCTATTGTTTGAAACGAGGACAGCTTTTTCCTAACTAAAGAAATAATTGAAAACAAAGACTCTTCTTCCTAAAACATTGATGTGCTTGAAAATGGGGCATGGTAGAAGTGACGGCCAGGGCCCGGAACTCGGTTGTAACACCATGTGAGGGATGGCCACAACATCCTCCCCACCTAACTTGTCGACGCCCTCGTTGTCGAGCTGCAAGGAACTCCTCGATTTTTGCTTGAACGCCTTTAGGTCATGATCTCTCTCCCAACTTGTCTCTTCGGCCCGAGACCTTCCCACTTGACCGGTACTAACGAACAAGCTTCTTCTTGGACACCGTAACAAACCTATCAGCAAGGATCTCCTCAACTCGACGCGTTCGATGGGGGTTTGCATGCAGATGAGGCCCCGATCACTGTCATCGGCTAATATCCGAGGGGCTCGCATGAAAAGGCTTCAAATTGCTCACATGGAACACATGGTGAACTTTCATCCATGAGGGCGGCTTGATCTTGTATGAGTTATTTCCAACTTTGGCCACAATCAGTCTTGGTCCTTCATACTTTCGCACCAATCGCCGATCTCTATTCCGTAAGAACCGCAATCGTTTCGCCATTAGCTTCACAAGCACTAGATCGCCAACTTTGAACTGCTGGTCCCTTCGCCACGATCTGCCCACTTCTTCATATGTTTTGCAGTTTTTCACTAGATAAGCCCGAGCAATCTCGTATTTTGGCGCCATTCATTTGAGAAATTAAAAGCTCGGGGACACTTTCCTTTGTATGACTCTAGAGTGGTGTGTGGAAGCCGCATGATCACTGACTGTCACAATTTCAAAGGGCTTTTATTAGTAGCAGAACTCTTTTGTGAATTAAAACAAAGTTGTGCCACATCCAACAAAGAAGGCCAATTTTTCTGGGTTGGCCTGGATAAAATGCCTTAAGTACTCTTCTAACAACCCATTAAAGCGCTCCGTCTCGCCCATCCGTCTGGGATGATAACTTGATGACAAATTCAGTTTGGATCCCAACATCTTGAATAACTCTCTCCAAAAATTTCCAGTGAACCGACCATCCCTGTCACTAACGATATCTTGTGGGACACCCCAATACTTTACAACATGTTTAAAGACTAATCGAGCTGTCTCCTCTGCCGAACAATATTTGGGGGCAGGGATAAATGTAGCATATTTTGAGAACCGATCCACCACCACAATGGCAGCTCCAAGATCCCCCACCCGAGGCAAGTTCACTATGAAGTCGAGTGAAATGCTCTCCCAAGGTCGTGCTGGCACTGACAATGGCTCCAACAATCCTGCAATCTTTTGTCGATCCACTTTGTCTTGCTGGCAAATAAGACAAGTCTTAGTATAGTCCATAATATCCTGTCGCATGTGCGGCCAATAATATCCTTGTTCCAACAGGGCCAGAGTACGCCGCCAACCTTGGTGACCTGCCCAGGGAGTGTCATGGCATTCGCGTAGTAGTTTCTGTCTAAGTTCTCCTGCTCTCAGGACATACATACGCGGACCTTTCGTCATTAGGATCCCATTCTCTACCCAAAAGGTCTTTGATTGGCCACTTTCCACCATCCTCAATATTGCCATAATCTGCGAATCATTTCCCATATTCTCCATTATGAGTTCCCGAATGTCATTCGTCACCCTACTAGCTGACATAAGAGCAATTAATCTAAGGGTTGCCAGATCGGCCCTTCGACTCAATGCATCAGCTACCTGATTCTTCTTCCCAGCTTTATGCTCAAAACTGAAATCAAACTCCGCTAAGCGCTCTTGCCATCTTGCTTGCCTTGCCGATAGTTTTGGTTGTGTCAGGATATGACTAGTACTGTGTGTTGTCTGTTTTTAACAACAAACTTTGAGCCCAACAAATAATGCCTCCAAGCCCTGAGACAATGGATCACAGCTAGAAGTTCCTTTTCCTGAGTTGCATATCTCGTCTCGGCACCACTCAACTTCCGACTCTCAAAGGCCATAGGGTGACCACCCTGCATGAGTACTCCCCTATGGAAAAGTCGATGCATCGGTTTCAACTTCCATTGGTTTCTCAATGTCCGTAATACTAGGACTGGGTCGTTCATCACAACAGTTTTTAGTCCCTCAAAAGCATCTTGACACTTTTTAGACCAGCCCACTTCTCACCTTTCTTTAACAAATTGGTAAGTATAGCTGTCCTCCGAGAGTAGCCTTCGACAAACCGTCTATAATAGTTAGTTAATCTCAAGAATGATCTGAGCTCACTGACACTCTTTGGAGTCGGCCATTCTTGGATTGCCTTCACTTTTTCCTCATCCTTCGAACATGTCCCGCCCAACGAGGTGTCCTAGGAACTTAATTTGAGTTTGGGCAAAAGCACATTTCTCCTTTTAATAAATAGCTGATTATCTCGAGGTCTCGCAACACTAACCGCAAATGGTTTTCATGATATGTCAAAGAGGAACTATATACCATTATATCATCCAAGTATATCACCACAAACTTGTCCAGAAAATCATGGAACACTCGGTTCATCAAGGTGCAAAAGGTTGCAGATGCATTGGTTAGCCCAAATGGCATCACAAGAAACTCAAATGCCCCATATCGAGTAACACAAGTTGTCTTGGCTCATCTCCTCGCCACTCTTTACCGATGATACCCCGATCAAGATCCAGCTTTGTAAAATATTTCGCGCCACTTAGCTGGTCGAACAAGTCCGCAACTAAGGGTATGGGATACTTGTTCCGGACAGTCACTTTGTTCAGGGCTCTATAGTCTACACACAATCTCAGGCTCTCATCATGTTTCTTCCGAACAACACGGGCGCCCCAAATGGCGCTTTTTAGACGGTCGAATAAACCCAGCTTTTAACAGTTCATCGAGTTGTTTCCTCAATTCAGCTAATTCGGAGGGGACATACAGACGGGCATCTCGCGCAGAGGTTTGGCACCGGGACCAGTTCAATCTCATAATCCACCGTCCTTCGAGGAGGGAGCCCTTCCGCAACCGATCCGCATGACATCTTTATAGTCCTCCAACACTCTCAAAATCCCATTTGGTACCCCTTCAAGGGTTGACTCCCCCATGTAGGATAGGTAATATGAAAAAAGAAGGTTCCCCTTCTTCACCCCTTTCTTAAATTGTATTGTGAAAGATCTTTCCGCTTCTTGGTAGAATGGCAATGGTACCACCGGGCAATCCCCTAGAAACAATAGGCAGCTCGCAGTGAGAGGACGGGATGGCTCGGGCTTTTGTCATAAAATCCGGTCCCAACACAACATCAAAATCGTCCATAGGGGAAACAGTGAGATCCACGCTTCCCTCCTAGGACCCAAGCTTGGCCTTCACCCTCTTAACACTTCCACAAATTTCAGCGGCAGCAGAATTAACTGCTTTCATCTGTCTCACATCTCTAGTAATTGTTAAACCGCATCTCTTGACTTCCTCAGGTGAGATAAAAGTATATGTTGCTCCCGTGTCAACAAGAGCCCTAGTCGTCTTCCCATTTATCACCAAGTCCACGTACATCAAGCCCTTTCCCGGTTCTTTCTTTATGTTGTCCAATTGCGATTGTAATGCACTCAGAAAACGAATAGACCCAATCCTGGCCAGATCGGTCTCACTATTATCTGTAGGTGGGTTAGAGAGTGTGTCCCCAGGCCGTGAAAGTTCCAAAGCACTCAATGCACCCCTATTTGGGCACTCAGCCACGCGATGAGGCCCCTTACACAAGAAGCATGCTAGGGGTAGCCTATTTGGCCCATTCCTCGGTGTAAAGCCACCATTCCCCCTATTCTGCACTGGCTCCTTGTTTGGAAGTCCTCTCCCGGCTTCCCAAGTTATCGGCATCTCCCCTCTAGCCATCTTACTCCCATTACCTGCATGGTTATTGCTCCCACTAGTTGGGGCCTTGCGTTTGTTTGAGCCATCATTGTAATCGTTAAGCCGATCGGCAGCGGCCATGGCAGCGACTACATCCTGCACCCGTTGTCTTTGAATCTCAGTTCTAGCCTATGGCTTTAGGCCCTCAAGGAAAGCAAACATCTTGTCTTTCTCCGACATGTCCTTAATATCCAGCATCAATGCCGCAAACTCTCTCACATAATCACGAATAGTCCCAGTATGGGTCAAATCCCTCAACTTCTTCCGAGCATTATACTCCACATTCTCCAGAAAGAAGGTAGCTATTAATTCTTGTTTCAACTCGTCCCAACTTTTAATGGAACACACGCCATTTGTGAACTTGGACCTCCACCACAATTTGGCATCCCCTGACAAGTACATAGAAGCCATCGAGACCTTGTCTTCTTCTATAGAGGTGCGAGTAGCCCGAAAGTATTGTTCAATATCAAATAGGAAATTTTCAAGCTCTTTGGCATCCCTGATCCCCTCATACCGTTGAAGCTCGGGGACCCTATTCCTCTGGCCCCTTTCCATGGTCACTGAAGTTCCCACAGCCACTTCAATCAAATTAATTTGAGCCTTAAGCTCTTCTATCTCATACTTCAGAGTACTCATTGCCTCATTTGTCTCATCAGTGAGGTGTTTCACCATGTGAGCCAACTCCTGATGAGAAACTTCAATTGCTCGAACTCGTTCACTGGTCACCACATGAGCCCTCAGGGCCGCCACTGCGGCTTCTAGCTCCTCATACCTATCGGGGTCTATGGTCCTACCCCCTTGTGCAGGCACTCTAGCGCCATGTTGCGCCGAAGTACCTGTGCCCGCTGGCACCTCAGTTCTCGGGACGGCTCTTGGCCCCTGATTCTTACGTGTAGTCACCATCCTTGGGTTGACTCCCACCACACTAGTTCCTGCACAGGAAGAATAATAAGCACCACAATGCCTATTAATAACTCAGCACCACTGTGCTTCAAGAGGGAGTAAGCACCACTGTGCTTTCCCACTAAAAAAAAAACTCGGCACCACTGTGCACAAGAAGCAAGAGAGCACCACTGTGCATCAAGAGGGAATAAGCACCATTGTGCTTTCCCAATAAAAACTAGGCACCGCTGTGCACTAGCAACAAGAAAGCACCGCTGTGCTTGAATAAAAAAAAATTGAGCACCACTGTGCCACAATTAAAAAACACCTATGTGCTATTGATTACGCACCTCTGTGCTTTTCACCGCAATGAACAGGCAACACCACCCGAAATTGAGTGCTACAACCTTGCTCGGATACCACGTGTCACGGCCTTAGCCTTTAGTTCACTCGGTCGCTAAGCCGTACGACACTTGAAAAGGACTCTTCCCGATTAAGTCAGTCTTTTTCCTCAATTGATCTGCTCAAAATAAGCAAGCAACACATTAGTCTCGCGCCACAAAACCATTCTTCAAGCCATTGGCGAAACCGTGGGGCATAGCGGATGCACACAGTCGACCCCCAGCTTCCCCATAGGAAAAAAGAACGGTTTTTATTTTATTAGAAAAAAAAGAAACATCGGTTACATTAGAAAACTCACCCACACCATCGACTTGGGCGGTAGGGGCCGCCTCGATGGTGTGTAGGATACATACCTTTACCAGTGGATCAACCCAAACTCTGCCGATTGTCCACCCCCTACATATATGCGAAAAAAACATAATAGAAATGACCCGAGTAAACATTCTATTGTTTGAAACGAGGACACTTTTTCCTAACTAAAGAAATAATTGAAAACAAAGACTCTTCTTCCTAAAACATTGATGTGCTTGAAATGGGGCATGGTAGAAGTGACTCGGTTGTGGCCCCGGAACTCGGTTGTAACACCATGTGAGGGGATGGCCACAACACCTGGCTAATACAAAAAATTTTGTTTGACATGTTAACTGACAAAATATTTTTAACGCAACTTAAAACAGGTAATTAATGATTTTTGTTGACATTTATTTTTTTTATTTTAAATTTTAGTTTTAGTATGAGTAATTCCTCTTTTAAGTAAAAATTGTTAAAAAAATTAGCTAAATATTTGATGTTATAATTCATTATATAATATTTGACTGTACAAATTATAAATACAAAATTATTATAGGGATAAAGTATATAAATGATCACTAAACTATCCTAAAAATATAAAGTAGTCACCAAATTTTTAAAAATTACATAATGGACATTAAACTTTAGTTTTTGTTATAAAATGGTCATTGAGCCGTTAACTTAATGACGCGATAGTTACAAAAATTGAATAATAACATATTTAATCCTCCATATTTACACATTTAATCAATTTAGTCCTAATTTAACCCTCATTACTGATGCTAAAATTGATTAAATGTGTAAATATTAATGATTAAATGTGTTGTTATACAAATTTTGTAACTGTCATGTCTCCTAGTTAACAACAGTTAACGGCTCAATGATAATTTTGTAACAAAAACTAAAGTTTAATACCCATTATGTAACTTTTGAAAGTTTAGTGGTCATTTTATATTTTTTTTGTGATAGTTTAGTTACCATTTGTGAACTTTACCCAATTATATAAGTTGTATTTTTAAATTCATATTAAGGGTAAACTACAATGCTAGTCACTAGGCTTTTAAGGTGTTTTTATTTTGGTCACCGAGCTTTTGAAACGTGCATTGCAATAACTAAAATTTTTATTCGCTTTCATTACGATCATTGTCGTTAGCTTCTGTTGTGAAATGCTAATGTGACACGTTAAAATCTTGTGAGTAGGACGGTTCAAAGGTTTACGGAGCTCTGTGCAGTTTATTAAAACAAGACCCTTTAATTTATAATCTCAAAGATATATAAGGGTTTTTTTTAAATATTTTTATCTTAATAAAAATTATATTTCGGTCAACTTTAAAGTCATTTATTATTTTTTTTCTTGAATTTTATTAAACTAAAATCTTTTGTTTTCCCCTATAAACATTTAGTTCAACTTATTTGGGGCCCTTTTTCTTGGGAGTCATGTGCGGTCGCTCATCTCACACATGTCCAGAACCCTTACATATAAGTTGTAGATTTAGTACATATATTCTAATATGGTCGAATTCAATCCTTGTATTTTTTAAAATTTGAAATTTTAATCCCAACATATATAAGATATGAACTTAAAATGATCATAATGGAGAATAAGAACTAAATATACAACTTACATGTATTACAAACACTAAAAACATAATTTGACTTAACATATCATTTAATAGCTATTGATTGGGTCCAGGGTCAAAATTTCCAAAACTTGAAAAGTAACGGAATTAAAAATGATAAAATTAGAATATAAGGACTAATTCCACAATATTCGCATAGTACAGGGATTGATAAAAGAATTTGAATATTTAAAACAATTTAAAAATGCAAAATAGAAATGGGTTTGGTGCAAGATTGCGTTATGATTAAGCCTGTTATATACAGGCAATCAAATCAAAGATTAAGTATATCGTCCAGCAGGGGAGGGCCACAAGTTAGCCAAACATGAGAGAATGGACCCCAACTATGGCTTTGCACTTGTTTATATATATATAAGTAAAGGGTCAAAAACCAACTAATGAAAACATGCATGTGACGTGCCACTTTTGTTTAATAAGATATATAGTGGCAATGCCATATGCACATTTTGATAAATCCATGGGAAAATTGGCATCCTTAGAAACAAAAACAACAACCTTTTGTGTTAATTATTCATTTTCTCTTTCCTTCTAGGGACTTCGAAAATATGTAAACACAATAATATGATATTTTGTATTTGGTAGTTTTTTTTTGAAGATTCTTAATTTAAGTTAAAAATGTTGGTTATTTAAAATGACGTTATATAGATAAATAAATTGTTTTTTAGGTCTTAGAATAGTATTTGTTTTATTTTTTAGTTATTAATAAAATTCATGCGCGCCTTATAGATAAGATTGTTTGAACTCATGTATCTTTGGAGAGCATCCCCCTTTGTTTAGGACCACTCATTAAATTGAACATCTTAGGGATGATCATGGGTCAGGTCGAACCGAATTTTTGGTCGACCCAAACCCGGCCTAATTTCAAAGATGATCCACCGACCTAAATTTTAAGATATAAACGCGTCTTTGACCTGACTCTACATAATTTTTTTTATTTTTATTTGGTAAATAAAAAGCTAATTGAAAAAAAAATATACATAGAAATATTATAATGTTTATCCCTAAATATATAGAGGATAATGACAAAATAGAAAGCTAATTGAAAAAAATTATAGAGAGGGGCATTATAAAAAAGTCCTTAAATATATAGAGGAAAATTACACTCTCATCTCAAACCAAATCAAATATTTTTACTCTAAACTCGAACTCAATCTAACTTCATCTTTCACAAAACATGGCTTGATTATAAAAAATAATTATACATCCATTTAGGAAAAAAGTTATTTTGAATTCTATTTTTAAATAGTTAGATCCATCATTGTCATTGACACCATACTGCTCAAATGTTCCTACCCTGAATACACAGACGACATACAAGCGTTCACCGTGCAAATCACTGATACAACATTTAGAAAAACCAACTTCATTGGATATTGTCAGAAAAGGAAAAAAAAAAAAACTTCATTAGAGTCACAGTGACAAATGCACCCAATTTTGTTGGGGTGCATATGCATCTTTATTTTTAATTTTTTTAAAAATAGATTTAATTTAATGTTATTTTTGTTGAAAAAAATTAATTTTATCGAATATATAAAAAAATTAGAACTCTTATTTTTAAATTTCTAAATTCGTCGCTGATTGGAGATAAATTTAACCGTAGATAACATCGCTGTTTGTTCAATGGTTGGGTTCTTGCTTTGTTCTTGGCTGAATTTTGTGACTTGTACGTCCTCTGTACCCCAGGATCGGAAGAAATCAGTATTAGTTTTGGGGATGACAAAATATGAACCTCTCCATTCTGAATGGAGTGATTTTTCTTTTTGAAAAGCGAATATAGAGAGTAGTAAAATGATTTTTTTTTTCTTTCAGACAATAGATGTATTTTATGACACTTATAAAGAAACTTTAAAGTGATAATTTAAATAAGAAATAAAAATAATAAATTTATTAGTACTTAAGAAATAATTATTTATCTGTTATCATTTCACTTCAAAAATATACATCAACAATATTTGATACTATCACGTTTTGTTATCATATCTAATTTCATTTTATTTGGTAATTCAAGATATCTATACGATTTTAAACTTAATAGTAATTTTAGTAGAAAAGAAGAAAACAGACATTGTAAGAGATTCATATTCGTATATTTTTATATACAAAATATTTATATATTGATAAAAAAAACTAAAAAAATGAATAAATACCATTGTATAATCGTCTATTAAAAAAAGAGACCATCTGTATATTCTTGGTTGTGTATAAAAAAAATCCCGAGAGATTATGAGTATAGATTATACATACTGGAAGTGCTACAGCAAGTGTACTGTTTATACACCAACACCATCCCTGTGTAAGTGTTCCAAACATCTCCGTTACTCCGATAATCCTTTAGCTAGGGGTTTTCTCTGTTTGGGAGATTTTGGTTTCATCTTTCTGAATTTTCCCCTCTCAACGAAAAGGTGAGGATCCTTTCTTCTTTGCTTTTTCACATTTACCCCTGTATGCATAAGTTTTCTTCCCTTCAAATGTTCTTTCCCTTTCCCTTCTACCCTAACATGTACGTGTTTTCTGCTTTCATAGAAAATTGGTTGAATTATGTTCTATTCTAATTTACATCTTTTTTTTATTTCAAGTTATCAACCGGTACTGCTAATAGTTCTCGTTAGAATCGGCTGGTTGTGAATATGTTTTTTGTGTATCAGAGAACTCTAAATACTGATTGTAATTTCATGGTCATAAAACAAAACGTGATCGAACCCTTATAAAATTTCTCCAAGTTGCAATTAAACTCAATTGATTGGATTATTTGGTAGTGAATCATAATTGTTATCAGTTCATGCATAAACCCTAATTGTCTTAACATCGTCTTTTAAGTGCTAAAGCAGCGCATGGAGTTCAGAGCAGCTAAGGAATTTAAAACGAAAATGAAAAATGATGATGATTTTCTGAATTTCCTTCCCTGTGCCTTGTCAATAAAGATACTCGAGTCTTTATTCGATCCATCTGATCTTGTTCGCGTCAGTGCTGTCTCACGCTCCTGGCGGTATTTTGGTGAGCTAGATAATTCTTTTAATATTAAAATTCTGTCTATTTGGAAAAGCTCAAATCTAGTGTAGCATCATTTGGAACTAATAAGCTGATAATTGTCTTTGGATGCAGTTTGGTTGTTATGATTTCAGTTTAGTTTTGTCATTTGGTCGTTTGTTTTTCGTGCTTAATGTTTATCTATCAAAGAAATTTGTGGATTTTGAAGTAAATTCCTTTTCAAAGAGGTATTTTATTGACTTGTAGAATAATTGACACAAATGGAACACATTATTGTCACGGAGCCTGGCAGGCTCTGCTTGTTGTTGCGTTTATGTATTACATTTTCAAAATGTGTTGCTTCTGTATGATTTGGAGACAGTACGTTTTTTTCCCATTATATATCGACATGATTTCTGATTCCAACCTGCTCGGCTTCTTTTAATTAGTTTTCCTCATTCAACTGCAATGCACCAATCCGGCTTTGTATTTCTTTGAAGCGATTGCCCATATTGTTCATGTGTTTGTTTCATGAAGGGTTTTGATTGATTAACTAGCTGAATGCATTTTCTATGTATACTTTTCTCTTGTTTCCGCGTCTTAATAAAAACTGCTTTCTGTCCTATGCTGTATTTTGCATTCAAGTTCTGGAAGTGAAAAACTAAATCCCAAACTTGAAAATTCTAATAATGTCAATTGTTCTTTAGTTTCATAATTCCTGTGTTCAAGTTGTTATCAGTCTTGTTTCACTGGGATTCGGTTGTTTTGCATGATAGTTTGCAGTCGTTGATGACGTATTAGTTTTCTATGGTTTGCAGTGATTGCAAATGGTCTATGCAAGCGTCTTTCCCTGCGAATGTTTCCTGAATTATCTAGAGTTGATCATGTCAATGAGCTATGTGGCCCTGCAAAAGGTCATTCTGGAGCTGGATCTAGCAATTTTATGGAATGGGAAGCTTTGGAGAGGGAGCATAGAGCTTATGCCTTTTTAGCTCGACAGTGTTCGTTACTTACTCTTTGGAACTGCATCTCAGAAGCAATAATTGCTTCTAGCACTAATAATTATCCAAGGGAACATATAGATAATACTTTGGAACCAGGAGATATAGTGGCAATAGAAGCTTCGTACTGGTCGAGTAAAGGACATAGTAACCCTGCAGTGCCTGAAACATTGACATATAAATTGCTTGCTGATATATGTGTTGTTAAGGAAATCAGGATTAGACCTTATCAAGGTAATTGTTTTTATATTCTGGCAACTTGGTTTTCCATCTTTCATCTATCTGATTTTATCTTAGCTTGCAAATTTGTATTTGATCCAGGTAACTACCGGTCTGGTTACCCTATATATTCAGCAAAATCTGTAAGATTTCGCTTCGGTCATATAAAGTCTTCCCCCGACAATAATGTGGATGACAAGTTTTCATGGACTTACACCTCTCAGGAGTTTGAAATGGCTCAGGTTGGTTCTTGTGTTGCTTTGTCTATTTGATTGATATATGTTACCAAAAGAACACCAGTTTTGGTCATTTTGCAAGCATCCATTGTCTATATTGAATAAAGAAATTATGCGCAGCACATACAATTCCGAAATGTTTCTTAACACTGTCATTTATGTTCTCTTTTGTTGCATTGTTGAAGTTGTTTCCCTTCTAATTCTTATAGTTCTGTAAGAAATCATGCAAGAACACCGACAATGTTAAGGTTTTTACATAAACAGGAAAAATATATGCAAAGGTTCAAGCTTCCAAAACCTATTCTTTGCATTGGTGGACTATTACAGATTGAGCTGTTGGGTAGGGTCCAGAGACAGGAAATGGATGGCTTATTCTATATCCGGTACTGTCGAAAGCAACCCTTCTCTACCTAGTCTCACACTAATGTATTGCCATTATTATACTATCCGGTACTGTCGAAAGCAACCCTTCTCTACCTAGTCTCACACTAATGTATTGCCATTATTATACAGAAATTGATTCATCTCGGGGGCCACAAATTTCAACTGTAGTATTCAGATCCATGTACATTTAGGTTTTAATGTGCACTTTGCCATGTCCGTTTTATAATCAATATATTGGACATCATTGCAGCGTGTCACATGTTCAAGTTCTCGGACGCCCATTGTCTCCTGCTTTTGGCATCCAGATACTTGAGCCCTCTGAAAAATTTGTGCTGGAGGCTCGGAGTTATGCAGTGCCAGCTTTACCGGAGAATTTGAATGCTATATCCAGTTTGCAGATGCGTGTGCAGATGAGAGGATATGAGGAAGAAGGAAGAATTGATTGAGTTGCTATAAACTTGTGCTGTTGCTTCCCCTATCAAGGCTAAAAAGGCTAAAGTTTACAGGAAATTCAATCCTGTTTCCGGTTATGATGACCTTAAAACTTACTATTTTCCCAGTGGCGTGACACTAATGTAATCAAATTTGTCATACAATGTAGGCTACCTAAATTCATAAATGTGAAGAAATGGCAGCAATGTATATTAGTATTATTTTGTTGAGCCTGAAAGAAATGCAACAACAGTGGAGCTAAGTAGGAAAAGGAGTCCAGGTCACCCCAGGTTGACAAATTCTTCAAAGCTTATACCAATACGAACTTATTTAGATGATACTCGAGCTCGTTGAGCAACACAGCATCCCGCTTCAGCTTACCTTGGATTTGGGCGGCGACGGAAGCAACTGCAACACACAGAACAATCTGACATCAGTAAGAATCCAACTAATTTCTTAGGTGATGAGGTACGGTCTAAAGACTAAACGCATATAAACAAATACCTGATAACAGGAGATGAGAGACGTAGCGAATCCAAGAGCTCCCGTTACACGAGGGGTGACTTTCTTAGGTGCCAATTGAAGAAGGCCAACCGCTACCACTATATCCATTCCTGCTTTAACAAGAGCTAGAGTCCTGTCATTTGATTTTTGGAGCTTCGCACGGTATTCCTCATTCTGTATGCAGATATATAGAAGCACAATGAAGTTAGTAAATAAAGGAATATGACTATAAGGACACTAGAAAAACAACATTTTAGATGCACACGGTCAAGATACCTGGTACTTATCACTGTCCTTAAGGTTCTTTTCCAACTTTTTCATTGATTTAGATAACCTTCCGAGCTCCCCAAGCTGATAAAAAGAAGGTATATGTCATAAAAAGTGTATATAGCTAACGAAACATCGTAAGTAAAATCAAGTTGTAGGTCAAACTAATGATGAGAGTAGCAACAAACCTCAACCAAGGTGGTACAGAATGAAGAACCCATCCAACAGAAAAGTGATATTCGGCCAATCAGCTCGGTTCTTTCTTTGTTCTGTAAACGGTTTCCTTTGCGTTAACATTATTTATAAACCAAGACCAACAAATCAAATGGAACAGAAAAACGATGTGTATACCGTGTTAGCATACCTTATAAATGCCTGTTCTACCAAGCCAGACGATTTGATCGAGAAACAAGAAAGTTGACAACAGTGCATTTTTTGACTGAAAAAAATAAGCATTGAAGTGACCCGCAAAGCGGCATTAATTAAGTAGGTACTAAGTAGGGAGGATAGGAAATTTCATAGAAATGGAAGTTCATCAAACCTTTCCCAGCAGAACAAGGGGGAGGGGAGTTCCTTGAGGAACTGGGCTGATAAGACCATGCAGATCATTGACAAACTGCAAAATCCACAATTAAATACAGGAATCAAGCTACAATAATAAATAAAAACAATAGCGTACAAATTTAAGCTTGAAACCAGATGCCTTTTGTAGTAAGATGTATTTCTTTCCTGTTGTGACTTATGAGAGATGTGTTCTACAACTCTCATTCTTTTGAAACCAAAATGAAATGTAAGATTAAGTACAAAATCGGAGGGAACTACTTTCACCCATAAACAAAAAGAACAGACGGGGAGAATCAAATTAGTGAATAAAGTTCCTGGGGATACTTCACCCATGTACTACATAAACCAACTTGTCATTTTTAGTATTAGGTAAAGTGAGATAACCTTAAAAAGACGGAAAACTTTCCGAGCCAAACTGGTTGATTTGTCAACATTTTGGGCTGTGCCAGGTTTCCCGTTGCTTATGAATTTCGAACCATATTGTATAGCTCTGCATATCTTATCCCTTGCTTCAGCCTTATTCAAATACAAAACTGTAAGAGCAAGTTCTGCTCTAGGTGCATCCAATGTACTCATCTTTTTATCTAAAAGACACCTGAAAAGTCACGACAATTACATATTAACATGAGATTATGGGTCGAATCTAAAGATGAAAACTTGAAGCCAATTGACATGTGTAGAATCATTCATACAAACATTATTTACCAGTTCTTTTAGGGGGCAAAGCCCAAGGTTATATGTTGTATTTATAGCAAAAACCTACGGGCATGTGTTTGTCTTTCTGTGTGTGTGTTTAAACCTCATTATTACCATCTGATCAAAAGATACAAGCAGAGAGGAGGTTGTTGCTTAAACAATCAGGCTCTAAGCATATGGCTTGACCATGCTAGAAACAAATTTGCAATCCCTAAATAGCATGGACGCTCTAAATAACCGCTTACTCATTCGGCGAACTCTATAAAATATAAAGCACAAGAAAGCATGAAATTCTTCTAACAAATTTATTTGCTTACAAAAGAAAATTCAAGTTTTTAACAAATAATATGCAGAAAAACATGATTAGATGAGTCCAGCACCTATAGTTTTGCTTAGTTTCAAAATTCTTTCCATACAATTAAGAGAATCCGATTTAATTCTCACTTTCTCAGTTCCTTTCCTCCACTTTCCCATCAACCAAGCAGTCCATATCACCATGACAAAAAACAATGCACAGAATTCACAAAGCAATCAAATATTCAAATCATCGAAGTCCAACTCACCCAGATTGAAAACCCCTAAAAACCCGAAAATCAAACAAGACAACACAACAACAATCACAGAACACAAAACAAGAACTACGGAAAAAACAAACATTTCATGCAAGTACTAACTACAGCAATAAGAAAAACAGCAGAACATACAGACAAAGACGAAAGCAAAGTCTTCTCCTTCCTTCTTCTTACAGCTCAAAACACATGCGAATTAATCAAACAACAAGCTTTGGTCAATTCAATAAGCACCCACATACATTCGATCAAAAAAATAAGTACCCACATAAAAGGAAAAGAAAGAAAGAGAGAGAAGAGTACCGAAGGAAGTGCCGGGTGATTTGGCCCTAAAATCCACGAACTTTTTCCTTGTAAATTATGAAATTTGATCCTTGTTTTAAAAGAGGGAGGGTGGGGTTGCAAGCAGGTTAGAGTTCCTGACCCGAGTCTCAGTCGTGTCGTTTTTTGCGCTTCTTTATCTCTGTGCGATAAAGGCTTTTTTGGTCCAATCTTTTCCAAAACAAAAAAACAAGACGGCTACCTTTTACTTCCTTCCAGTGTTTGAGTAAAATACATTAGAGGTTACTAAATTTTATTAAAATATTATTTTTGGTCATTAAATTATTAAAAATTATAAAATAATCGTTAATTTATAGGAATGTCATGCAAACTTTAGTTTATATACATTTTTTAGTTTTAAGAGTTTTGGGTTTAGTTTAAGATTGAAGTTTATAGGTTTAGGTTTTAAGATTAAAAATTTAGAATATAAGATCTAAAATTTAGTGTTTAAAATTAAGAATCTAGAATTTATATTTTATAGCGAAAATATGTAAGCTTGTGTATTAAAATTTTACCTAGATATATTAAACTGTTATAAAATTATTGTGACCCTACAAAACAATCATTAAATCTGATCTACTTAACTCGTTAATAATGTCTAGATCAAGTTATGAACGTCACATTTGTAAGTATCAGAGCCTAAAATTCTAACACTCTAAATATGAGGCTCACTAAAATCATATTTACAAATAAAAAAATTTAAATCCATGTCAAAATCTTTTTACTTGTAAATTTGATTTCAGTAAATTTTACAGTCGAGTGTTAAAACATGAGAGCTATCACAACATGGTTCCTAAATTTATCAAATTTCATGTCGACTATTTTGTAACCATTTGGAAAGATTAAAGATTATCTTGTAGTTTTTGAAATTTTAGTGATCAAAATGATCATTTTAGAAAAGTTTAGGATTTATAGTATAGTTTACCCTAAAGTAAAATAAAAATAAGTTTGTACTTTAAGGAGATATGGGCAATTATGGGCAAAGCGGTGGCTTAACAGCAGTGAACACGCAACTCAAGGAAGGCTAAAAAAGGCGGCTACTCCGTGCGTCATCGCCACTGCGGCCTTATCCACATCACGTCAACGTAATTATAATTAATAAGATCTATTCACTTTATTTTTTTAAATAAATCTTTATTTTTTAACATGTTTAATAAAAAATAATTATTAAATAATTATTTAAAAGTGGGCAAATTTTATTAATTAAAATTATAAATAATGCGATGAGTCGAGTTTATTTAATAATTTTTTATTGTAGATAGATGAGATTGTTTGCTTTGGAGATGTTCCAAGGGTCCAAATGCTTGTTTTTAGTTAATTGCACAAGTAATCCTATCCAAACAAGCAATTGACTTTGAAAAAAAAGGTGAAGACTGAACGTTTTTAAACTAATATTCGTATTCACGTGATGATTAAAATTTTTTAGTTATAAAATAATTATTAAATTTATTAAAAAATTATGCTCCAATTATTATATTGTAACATTGTGTAAAACGTGATATATTGACTCAATGATTAACATTGTATTTAGTCCCTTATAATTGGAATTTATTCTGATATTTTCGGTATTCCTAAGTAATAGTTTCAAAACAATTATACTCTATCTCTCCTACTCAATATGTCCATTTTTTGTTTTAAAATTGTCTCACTTTAAATGTCTCATTAAAATAATCAACAACTTTTAAAAGACATATTTCTCTTTATACCCTTTTTTTAGTTTTTCAACAAAACAAAATTCAATTTTTTAAAGATAAAATTGTCGTTTCAATTATTTTACATAATTTTTCTTATACAATTCTTTTTTTAAAATTATGTGAAAAATCAATAATAAAAATTTTAAATGAGACCAAGAGAGTAGTGGTTTTAATATTGTCAGAAGGAAACAAATAAAGAGAACTTTATAAATATGTCACGGAACGTTTATCCATTTCTTCAAAACATACCATTGATAACGAGTGTCACTTCATTATATTTAAAAGTGTTTTTTTAACGTGAGATTAATAAACACACTTTTTTTGACTTAATCTTTTTCCATATATACAAAATTTTATTTACAAAACCATAGTATTTTCCTTTCTACAATTTCAAATTTACATTCTAGCTAAAAATGACCCATCGTAATACATCACAATCTACTAATCCGATTATATAAAATAATGATGTCGGTGATTCATTTTCAATAGGAAAATCACAATGAAAAAAACTGCCTATAATTATAATCATAAGCGTTAAGTATCCTAAATATTATGATTGTAGATTATTTATCCATATATTCTTTTTTGAACGACAACATCATAATTTTACAAATAATTATGAAAAATATTATAAATATAATACATCAAAAATAAAGAAAAAAATGATTAGTTCACTAAAAATTTCATACAAAGGTAAAGAGAAAGCAAACCCTTACATGGAGATTAATATACCATAAAAACTAAAAAAATCTTCATGAATATCATTGTCATTAGTTAAAGGAGACGTTTTACGAGATGAAAAAAGAGTGGTGAATGAACTAAATTATCACGCAGATTGCTCTGCTACACAGTTTAGATTGCATCGACTAACAAACTATCAAACGAGTGAGATCAATTTTTTTATGACCACCAATAAAATTAAATCAGAAGGCTAGCGCCGTGAGGATCTCTATACGAGCATCAAACAACCGCTACGACATGTTGAACTCGTGCCAAACGACAGATAAAACGGACCACAAAAGCTAATAAAAAAGTATGCCACAAAGGCAAAGGAAACGCGTGCCACAAGAGCATAAATTTTTATTAAAATTGAAAAAATAGAACATAAAAAGCAAGAAAAATAATAAACACCTGTAGTCGATAACCAATACTAAAACTAATTGTCGCCACCGATTAAGCAAAAAGGAAATAAAAAAATTTTGCAGCGGCTATAAAGAAAAAATTAAGTTTAAATTTTTTAAAAATTTAAATACTAGCACAATTATTGTACATCAAATATGTATAAACATATAGTAATTTATAAGAGGTGTGAATATTTTTAGACAACTTAGAACGACATCAAATCAACTTATGTACTCGCATTAGTTCAAAGAAATTAAAAGATAAATATATTATCAACAAATTTTAGAGTAGGTGGTTAAAATTTTAAAATTGACATTATTCTTTTTTTTAGGTTATAAGTTTAAAATTTAGTAGGAATAAATTTTTTTTAAAGTAAAAATTGTTAAAAAAATATGTTAAGTTTATCGTGCGATAGAAACGAATGTGTAGATTTCAGTAACTTTTAAACATTTCAGGAATTAGGGTGTCTTGTTTTAAGCATGATTTTTGTGCAAAATTTGGAGTGGATTTGGGGGATTGCATCTCCCAAAGAATTGATTAAGGCATATTCTAATTTGATTGGGCTTTTGATACTGCGACCCCACGACCCCCAAACCCGATTAGAACTTATAAAAGAAAAAGAAAAAAGGTCGCCCACCGGGGGCTCGACCACACAACCACTTACCTCTACCGACTGAGCTAGACGGGCTGATTGATTGCATGATCTATTTTATAAAATATATTCTGTAACATTTGATCCTTTTATAACAGGTGGCCCAAGTAATTAATTTTACAATAAGTAAAATGAAATCAAAATCTTAACAAACTGGTTACTTTTTTCCACAATTTGCATATCCTTAAATTATTCCATTACATACTGTATTTTTATACACTAGTATAAAATATATGCGTTTCGTTACATATAATTTTTTTATTTTATTTTCATTTACAACAAAAAAATACAAGTGGTATTATTTTTAATCGAAAATCACATAACTAACTATATATTTTTAAGGTGACACAATAAGATTAAGGATCTGAAAGGCGCAGTGTACGCTTGTCCTTAGAATCATTCATACCTCGCTTGTGCACAACTCCTGATGAACAAATAACACCTTCGATCAAACAAACGAAGAAGAAGAAGAAAAAAAGAGGGAAATATTTGTTTACACAAAGATGGGAGACAGTGAAGATATACCAGAGTCAACTGTTCATAACGTATTGGAACAAGACACCCTCAAGTGGGTTTTCGTTGGCGGCAAAGGAGGTGTCGGTAAGACCACCTGTAGCTCCATTATTTCCATGCTCTTGGCTCGGGTCCGACCCTCTGTCCTGATTATATCCACCGATCCTGCTCACAACCTCAGCGATGCTTTTCAGCAGAGATTCACTAAGATCCCCACTTTGGTCTATGGCTTCAAGAACCTATATGCCATGGTATTTTGTTTCGGTTTTCGTTTCCGGGTTCTTTCTTTAGGTTTGCGTGGTGTTTGTAACCAGTGATGAATTCTGCGTTGTTAGAACTTTTACAGTATGACGTGTGGTGTTTTTCGTGGATGTTTGTTTGTTTGTTACTTCAATTTCTTTCTCCATAGGAGGTGGATCCTACCGTGGAAAATGATGATTTTGGTGCTGAAGGAATGGATGGTTTGTTTTCTGATTTGGCTAATGCCATTCCGGGAATCGATGAGGCGATGAGCTTTGGGGAGATGCTCAAGTAACAAATCTGTTGTATTGTATTTGATGCTTTGTCACCTTCTACTTCTGTTTTCCGGACACCTTTTGATCAATTGCTGTCTTGAATGTTATCCTTTCCTGCAGATTGGTGCAGACAATGGATTATTCATGCATCGTGTTCGACACTGCCCCGACCGGACATACGCTTCGGCTTTTACAGTTTCCAGCTACCTTAGAGAAGGGGCTTCAGAAAATGATGTCGCTGAAAAACAAATTTGGTGGTTTATTGAGTCAGGTATGACTCTTCGACAATTCTCTGCCAACAATGGGCCTATGGATGATACAATTTCGTATTAGCCTTGGTGTTATTTTTCATTAAATTCGATTCCTTGTCTCCGGTCGAATCCTTTCATAGCTCTCTTGTCGATTCATTGTGTTATCGATTCCTAGTTGATTTTCTTTATGTACAAGCTCATGAAGTTGGAAACTCATCATTGCAGATGACTCGTATTTTAGGGGTTGAAGATGAATTTGGGGAGGATGCAATTGTTGGGAGGCTTGAAGGCATGAAAAATGTGATTGAACAAGTTAACAAGCAGTTCAAAGACCCGGTAAGGCACACCATTCTATTAGTCTTTTCTCACTTGAAGTCGTTTACAACTTACAAATATCCGGCTTTCGTTCTATCTCGATCGAAGTTTCTTTCAATTCTATCTGTATAATTCACTTTCCTTTGGGCAGGACTTGACAACCTTTGTCTGCGTTTGCATTCCGGAGTTCCTATCCCTCTATGAAACGGAGAGATTGGTGCAGGAACTCACCAAGTTTGAGATAGATACACATAATATTATCATTAACCAAGTACTGTTTGATGATGAAGGTAATGCTTACTTTCTCACTATGTCCATCATTTTCCTTTCTGTCCCGTCCCACCGGAATAGTTGCTCGAACGAAATGCTTACCATCAATCGGTCTGTTTTTTTCAATTCAAGATGTCGAGTCCAACCTGTTAAAAGCTCGAATGCGGATGCAACAAAAGTACCTCGATCAGTTTTTCATGTTGTATGATGACTTTCATATCACTAAGCTGCCACTGCTGCCGAATGAGGTGAGCTCAAGCATACTAGATCGGAAAATTTTACTTTAGCTATACAGAAATTCGATATTCCTGCATCTCTGATACAAATTAACATTGTATATCTGCTCTAAATATTGTTACATGGTTGTAATAGGTGACTGGGGTTGAAGCTCTGAAAAAATTTTCTCGCCATTTCATTACACCATATGAACCGTCCCTCGCAAAGGGGTCATCGGAAGAGCTACAGCGAAGACTGTCGCGGTTAAAGGAACAGTTGGCCGAGGCTGAAGCCGAACTCGGGAGTCTCTGAAAGGGAAAACAAGAAAGAGGATTTGTTGCTCGCTGCATAATGTTGCATGGCTGCATCAGTTGCTTTAGAAAATTTTGTTTGCAATTATTTTTTCAGCAATTAGCATGCATAATTCGCTGCCACTGTATTAAGTTTCAAGGTATTTGTTTCTCTCCTTTTTAATAATTGTGTTTTCATAATAAAGAATTTCATTGCATTGCCATAAAATAGAACATCCTCAGAAATCAGATTGAAGTTCACAAAAGGAACATCCTAAGATTGTTCACATTTTTTTACAGTACCAGGAGCCGCAATACTTCCTTTAAAACCCCAAACCAAAGCCACCCTTGTCATTTTGGTTTTAAATTTATTTATTTTATCTCCAACATAATAAAAGTGAATTATTTTGAATCCTTCTTTTTAGATTGTTATTTGGTACACTAATAATGTAATTTTTAATTTCATAAACATGATTTTTTAATTATTTTATTGAATAAGTAAAGAGTGGATACAATAAAATTACCATCTCAATGAAGAAAACTCTACACTAGCATAGACTAATTACATTAATCAGTTATTTCTCCTTAAAATTATCAGTAAACACAAATTAATTACTAGATAATGAAAATGTGACAATATATGAAAAAAATTAAAAAATTCCAACCAAAAGAATGGTAGATACGAACAAATAAAATCGTTAACAAAGAAGGATAAATATTATCAACATAAACATAAAAAAGAACATAATGATAACGAGAAGTTGACAACTGACTTTTTTACAACTCAACCGTAACATGTTTGAGTGAATGTACATATATATCAATATGAAAAAAAATATTTGAAGATCCAAACCAAAGACGGATAATAAGATAACAAATAAACATCATCTGTAGAAAGGATGTTAAATTTAACCCTACAAAAATAAAAATGTATTACAAAAACATTAAAAAATTCCATTTTTATTACAAAATAAAAAGATTTATTAAACAAAGCAACACGAAAATGCTTAAATAAAAATATTAAAAAGAGAAAAAATAAAAAAAAATAATAAAAATTATGACAAAGTATGAGTGACAGCCGTTCAATTAAAAATTAATTGTACTAAAAATATTTAAAAAAGAGAAAACAAATGGAATTAAAACATTATACAGGGAAATTTGATAGCAATATTGTGAAAGAATTTTTTTTCTAAAGTATTGCACTGCGTAGATTAATTTCAGAACTATGGTTGTTTGAATAGTGCACCCAAAGTCGGCACCTGATGCAGTCGAGTTCTAAAAAAACCCCCAAAGTCGTCCCCAGCTGAATTCGACTTTGGGGAAAAAATATTCCCATAAGTCTCCCTCATTTGAGTCCGACTTCAAGCCAAAGTCGATCCCATTTGAATCCGACTTTGGGGTATCACGTCTGCCATGCACAGCCATGCATGAAAAGATTGGTGCCTACATGAAACCAAAATTGAGAAAGAAAAAATGCAGGCCTCGAATTGGGTGTAATTATGGTTAGTAGGGTTCTGATTTTTTAGGAGAATAGACTGCAGTCTATTTTAAGGGAAGGATTCTAATTCGAATATAGTTATAGGTTTATGCATGAAAAAGGGGTTTTGATTCGAATATAGGTTTAGACTGGGTTTTTAGTTTATTTTTGGGGAAGGGTGGGTAGCAGATTTATTTTTTAGGAGTGGTGGATGTGATTTTTGAATGGTGATGGGTTTAGGGTATTTTAAAATGTATAGGGGTAGAGGTTAAAAAATTATAGTTGTTAGTTAGGCAGAGATAGAGGTAGTATTAGGGATAAAAATTTAAATTTTTTTGTTAAATAGTTAAGTTAAGGTTGGAAGGAAGTTAAGATTGAAGAAGAAGAATATAAAGAAAATAGTGGAGGAAAGATTGTAAGTAGATTCGATTTTTTTAGAGTTTTGTTTTTTTTTAGTTTGATAATTTTATTTTGTTATTTTGTAAGTAGATTCAAATTTTTTTTTTGAGTTTGGTAATTTTTTTTTGAGTTTGGTAATTTTATTTTGTTATGTTGTATGTTTCATATATTTTTATTTTTTTTCATGTAGTTTATAATTTGAGTTAGTTCGAATTTGGATATTTTTAAAATTTATTTTTAAAATTGATTTACTATGTTAGAAAAATTATTATGTTCATTTTGATAGGATAAATATATTATTAGGAAATATATTCGAACTATATATTTTAGAAAATTAATATAATATATTTATTAAAAGATATATATTCAAAAAAAACTTGTCCACGATGTTAGTAACGTAAGTTATTTTATTTTATTTTGAGCATTTTGATTTAGTATGTTTTATTTCGATCATGAAAAGAAAATGAGCAACAACAAATTTATGACGATTGTTCATTACAATAGAAAAATGGTAAAAACTGATGTCGGTGTTGTATTTGATTCTGAAAGCAGTATGAAGATGAGATTCGAGAAGAAAATCATGCTTCGAGAAATGAAGGAGAAAATATCACAGAAAATTAGGATAGAGATTCATGGTTTACGTTACCGATGGATGACATGTGACAATCCGGTCAGATATTGTGCAATCACTCTCTAAGATGATGACGATGTTGCAATGATAATCGCAGAGCATGATTCTATGGGAAATCGATATATCGATTTGTTTGCTGAGGTGCGTGATGTTCCCGGCCCATCTAGAAACGTAGTTGGAGAATCAGCTCAAATGAATTTTGGTGATGAGATTGATAAGCCCGGAGGCAGTCTTGTTGCAATGTTGACAAGTGGGACATCAAATGCATTTCATCAAGTCGGGCCATCCACATATGCTTCATCACACGGGCCGAGTGTTGATCTGACTGTTGAAGATGATGTATAACCTGTTAAGTGTTCAAAAGTACTATTTTTATAACCCCATTTACTCATATTATTGTTAGACTTAGGGTTATTTTAGTTGCACTATTAGGCATTCATGTATGTTTTCATGATTCCCTTCAATGTCATGCTTGATTTCATAATTTAGGATATCTACAAACGCGACCACATTTTGAGAGGAAGATGGCAAACTTAATGAAGTGCGACGAGCAGGTTTGGAGTTGGGCAAACGAAATCGAGAGGGAAAGATGGGCCCAATCATATGACAAAGGTGGTAGACGATACGGGTAAATGACTACCAACCTTGTGGAGTGCATAAATGGAGTACTAAAAGGATCACGTCATCTCCCAATAGCAAGCCTGGTGAAAGAGACGTACTATACGTTGGCGAAAGTTTGGGTAGTTAAAGGGAAGGAAATTGAGGCCTTATTAAATAGGGGGCAAAGTTGGGCTCCCAATCTTGTGACGAAAATAAAAGAGAACATGACGAAAGCAACATCACTGAAGGTTCACAGCTTCGACCGAATTAATCAGACATTTGATGTTGTTGGTGCTAAACGCAACAATGAAGCAGCGCACTCAAATGTATTTCAAGTCGATTTCAAACATAGGTGGTGTGATTGTAGAGCATTCCAGGTATGGCGATATCCATGTATTCATGCAGTTGCAGTGTGTATGCATGTAAGGGTTGACCCATACATTTTTTTTGATGAATGCTTCGATCTCCATAGGATGGTCAATATTTACAGAAGTGACTTCCCACCGATTGCAAATTTAATTTATTAACCGTCAGTAGAGCATGAAAAATGGTTACCAGATCCTACACTCCGTAGATCTCCAACTGGCTGACCTAGATCGACTCGCATCTATACCAGTATGGATCTTCATGATAGAGAGAAGGGACAGCAAAAGAGATGTACCATATGTAGGGCCGAAGGACATTCTAGATCAAACTGTCCAAATAAACCAAGATTCGTGTCAATGCCTCTGTGATTTCCTCATTTTGTATTTGAAAATATTATTAATGTTATGTTATGTTATTTCATGTTGTGAAACAATTCAATTTAATAACTTAATTTTGCTGAAAACCATGAACCGTAATCGAATCTGTTAGAAATTATTCGAAACAAAATTTTCAAGTTTGTTTGGACTTTAAATTTTTTCGAAAGATCTAATATAGTCGATTAAGTCAAAATTTTTTTCTTTTAAATTGTTATATCAAAATATTGGTTCAACAATTGCTAAATTCAGATTTTTCAGTTAGATACAAAATAAAAATAAAGAACTTATTCAAACATTGTATTTTAACATAATCCACTAAAGTTATTAACTACTTGAAATAAATAAGCTAATAATGCCTATGTCCACCAGTACCACACCCCGGTACACGACGAGACCGATCAGGATTGCGTCGACCACAAGGCTGAAGTTGTTGCTCTTCATCGCCATCATCACCGTCCTCATTCTCGGTTCCATCTACAGCAGTACCACTCGTTCCAATTGGCCCACCTGTGAAGAACAAGGACTGCGGTGGTGTTTGCTGAACATAGAGTGTCCCAAAATTGGGTTGATAAGGATATAGAGGGATGTAGCCTGGAGAAACACTCGACGAGGCAGTCATCATCGATGAGCCAGTCATTGTCGGCGAAAAATCTATGTTCTCGCCCAAGTTCAAGTAACTGGGTGTCTGTGGCAAAATAAACTCGGGTCTGTATAAATTAGGATCATCAAACCCTACATTACCTGAAGAGCTCCCTTCCACATTACCTGAATAGCTCGAGCCCACTGGTGGATATACAAATGTAGCAGGCTGAAAAAACATGGTAGAAGCCAGTTTCGGTTGTACATAAGTAGGAGCCGGTTCTTGTTCCCACATAGCCATTGGCGTTACTCTGTTCATATCTGCCTTCCATGTTGTTCGCCAACTCGTAGGGTCTTTACTACAAGTCTGTTGCCCCTGTGATGAGTCCGCTGCAGCCTTCAATGATTTACTTTTGCCTCTATATTTTTTCTGGAACCTTTCGCATTCCTCCCGTTTAGGCTGATCTGTTAGGTACGACATTCTATGACTACGATAGTAGATCATGTACTCTAAAGTCTCGAAATCAAAACCAACAGCTTCTATTGGATGACGTTTCAGCACTGACGAACCTTTGTCGTTCCACAAAGCAATATAGTCGCTATGTTCGACTTCCCAATCTGGATATGGCCTGCCACGTCCATCATAGGCATGAAGATGGTAATGGTCACGCAGAATGCGCATAATAGGCTGGTGGAAGCCAAATTGCCTCAACACTCTATCCACAAAGTAGAACTCAACAGTAGAGAAATGGATCAACGGTGTAACACTACATCATAAAAGTGAATACTTCATCAAATATTCCGGTAGAAATATTTGGTCATCATTATAGGCCTTCCAAATAAACTGAAAAAAGATGGTTTAAAATAATAAATCTAACTAACTAAGATGTGAAAAACACATTTAACGTCAAAAATTAATTTCCATTCATATACTTGCTCTACAAACTCTGACGTTGTTGTGCGCCAACCCTGTCTCATGCTTCTCCTCGCACTATATGTATACAAATCACAATATATTTAAATAATTTAAAGATTTAACTAAGAATAAGGATATATATTTACCTTGCAACAAGAGGAAACTGCACATGTGTTCGAGTAAGCGATGTAAAAGAGGAAAGTCGTTGCCAAGCCCATGCTTGCAACAATAACAGGCAACCACCAATACCGCCTACCCTCTTACCCTTTTGCAGTAAAGCGCCCTTGCACAACTCGCGATACAAGCACCTTATTTAGATGGTCCCCAACTATATTGACAACCAGGTTTCCAATGAGTATCCAAAAAACGAAGATACCTTACACTGACCATATTGCTAGATTTATCAGGCATCAGTATCCCTCCAATCATCTATAGGATATATGCTCGACTGACCATATAAATTTCATCAAATATATTATACTCAGCGAGTTGAAATTCACTCTCTAGCCAACTTATTTTCACACGAGCCCCTCTCACGTTACTTTCATTGGGTACCTTCCCAATGTACCTTTCACAAATTTCAACAGTTGAGCCCTCGGTACGCTCGACCACTGGCTTCCCGTTTACTGGGACCCCAATAAGATAAACCACGTCCTCTAGGGTGATCGTGCATTCTCCACAACGCATATGGAAGGTATGCGTTTCAGGTCTCCAACGCTCAACTAGAGCAGTAATCAATCAGGGTACCAACTTGTACCCACAGAGGAACGTGGCATGATAAAATCCCACCATATCTAAGAAATTCTCGATTCTGTGGTCTAGGGGTTTGTCTACCATGCACAAATGATGTTTAAATGTTCCCTCTGCATCCTGTAAATAGCACATTATTTAAACATATTTATTAACAAAAAACACATAAGTGATCGGTTTCGTAATGAAATAATTTTAAAAAAATTGTACCAGCTCATCAACTCTAAGGCTAGTAATGTGCCGATTCTGTAAATGCAACAATGGAGCTTGCTCGGCCATCCTACATGACAAGTAAGAAAATATTAGCAAACCGAGACTAAATCTACCACATTAAAAAATAACAATTATAATAAAATAAAAAAATAACTCGGATAATCTTACTTTAAACTACCATATCAAAGAGAAAAGATTTCAATACTTGAAATTTAATTACTTATTTGCTTATTTTCTATTAAATCATCAAGTTAATGTCATTTTTTATTCAACCACCTATAAATAAATCTAAATAAATTAAAGAACTTAAATAAAATAATAAAATACAAATCAAATCAACTTACTATATTTTCTTCTCAAATATCTTCTTCATCCATAAATTAAAATAAACGTTTTTTCTCTTATATTCAAACAATTTTTCTATATTCTCAAAATCTCTCCACCTATTTAACACAAAATATTTAAATTATATTCTCTCCAAATAACATAAAAAATTCAAACATCAAATAAAAATTAAAAAAAAATTATGAACTTAAATTAAATAATAAAATATTAATTTAATTACTATATTTTCTTCTCAAATCTTCACCTATTTAACACAAAATTTTCAAACTATATTCTCTCCAAAGAACATAAAAAATTCAAACATCAAAATAAAAATTAAAAAATTAATGAACTTAAATTGAACAATAAAATGTAACACAGTATTTCTCAAATCCCCACTTATTTAACACAAAATATTCAAACAACAACTTTAAAATTAATCAAACAAATAACTTAACTTACTAACTATATTCTCTTCAAAGTTCATTATTCTCTTCAACCACCTAATTAACACAAAAAATCATAAATTTTAACTAAAAACACAAAAATCAGATTTTCGTAATTACTATAAAATAAAATATACAAAAATAAATAAATTACAAAAAATACTACTTACTATATTTATTCAAAATAATAATGATAAATTACAAAAATAAAATACTTACTCTAATAAAATTCTTTAAATCTCCAAATCTTCTTATTCTTCTTCAAAATATTTTCTCCCTCTACACTATCTACCTTCAATCCACCTCTATTTAACCTCACAAAAATTAAATCTCAACCACTCATACCACCTACCCAATTAAATTACACCATTCATCCAACCAATACCAATTACACCCAATTTCTCAATTTTCGTTTCCTTTCATGCATGGCTGTGCATGGCAGATTCTCATGCATGCACGACACGCAGGCTGCCTCCTGACATGACAGAAATTTCCTAAAGTCGGATCCAAATGAGATCGACTTTAGCTTGAAGTCGGACTCAAATGAGCAAGACTTTAGGGAATTTTTCCCCCAAAGTCGGATTAAGCTGAGCATGACTTTGGACCAACCTCAAAGTCGGATCCAGTTGAGTAAGCTTTTGGAGATTTTTTTTTGAAATCCGAATTCATCAGGTATCAACTTTGGTTCACTGTTCAAACAACAATACTTCTGGAATTAATTTGCCTAGGGTAATACTTTGGGAAAAATTTTCCCACCATAATATTGGTGTAAATTTTCCCATTATAAAGGGTCCTTAAATTATATTTAGTGGAATATTTTATTTGTTTATTTGAAAACTTTTAAAATAATATGATATCATTTCAATATGAGAAGGGATGTATGATTTTATAATAGAAGTGTGAACTTTTAATAAATTATATTAAAAAGTTTGAATTTGTAAAATTATAAAAGTTTAAAATAAACAAAATTATCATCAATAAAAAATCTAAAATAATATTTAATCTAAACAAAAAATTAAAATTTCTATAGATACGATGATATCCAACACCCCTAATCTGTCCCAGATTTCTGCCTCGCCTATAAAATTTTCTATAGAAATTTTCCCCAATTGTACCGTCATTTACATGTTTAAATTAAGAGATTGCAAGATAATGGAATATTTCAATGGAAATATCTCATATCCACCTTAAAACTAGAATATTTCAATGGAAATATATTTTCTCTATTTTCTTTTGTGTACTGTCGCCTTCAAATATTAATTGAAATACAAACAATTTAAAATAAAAGATATTAAACACGCATGCACGGTTTAATTATAGAAAATTTGGCTTATTTTTTTTAATTAAGGACATGAACCAGACGTAATTTGTAGCAATATTGTATTTAGAAAAAATATTTTATAAATTATTAAATATTATTTTTTTATTTCGTGATTTATTACATTTGTTATAGTTTTATTATAAATTGTCGAGATTGTATTTTGATTTCAGACAAATATAGATAAAATTGACCTACAGTCATGACCGACTTCAAATCATAATACATGTTACTTCAACAAACTTCACTAATTACTCTATTAATATAATAGAAACCACCGTAAACTATAAAAAAGTACCACAAACCTTACAATAAAATTCTCCTCCATGAAGTTGTATATAAGATAAAATAATAAAATCGTATAATTATTTAATATATTTTAATTATTACCTCCAATATATAAAAACAATATCGAAAAAGTAGTTTAATGCACCTAACTCATCATACAGCCAAGGTCGTTTCTGAATGTGGGCTATAAGGGTGACGGTTCAGGGCTAACTCCTATCTAAGGTCCATTCATAATTATAAGTGTTTAGTTTTAATGATAATTTAATTTTCTCCAAAATTTATTAATATAGTATAATATTTTTAATATTTATTTTTAGGGGTCAACTATTAAAATTTAATTTTTTTCAATACTTGTAATTAAGGGCTTATTTATTTTCAATATTTGTTATCAGAGACCTATTTTTTCAATATTTGTTATTAGACCTACTCTTAAAATCTAATTTTTTCAATATTTGTTATTATAGTCTATTTTTTGCAATACTTGTTATTAGGAGTCCAATTTTTTCTAATACTTGTTATTAAGAGTCTACTCTTAAAATTTGTTAGAAATAAAATAAAGAAGAACAATAACAAGAACAATGAACAAGAGAAAGAGGGAGATTTATACTATTCTCAATATTCAAGTATGTTTAATGCCTTTATCAAATCATCTATTTATAGGTATAAGAAGTACATAGTACATTAAACTCTAATTAAAGCAGATAATATTCCTAATGATAAATTAAATCAAATCTCCTTAATAAAGTACTTATCATGATAGACATCCACATAGATAAATATTCATAACACTCCCCCTTGGATGTCTATCAAGATAATGTGTCTCGTTAAAACCTTACTACGATAAAAACCTAGTGGGAAAAAAATTCTTTAGTGAAGGAAAAAGAGTACACACATTTTCTATACGCATAACATGTTACCTCATTAAAAACCTTACCACGAAAATCTATTGGGACAAAATCTGAATTAAGGGAAAAAGAGTGCAATGCGTATTTACTCCCCCTCATGAAAACTTCACATAAGATCTTTGAATCTTCATAATTCAATCTTGCATAGTATTTTTTTTCTAAAGATAGTGAGGGATGAAACTTTAGAATTTTATTTTCGTTTATAGACAAGAACACATATTTAAGTGCTCGACCTTTAGGTCGAAACAAAACTTGATATCAAGATTGTTTTTCTCAAATACTTTCATCAAATGTTTTGAAAGCTCTTCACGAGTTTCCAATTTGAAACTCTTCAGAAGTTCTAATGATATTCAAATTATCATGATAAATTTTGATCGAAACTCCTTTATAGAATATATAAATAAATCTGATCATTCTTATAGTATTTCCTCAATTAGTACTCACTAAGGCGATTATACCAAATGCGCCAAAATATAAATATTCAATGAGACATGTCTAAATAAATTTCCTCGGAATTTCCAAACGCTTCTAGGGATCCACAAAATAATTAGACGCATATAAAGTATTTCATAACTGCCAAAGTAATTGCATCCACCATGAAGTAATTAGAATTCTTCATAAATCATAATTCAAACCGTATTTACGATTATTTATTTGTTGTTGGGAAACGCTAGTGCACCCCATGGCGCAGCGGAAAAATTATCTGGCGTAATCCACCAGTGATCCGTGTACAAGGGACGAATTCGGGGTGATAAAGGATGAAAACATTAACTCAAGTAATCTGGAATTTTGCAGCGAGTATAGGAGAATCCAAATCAAATCCGAGTCGTCACAATAGTGTTCCGACCTCTACGCAGTCCACCCGAATAAAACGAACAATTTTTCTATTCTCTAACTGTTAAAGAGGATTTTCGAAAAACATGTGTTGGCTGCTAGACCTTATGCCTTTATATAGTATTTAAAAAACTAATTCTAATTAAATTTGGATTCTTTAAATATACAATATATTTAACCGAATATAATTAAATATGTAGAATCTAATTATACTATAATTAGGTTTCTTTTAGAGATATATATATATTTAATAGTATTTGATAATTACAATAACTTATCAAATATTAACATATATATAAAAATAAAATTATCCATAATTATAACAATTTTGGTTTCTCACTAATTACGTGTACAATAAGTTTGTACACATGCTATCTAGTTGATATTTGTTCGTTTCAATCATAGGGTGTGACCCTTGTAGGTTCATGTAACGTTAGCAGTAATATCTAGAGCAATTCTAATATTACAAGCAATGAGTGACATCTAGCAAAACATCATTACTACCTAAGTTACATGAAATCGTGGTTCGATTTAACATTTTTTCGTGATTAACTTCTTTTATATATTTCATCATTTTGTCCTCACATCTAGATCAGACACAAGTCATGGATTACTCACACTTGTATAGTCTATCGAATGTTTCTTGATAACTAGAGTAGACTATTATAAACGAATAACTGTGATATCCCATATCAATTTATTTAAGCATGGCCATGCATTTTCTAGTCTCACTCAATCAAGTGGCATGTGATATTACTCCTATTATGTAGAAGGGACAAATCTTATCTTGATCAACCATATTTCGCTACATGGATTGAGACATATCCAATATTAGTCTTTATAGTGTAATCAGTTACGACACACATTTGGCCGTATCAAAATATGTCACTCGCGATGTTGAAATAATGATGATCTCAAGTTTGAGGATTATACATGTAGTTATCACCATGAGCAATGTTGTGACTCTCACATAATAATCCAAGAAACATGCTCATAGCGGGTCAATCCAGTATGTCGTTCCCTAACACATACTTATGTATTAATTTTGACATCTCCATGTCAATGACAACACTTTGTCATCAATCAACTACATATTAGTCTTAATACATTATTGTTGTCCAAGCCCACAATAATTCTCGACTAAGGACATTCAAGAATAACTATATTATTATAAGAACTTTATTATAATTCAGTTTATTTATAGATACACAGAATAAGACTGAAATAATAATAATGTCTTTTTATTAATAAACAAGATAAAATAAGTATGTCTTTTACAACCTCTCATAATTGGTCTTTGGGCATACTCCAACATTTGTGCCTCACTTGCATTACACCTTTAGGTGTTTGGATTGCTAGTCCAAATATCTCTTTTTTAAAAGTTCAAAGCGTCTTTCTACATTGGAAAATTCAATATCTATACTTCTTGATAGATTTATATACATAATCCTCATTATGTTTCTTTACTTTTATAGAAACATTGTTTGAAAAAACGTTGTTGATAACTTTTCTATTTCGGTTCCATTCTTTTCTCGTAGTGATATAGATTATCGAGATCTCTTTTTAATATTTATTTCAGATACCTGAAACTCTTCTAGAGTTTTATTATTAGTGATGTGTTGGGTCTCTTTAGGAGTACCCGTGTAACACCCCCTTCCTGGCCTGGCAGAGAACCGAGTCAGAAAGTATTATCGGAAACTTATTTAGAGTTTGGAACCTTATTCAGAATGTTTTATTAATCTCCTTTAAGACCTAACGAACTAACTTATTAGTAGCTTACTCATTTTAAGGTCAATTTTAAACTTTTTGGATTTAGGGACCAAATTGTAAATTTTACAATTTAAGGGACTTGATCAGAATTTTTTTACAAATCTTTAATTAAACTTACCAATTATTAACCTGTGAAATATCGTTATTAATGGAGGTCGTTTACCTATCCAATCAGACCATTTAAAGATTAGTGACCAATCAGTAAACTATTTAAAACTGTAATTTAAGTCTTTTAACATAATTAACTGACACCGTACCGATAAACTTAAGACCATATCGGTACACTAAGCCAAATTTCACAAATTCCAGATTCAAGGATAACAAGTCTGTCGATATATCTAAGCTCGTATCGATACGCGTTGACTTGTTTCGGTACACCAAAGGTCTTATCAATGCAATTAATTTTCCAGACCTTACTACCGAGGTCCGTATCGGTACACTCCCTAGCATATTGATACGCCCTGTATTACCAAGTCCAAATATGCAAGGCCGTATCGATACAGCTTGATCCGTATCGATATGTCTGCCCTGTAATGACAGATTTTATCTGGTGTTTAGCCAATTTAACATGTTGAACATTGTCCAAATACTATAAAATTTTACCAAAAAGTTACTAACCTATAATTCTAATAGCATACAAAATATTAGGGCGATTCGAATCTGTTAACCCCACTTTCACCTTTTAGTACCTTAAAGCTAATTTTAACTAGTTTAACCATTCCAAAACATTCCAACTTCCACATACAACACCTAGGCACTATTAGGCAATTACACATATCAAAATATGCAAACATGACATGTTTGAGCCATTTTCCACCTTATTAAGAGTTCAAAGAAAAAGTTAAGCATACATATGATTGGTAGAAGTGACTTGCAACCGCAACTACACGATCGAGGCTCGTATTGCTTCAAGGTCCTAAAATGCATGAGACACACAAATTTTAGGCGTACATAGCCTAGTGAGGTAGTTATAACAAATGCATAACAAGTTTATCAAATAAATTAATGACATATAGGCATGCTTGGGTGATGATTTACGTAGTATTAATCACATAAAAACATATTCAAAGCCAATAGTCATGATTTCATATAGCTATTATAAATCATATAAACATATCATTTCCCTTGGACATGGTAACCAATGGATACGTGGATTCCCCTGTACACCAAATCATATCGAAAGTAGGCCTTAGCCTTGAGCCGTAGCTTCAGAAAATATATCCCTTACATAAACCAACCTTATTTCACCACATATAGGTCGTAGCCCCGGACCGTAGTCCAATTCCTTACTTAGTGAGCTCGAATAACCCTATGGCATGCCAATTGTATCCAGTGTCCACCAGTGTCCAAGGTCACATATATTATTATAATTCTTACCTTTCAGATCACATCATATCATATAGCAAATCGAGCCTTAGCTCCACATAACATAATATATCCATAACATTTTTCACATGTAACATATTTTAGATATCACATATATGCTTATAAACATATCAAGGCAACATGAGGGCTTACCACCCTTACCATTAGAATCTACATGTGTTTGCTCTACTTGAGCCCTTAAACAAAGTGCAATCATATTCACAAAACAAATGCAACGGGATGGCACCTGGCCTATCCCTTGACACAACTACATTCACCTTGACTCTAGGATTACGACTCCTTGATGCCTAGCTTTTGTTGGAGATGATGAAACGTCCTTCTCCACTTCTTGAGCTAGCACAAAATTAAGGGTTGCTTTAGAATTTAAACTAAGGGCCTGAAAATGTTTTTAAAGCTTACCGAAGCTTGTAGACAACATCGAAATAATGGAATTAGCTTCCTAATCTATGGGCTTCCATTGAACATTCAAAACCTAATATTAAAATTAAACCTTGAGGAATGACGGAATCATCGAATTAAATTAGGGCTTTTACTTACCGAGTTACGAGCTTTCAAACGACGTATTGAAATCGAACAAATGATGAAGATTGTATCAATGTGCTTGCTTAGCTTGAGGTTGAAGATGTAAATGAATGTGTGTGGTTATTTGAAGATAAATGTGAGCTTAGTCTCGGTGGATGGTAGAAACAAAGATGAAAGATTCCCTTTAGTCTTTTATTAGGGACTTATCATTTTAATTACTCTTCACCTATCCAAGGACCAATAGGGTGCCTTCCTCTAAGCAAGGGAAAGATTATTTAATTATTTCCATCACTTCATCCCTCTTTTCTCAATTATAGGCAATCAATGGTCATTATCCCCCTTTTCAGAATTATCCCACATGAGGGGTGATAAGAAAGGAGGTGAGTCAGCCTTTAAATTTCCATTCCTTTCAATTTAGTCACCAAAAACCAATTTTTGCAAAGACACGTATTGATACACCTAGTGGTCGTATCGGTACGGATAAGCTAAAACAGGTAAGTTAATTATAGACAGTTAGGCCGTACTGATATTGGCCTCACTGTATCGATACGCCTAGTTCATTTTCAACATTTTCTACTTTGAATTTGTTACAAAAATATTCCACAATTTAATTTAAGTCCCAACATCTTCCATTACTTCACAATGGAGTACAAAGGTTTGAGAGATTACATTATTCGGCTTGGCCGGTTACAGAATTTTTGATCACCAGAACAAAATTCTGACTAGGCCAGTTTTAGATATGTGACAACCCGCCTCCAATATATGACCATCTCATACTATTTTCCATTTATGAGAATTTTGATCATTGGAACCAATTTTCATGCTTCATACATGATTTATATCCATTCGCTCTAATATGTAATTCAAATTTATAGCATTTCAGCTGGTATATGAGACTTAGTTACTCTCGTTAAGTTAGTAAATATGTATGGCAATTGACATGTAATAACATGAATTCTCTTATAAACTTCTGGTTCATATACGAGGATCTAGATAACGATAATTCATTTTCCTTAATCCAGCTGATTATTATCTCCCCTTGATGTTAGAAAAATCATGTCATAAATGATTCTCCGATTAATGTTTAAGAATTTAAACGTAAAAGGAGACTCACATTCAACATATATTCCCAACCCTTTTTATATACCCATTTTGTGCGGTGTGGTGGAGCAATTCAACTATATATCACACATTCAAAAATTCTAAAATGAGAAATATGACTTCTGACCAAAAGTCAATCACAATGGGGAGTTTATTATAACTCGTTGGCTTTGATAGGTATAAGTGTTGCTATATGTGAAATACCATATAGATTATAAATGTTTTGTTCTCATAGTTGTTGCGTGTAATAAGTGCTACGCAATTGTGCAAGTATACACGTCGCAAGTAATAAAGTGATATGAGTACCGAGTATCGTCTCCACAGGGATTGGTTTGGGCCACTTTGCTTAAGTTACTGCACTATGAAAAGTAAAAACACAATTGATAATAGGAGTTCTAATTAACGAGTAAACTAAGAGCAATAAACTAAAAGAATAGATGAAATCAAAAGAGAGGGAATAGGCCAGGTTATCGTGAGTTGTAGAGTGATAGCCGATTGGATCGTCTTGGTAAAAGAGTGCAAGGGCAACTCAGTTTCCGTGGCAACTTGCACAGCGGGGTTGCCTTGGCAACTAATCGATGGTTGCCTGGGCGACTAGCTAGGCAACTACTTGGGCGTATGGGCAGCAACTTCAAGGTTCGGCAGAGCGTTCTTCAATGGTTTCTTCTTATCCCTAAGTCGAAACTCTAGCTACTTGTGCATGCCTTGATAATACATCACTGCGTGAATCAAGGGTGAACAACAACCAATCTTGCACTCCTCTTAGCCGTTGAAATCCTTAACTTATTCATAAGCCGGATTAAATTTCACCATCAATAGATTGAATAAAGATCATACTCATTCGTTTCTTGAATCTAACTCTCCCGATATTAGATAAATAGATGAAGTTACGATATCCTCTCTTAATTCACTTGCAAACAAAAATAAGAACCAAGAATGAATAAACCTTGAATAGAAAAGTGCAAACTCTTATTACCTAAACAAAATCCAATTGTTTCTCACAACTACAAGACACAATAACCTTAGCCAAATAGATATAGTTCATGGTTGGGTTCAAAAGATATACAAAGAATAATCCCCAAACCATGAATCTAATGGAAACAAAGAAGAAGAAGAAGAAGAAGAAATCAAAATCTCTCCCCCTTGCTCTCTTGTCGAAATCTCTCCCTTCTTGAACCTTTGGAGTTGTTAAAATTTTTCTCCTCTTGCTTACCTCTCTTTGACGGCTTGGTCTTTTAAATAGGAGATGACTAGGTCAAAATCCTTCTTGAGGAGGAAGTTAAGTTGGAATTAAATTATCTTTAAAGAATATAATTCTTTATTATATTTAAATTCCTTCTAGAACTTTTTCTATCTTCTTGGGATTTAATTTCTCTTTCACCTCTTCATAGAAATCAAACTCCTTTGGAATTTAACTTTGCTCCACGTCATCTTGGGCTTATCTAGTCATCAATTTCAACTACCATATCATCTTATTCTTTGTCAAAAATTACCTTGGCAACTAGCTCGACATCTCCTTCAAGCATTGCCCTAGCAACTATGTCGGCATCTCTTTCATGCACTGCCCTGGCAACTGGTTCTAGCCTTGTTTAGGCAAGTGATTCTGCACACACACAAAAACACACCAAAGCAGCATTTTTCCCACAAAAATCACCAAGTTATGTAATCAAGCTCAACGGTGGAAAGAAACATGAATTAATGCATGAATGACTAATTATGCAACTAATATGAGCCTAGGTCTAACAATAATATGAGTAAAAAGGGTAATAAAAATAGTACTTTTGAACACTTATCACACCCCCAAACTCGAACTATTGCTTGTCCTCAAGCAATGCAAACTAACAATTACCTGCCAAGACTTTAATCTCAAAGACATGCTTCAAACTTGATTTCAAACCTCAGAACCGTGGCACAAAGTATGATCACCTTTTAATTTTTCGGATAACACAAAAATTACCCGGAACAAAACTATAATGCTCGTGACAAGTGTGTGCGTAGTTGTGTACAAGTTGATTTTCAAGATTCTATGTGAACAATAGGCTTTTATCAATTTAATTACCAAGGCATTTATTTTTATTTTCACTAGAGCCAATTTCGGGCACCTCTAGCGATTCTTTAATGTGTATTAACTACTAGAGCCGGTTTTGGGCACCTCTAGCAAGAAAGTGCATTTACTACTAGAGCCAGTTTCGGGCACCTCTAGCAAGAATTTAACTTTTAATTTCCAATTTTAAATTTAACCAAATTTTAAGCAACCTAAGTTCACTAAGTTTCTTTCAATCAACAAGCCACAACCGTGTAAAAAAATCAGTGTCATAGTAAAATTCTAAGTTCTTTTCATGCAATCCTAAAATTAAAGGTTCTTTCAATTAAGTGTAGTGGCAAAAATTCATCATTGGATATTCAACAAGTCTTAAGCAATTAAATCCAATTAAAGGCATAGCAAGTAACATATGCAACCTATATGTGATTTCTAAAGATGAATGCAACTAAACATGAAACTAACTAGAAACCAACACCCCCCCAAACTCGAGAGAAGCATTGTCCTCAATGTATGTAAAAGCGAAGCAAAATTTAAAATAAACTAAATGAAATGAGTTAGTCGGAGAGGTCGTCACCTCGAGTGATAAGTTTCCTTCGTGCCGTTTGCTTGATTCATTTTTCGGTCAGTGGTTGAATGCTTGTGGCTGGTACCCGTGAATAGCATTGCTTTGATTTGATCCATGTTTGCCGAGCCAGGTTCACTTGCCTGGGCATCAGTAGTTGCCGAAGCCATTGTTATTGCCTGGGCATCGTCAGTTTCTGTGCCGTGGCTACTGCTGAGGTAGTTACAGGGGCGTCATCTGTTGCGGTTACCGTGGCAAGTAGTCGGCAGTGAATTTCCTTAGCATGTTGGTTGTGAGTCTTGTTGTGGAAAAGAAAAGAAAACAAAGAAAACCTGGAAACTAGAGATAATGAAGAAAAATAAAATAAAATATCTTCTAAAAATAAAAAAAATAAAAAAAAGAAAATATTGAAAGGAGAGCATGCTCATGCATCTCCTAAGGTGTCAACTTCTTTGTTACGTTTTACATGGGCACCGTTGTAGTGCTTCAATCTTTGTCCGTTAACTTTGAATTCATGTTCGTTGGTAATGGACTTGATTATCACGGCACCATGGGAGAATGGTTTGACAACTTTGAATGGTCCCGATCGTCTTGATTTTAGTTTTCCCGGGAAAAGTTTCAGCCGAGAATTGAATAAGAGAACTAGTTGCACTGGCATGAATTGCCGCGGTAATAGTTTCTTGTCCTGCTATTGCTTTGTTTTCTCCTTGTAGATTCGTGCATTGTTATAGGCGAGTGCACGAAATTCTTCTATCTCGTTGAGGTCCAACAAACGCTTTTGCCCAGCACTTTCCCAATCCATATTCACGGTCTTGATTGCCCAATATGCCTTGTGTTCGATTTCCACCGGTAGATGGCATGTTTTGCCATAGACAAGTCGGAAGGGGGGCATACCTAAAGGTGTTTTGAATGCAGTGCGATATGCCCAAAGTGCGTCATCTAGTCTTACTGACCAATCCTTCCTAGAGGGATTTACAACTTTTTTGAGTATACCCTTCAATTCTCGATTGGAAATTTCTACTTGCCCATTGGTTTGTGGGTGATATTGCCCATCCTCTGGCAACGATCACATTGCTTGTAAAACTCTTGGGCATCTTTGTACAGTGTTGGCCAATACAAACCGGATTGCAAAAACTTTTGTCGCGGTACGAGTTCCTTCAAAATATCCTTCATAGGGTGAATAATGGCATTGCCGGAGTATATTATGTTGCTCTTCATCAGGGACACATAGACGTATGACCTGATCAGGGTATTGTCGAGGCATGTGCTGCTGAGGCGTGCGCGTCTAGAGTTACCGAGGTGTGCGCGTAAAGAGCTGCTGCGGCGTCGAAGGTTGTCGAGGCATGCGCATCCATGGTTGTCAAGGCGTGCGCGTCAAGAGCTGCTGCAGCGTCGAGGGTTACCGAGGCGTCAAGGGTTGCTGCGGCATCGAGGGTTACCGAGGCGTGCGCGTCAAGAGCTGCTTCGTCGAGGGTTGCCAAGGCATGCACATCCATGGTTACCGGGGTGTCAAGGGTTGCTGCAACATCGAGGGTTGCTGAGGCATGTGCATCCATGGTTGTCAAGGCGTCTGCGTCAAGAACTGCTGCGGCTTCGAGGGTTACCGCGGCATGCGCATCCATGGTTTTCGAGGCGTCAAGGGTTGTCGAGGCGTGCGCATCTATGGTTGTCGAGGCAACTAAAAGTTGCTCATCTGGGAATGCATCGCATATCTCTAAATCTGTGTCTTCCTCTCTATTGTGTTCTAAGCGTGATAAATGATTGGCCACTTGATTTTCTGTTCCTTTCCTGTGCGTTGGCCTAGGACTGCTCCTACCGCGAAATCACTTGTATCATACATGAGCTCAAAAGGTAGCGTCCAATCTGGTGGAACGACAATGGGTGTCGAGGCAAGCTTTTCCTTTAGGGTTTCGAATGCTTGGGCGTGATAATCATCAAAATTGCAGACTTTATCTTGTTCAAGCAAATTGCACAAGGGTTTAGTAATTTTAGAAAAATTATGAATGGACCTCCTGTAAAAAACCTGCATGTCCAAAAAAGCTTTGAATTCCTTTAACCGAACTTGGTGGGGGTAATCTCTCGATCACGTCCACCTTGGCTTTGTCTACTTCAATTCCCTTGGATGAAATCTTGTGGCTGAGCACTATTCCTTCATCTACCATAAAAAGGCACTTCTCCCAATTAATGACTAAATCGGTTTCTTCACATCTTGCCAACACCTTCTCTAAATTGCCGAGGTAACTGTCGAAGTCACTACCAAAAACAAAAAAAATCATCCATGAAGATCTCAAGGAAGTCTTCGACCATGTTAGAAAAGAGTGACATCATGCATCTTCTAATGTTACTGCATATCTGAGAAAACTTGAGGAGGGTCGTTTCTGATACTTCTTATAGTCCATCCTTACCCTCCATCGGGTGACAATATTGCCCAAAAAGAGTTGGGCCAATGTGCTCCCAACTCTCCCTTTTGCATTACTATGGTGGATGTGTCTTTCTTTCGTGTTCCCTTGTAGTCCATGCATGCCATCCACCTTGCTACTATTCCTGAAGGCACAAATATATTAATAGGAAAAATTATATCCATTCCCAACCATTCACTTACCTCATTCTTGTCAACTTCTATCATGGTTGGATATATCCTTTGTTGTCGTGGCAATTGCTGCTCAAGCCAAATGTCGTGGCAATCAGTTGCCAAAATTTGCTGTAAGTCAAGGGAAGAACCAATTTTCTGAAAAGCTTTACGAATCCAAACACATTTTTCTTTTAGCCTCTCAAACATCTTCATTAGTAGAGATTTCGATGGCTTTAAATCTACCAACATCGGTTCCTCAAGACATACCTGCAATGGACGATGTGAGTTTTTAAAGAATTTAAAAGGTTCAACCATTACCTGCTCATATACCATTGGCAAAGTATTATCATCTCGTTGATCTTGCATGTGGTCGTGCAATTGCCGTGACAACTGTAGATGGGAGCAATTTACAGATTCCTGCTTCAACATCAACGTTGTAACCTTCTGGGCATCAGGTTCCTCAGAATTTGCTGTAGTATTGTTGTTCTCAGCTTCACTGAGTGTTGTCGCGGCATTTCTCTGTTCAGGTTCCTCAATCATTGCTGAGGCAATTTGTTGCTCAGGCTCATCATGTGTTGGGCAGACTTTTTCATCAACATACTATCGAATTTGAGGTTTTAGTTGTTCCTCACACATCGAAGATCTTTCCTTGCATTGTTCCTTGTCCTTTTGCCTTGGGACTTTAGTATCCCTAGGAATGAATTGTTGGTGCATGTTATCCATGACATATGTGGATCTCCTCAATTGATCTTCTGAATCCTCCAAGGTTGCATCCCACTGAGCTATCCTCGTATCCATGGACTTTGATAGCTCTCGAATCTCTTCAATTGATCCGTCAAGTCTAGCCAAGAAAGCTAGCAACGTTTCCTCTAAGGAATTGGAATGCTCTTGAAAATGAATACATTGTCATGGCATATCTGTTGTTGCGGCAAAATTGTTATGGTAAAAAAATTTGAGCTTTTTGACCATACCATGAAGAATTTTGCTGCTGGTTCCCTCTATGGTCCTTCATGTAGTCATATGCACCGAAAATGTGAGGGCAATTTTCAAACACATGATGTTCTCCACACATAGCACAAGATTTTTCCACGGTATAGGCTCTTTGGGCTTTTCTCGGTTGGTATAGGTAATCATCAAAGGGTGCAAGAAACTCTTGATTGGATTGATTCATATCTTCCAACACCAACTCTCGAATAGATCGACTTTTATTTCCTGACATGTTGATGTCCCTTAACCTGTAGCGCACCTAATTTTTTTGGATAAAACAAACAAAAAGAAAAGTTAGTAAAACTAAGAAAAAATGCAATAACAAAAACAACTAACACTAATTGCCAATCCTCGGCAACGGCGCCAAAAACTTTTTGCGTGTAATAATTGCTACGCAATTGTGCAAGTATACACGTCGTAAGTAATAAAGTGATATGAGTATCGAGTATCGTCTCTACAGGGATTGGTTTGGGCCACTTTGCTTAAGTTACTGCGTTGTGAAAAGTAAAAACACAATTGATAATAGGAGTTCTAATTAACGAGTAAACTAAGAGCAATAAACTAAAAGAATATATGAAATCAAAAGATAGGGAATAGGCCAGGTTATCGTGAGTTGTGGAGTGATAGACGATTGGATCGTCTTGGTAAAAGAGTGCAATGGCAACTCAGTTGCCGTGGCAACTTGCACAGCGGGGTTGCTTTGGCAACTAATCGATGGTTGCCTGGGCGACTAGCTGGGCAACTACTTGGGCATCTGAGCAGCAACTTCAAGGTTCGGCAGATCGTTCTTCAATGGTTTCTTCTTATCCTTAAGTCGAAACTCTAGTTACTTGTGCATGCCTTGATAATACATCCTTGCGTGAATCAAGGGTGAACAACAACCAATCTTGCGCTCCTTTTAGCCGTTGAAATCCTTAACTTATTCCTAACCCGGATTTATCTTCACCATCAATAGATTGAATAAAGATCATACTCATTCGTTTCTTGAATCTAACTCTCATGATATTAGATAAATAGATGAAGTTACGAGATCATCTCCCAATTCACTCACAAACAAAAATAAGAACCAAGAATGAATAAACCTTGAATAGAAAAGTGCAAACTCTTATTACCTAAACAAAATCCAATTGTTTCTCACAACCACAAGACACAATAACCTTAGCCAAATAGATTTAGTTCATGGTTGGGTTCAAAAGATATACAAAGAATAATCCCCAAACCATGAATCTAATGGAAGCAAAGAAGAAGAAGAAGAAATCGAACTCTCTCCCCTTGCTCTCTTGTCGAAATCTCTCATTTTTTGAACCTTTAGAGTTGTCGAAATTTCTCTCCTCTTGCTTACCTCTCTTTGACGGCTTGGACCTTTAAATAGGAGATGGCTAGGTCAAAATCCTTCTTGAGGAAGAAGTTAAGTTGGAATTAAATTATCTTTAAAGAATATAATTCTTTATTATATTTAAATTCCTTCTAGAACTTCTCCTATCTTCTTGGGATTTAATTTCTCTTTAACCTCTTCATGGAAATCAAACTCCTTTGGAATTTAACTTTGCTCCACTTCATCTTGGGCTTATCTAGTCATCAATTTCGACTACCATATCATCTTATTCTTTGTCGAAAATTGCCTTGGCAACTAGCTCGACATCTCCTTCAAGCATTACCCTGGCAACTACGTCGGCATCTCCTTCATGCACTGCCCTGACAACTGGTTCTAGCCTTGTTTAGGCAAGTGATTCTGCACACACACAAAACACACCAAAGCAGCATCTTTTTCCACAAAAATCACCAAGTTATGTAATCAAGCTCAACGGTGGAAAGAAACATGAATTAATGCATGAATGACTAATTATGCAACTAATATGAGCCTAAATCTAACAATAATATGAGTAAAAAGGGTAATAAAAATAGTACTTTTGAACACTTATCAATAGTTTTGCTATTAAAAGGAGGCATTCAATCAAAAATTTGTTAAACCATATTTTTCATAATCAATAGGCTTTGTAACAGTTATTTCAACTGATATAGCCTAAAATATAAATCCACTAGCTTTTGCAAAATGAATAGTTAGACTGCATAATCTGAATCTTTTCTAATCAATCTCACAAACTTATGGTTGTAAGTTGATAAAATAATGTAGACGCGTCTACTAAAATTATATAAAACTTTCCACATTAGTGGATATATGTTTGTGGATATATGGGCTCATTTTTCATTCAAATATGCAATACATGCGGTCTTAACTTTAGTACAAGAACTTCAAGTTCTTTTGGTAAGTGGGATCAACTAAATTCTTTGAGAACAAACAACATAAAAACTTCGGGTTCTTTTAGTAAGTGGAATTTAATCAATTCCTTTATGAAACACAAGAACTTCATGTTCTTTTGATACATATGCATATAAAATCTCAATAATTTCCGCATCATTATTGATCAGGATGGTCTAACCAATCATGCCAACTATATATATGTGTATATATATCTCTAAATTTGTAAACTTTCGATTTACCATAGCGTGTGATTCAATCTCACTTGTACATGTGTGGTACAAATTTTGAAAAACAAGTTTCTTTGAAACTTAATAATACATTTTACACCAAAAATTGTTCATTTAAATAAGAATATATTTAGCTCTTCTGGAGCTTTCAATGAAAACTATTCTTTTGGTAACAATATATAGCTCTTCAAGAGCTTTCAACTGATTTTTCAGTTATCAAAACTTATATTCGCATTGGCTTATTTCACGTGACAATTGATAACATATGTTATCTATAATTTTCGAAGGATTATTTTGCGAACTCATATTGCTCTCTTAAAATTTCTACTTCTAGTGGAGACGATATTATTACCATTAGCGGTAATTATTATAATATTTGTAATTATACACTTTTCATAACGTGTTTTCTCTCAAGAACTTATTGCTCTTTTGGAGCATCAATATTTTTAGTACTTTGAGATATAGTACTCACATTTTTCCCTTGCATTTCAATGGAAAATATATCTTATGCTTCTGCTAAGTATAAATCGCCTCTATAGATTGTATTCGATAAGTAATCATGTGAAAAAAATAAATAAATTTCATAATATATATAAATATAAAGCACAAATAATTAATGCGTACAGTATATAAACTACAACCCCTCGACCCAACCTAGATGCCAGAATGAATCGAGCGAGCTATATTAGGTTTTTTGAAATAAACCGAAGAGATTACAACCAAATCACATCTATTTTTTTATTTTTATCTTATCTAGATGCAACATATTAACCTATGGCGTGCATACTGGCAGCGGGTGAAAACGCAACTCAATCGGGTGTCGAATTGACATCCAATTGCACTCAATCGCAATATAGGGACCAAATTAAAATTCTATAAAATTACTAGGTCTTAACTCATTTTGAAGTTACCAATCTTTAATTAGTCAAGTTACATGCTTATAGATCAAATTCTAGCTTTAAACAACCATCCCAACTCATCCAATTGCATACATATCAACCAGGGACTAAAACAAGAAAATTAGAACTTTCAAACACCACTTTAATTGAAATAACTGTTACATGTATCAGTACACGAGAAAGTGTATCGGTACGGTTATGCTTTGCCAAAAACTCATATTTCAGTAGCTCAAACTCGTACCGAAACACTTCTTTGTGTACCGAAACGCCTAGCCAAATTGCACAGGCTCATACCAAAATACCAACTTGCGTACCGAAACAGACTCTCTGAAAACACTTATCTGTTTCGTTATAGGGTTAAGTGTACCGAAACGCCTGGACCTAAAATGTCCCAAATTGCTGGTTAAATATGCTTTCAAGGAGTTAATCACATTCCAACATGCTTCACACGTATCCACCACTAATCTAAGGATTAAACCATACCAAAACATCACAGAATTATGATCAAAACATAATATCCCTATCACATCCTGAAAACTAGCCTAGTCAGAATCAGGCTCATGTGATCGGAAAACTCTATATTAGATATACTCTAAAGTGTAATTTCATGATCCTTGTACCCAATTTTGTAATCAATGAAAGTTGTGGGGAATTAAATTGATCCATGGACCTCTTTGTAAGAAATTTAAAGCTAAAATGCTGAAAATAAGTCAAGCGTATCGATACGGTAAGACCAGTATCGATACAGTCTAATAACCATAACTAACCTACCTATTTAAGCCTAGGTGTATGGTACGGATGGATCAGTATCGATATAGTTTTGAACTAGGCGTTTCGATACAGTAATTGCTGTATCGGTACGGCCTAACTGCCATAACGAACTTACTTGTTTAGCTTAGATGTACCGATACGACTATATAGGGTATCAATACGGTATTTTGTAAAAATTTGTTTTAAGGCCCAAATTGAAGGAAATGAAAAGTAAGGTGCTTAGTCACCTCCTTGCTTGTCCCTTCCATGTGAAATCCATCAGATTGAATGATGGATGGTGATCAATTGCCTTAAAAATGATAAAATACATGAAAAGATGGGAAGCAATTGTTTAATCTTTCCCTTGCTAATAGGAAAGCTTCCTAATGGTTTATGTGGAGGTGTGACATTAATAAAAGGGTTTAATCCCTTAAACTAGGAAGTTTTCTTCCCCGTTTGCATCTTTCAAAAGCTAAACCCACCCGTTGCCATCCAACAAGCAAGCATCGCCATTGTTGTCTTCAACCTAAGCTCAAGCACACACCTCCCTTATTGACTACCCTAGGCTCAAGCTTTCTTTGACTCAAAACCTCTGTAGCAAAGCTATCGATCGGGTAAGTAAAAGCCCTCAATCAATTGCTGAATTCCATGGATAATTGGAGTTTAAATTCAAATCGAAATTCTAAGCCCTATCTTGAAATGAGCACTATATTGTTATAGTGATTATAATGATTCTTTGTGTTTCTTCCTAGCTCAAGAGTTGGATAGGAACAAAGGAATCGAAATTTGGGAACCTTGAAAGCTTCGAAATTAAGATGAGTATAGTTGTGTCAAGGGATAGGCTAGGTGTCATCCCGTTGCATTTGCTTTGTGATTATGTTTGCATTTGATTAAGGGCTCAAGTAGAGCGAACATCTGTGTGGATGCTATCGGTATGTATGGTAAATCCTTATATTACTTTGATATGTCATTGAGTATATGTGTGATGTCTGATATATTATGATTATGATATGATATGTTATCCGATATGATATGATTATGCATTGATAAGTGGAGCTAAGGCTCGATTTGCTATCCGATATGACGTGATCCGCGAAAGGTAAGAATTATGATGAAATATGTGATCTTGGAAATTGTGGACATTAGATACAATTGGCATGCCATAGGATTATTCGAGCTCACCAAGTAAGGGATTGGACTACGGTCTGGGGCAACGACCTATATGTGGGGGAGAAAAAGGATGGATTGTGTAAGGGACATTATTCGGAGCTACGACTTAAGGCTACGTCCTATTTCTGATATGTATGGTGTACATGAGAATCCGCGTATCCCTTGCTTGCCATGTCCAAGGAATTGATATGTATTTTGTATGTGAAATTGTGTTATTTAACTTAAACATGAGATACAAGTATGATTTGTGCACTAAACATGTCATTCAAGCATGTTACGATGATGTTCATATTACTCATCAAATATTTGCATTTGTTATAACTACCTCATTAGGCTATGTAAGCCTAACATTTGTGTGTCTCATGCATTTCAGGATCTTAAAGAAATTCGACCTTCGATCGTGTGTTGCGGTTGCAGGTCACTCATACGAATCATATGCAAGCTTATATTTTGCTTTGAACTCCTAGTAAGGTAGCATATGGTCTAAACATGTTATGTATGTGCCTTTTGATATGTGTGTAATAGCCTAAGGGTGACCAAATGTTTAATGGCTAATATGGTATGCTTGTGAATTGGTTAAACTAGTTAAATGAGGCTAAAAGCGCTAAAAGGTAAAAACTAGGTAAATGGATCCGAAACGCCTTAATATTTTTTATGCTATTAAAAATATGGATATTAGACTCACTGGTAAATTTTGGTAATGTTTGGACAATAAATGGTAGGTTAATTCGAATAAAAACCAGCAAAAATCTGTCATTACAGGGCAGGCGTATCGGTACGGGTGATGGCGTATCGATACGGCCTTGTATAATTGGACCAAGTAAAATAGGGCGTATCGATACGCAAATGAGGTGTATCGATACAAATTTAGACAGTAAGGTCTGAAAAATAAATGGTATCGATACGGCCCTATGCGTACCGAAATGGATTAACCTTAGTCAACGCGTATCGATACGAGTCTAGGGGTATCGATATGGGTTGTTATCCTTGAATCTAAAAACTCGAAAATTTGGCCTAGCGTATCGATACGGCCTTAAGAGTATCAGTACGGAGTTAGTTAATTATGTTAAAAGACTGAAAAACTAGTTTTAAGAAGTTTGTAAAATGGACACTAAAATTTGTACAACCTAATTGGATAGGTAAACGATCTCCGTTAATAATGATACTTCACAAGTTAATAATTGGTAGGTTAAATTGTAGGTTAGAGAAAAGAAATTCCGATAAGAACTTATAATTTATAAAATTACAATTTAGTCCTTATGTTTAAAAAATGTTAAAACTGATCCCGAATTGTGTAAGTATTAATAAGATAATTTTGTTAAGCCTTAAAAGAGATTAATAAATGATTCGAATAAGTTTCCGTACTCCGATAAGCTTTCGAATCTCTAATATGTTTTCGGGTAACACTTTTTGACCCGGTTCTCTACCAGGCCCAGAAGGGGATTTTACATTTGTGGTATTAGAGCCTAGGTTTAGTCGGTTCTAGGACTAAACTGAAGTTTGTTATGAGTCTGCATCTGCATATGTCACCTAGGAGTTTATTTGTATATGTTATCTGTGACTTACATGATTAAACCCTTTTTTGTATGAATAGATCGAAAAATGTCCGTACCCACTTATAAGCGTGTTATAAATGAGACACACCCTGACTCTTCTTCGACACAAGGGGACAATCTGAAGGAAGAAGTAAGGCCCGAACAAGTGGGGCAGAATGACCCACCTCATCATCCTCCGATAACTCCCGCTCAGCAGGAGTATCTGATGTATATGGCTGAAATGATCAAACAAGTGGTCGTGTCCCTCAGGCAAGAACCACCACCTCAACCCACAAAAGCATCTTTTTTTTGTTATAAAGGCTCATATTAGTGAGCTTCGTCAGTATCCAATTTACACCTTCACTGGTCAGGACCTAGATAATCTTGAGATAGCAGAGTATTGCTTGGAGAATACTCTTAAAGTTCTGAACAAATAAATGAGGTGCCCTGATGAACACAAGCTGGAGTACGATCTGGCACTAATTTTTTAGGAGGCTCAGAGTTGGTGGGATACCGTGATACTCACCGTAGCCGAGCATAAAGTTACGTGTAACTTCTTTCTTCAAGAGTTCCGCAAGAAATACATTAGTGATCACTACATTGCTGAAAGACTTAAGAAGTTCATCCACTTGAGACAAGGAGGAAGACCCGTGGAGCAGTATATCCACGATTTCTGCAAGTATGCGAGTATGGTGCTGAGATCATACGTACGGAGAAGGAGAAATACATAATGTTCATTGATGGCCTCTATGATAAAATTCATCATCTCTTCACTACTTTGGAGGTAGAGGATTTCCAGACCTTGGTCAACCGAGCCATTGCCACTGAAGCCTCCAAGAAGGCCTATGAAAGAAGAAAATGGAACTAAACCTGATTTGATAAGAGGTTTCGAGATGATTCTAAGCCTTTGGTGCCTTAGAAGAAGAGTAGACAGTGGGATCAGAAAGTCTACCATCTATCAACAACCACCAAGATCTGGATATGTGCCACATTCCCAATCTCCAAGGACATCTATTGCTCGTACAATTTTAGTTGATAGTATGGGCGGTTCTGGAAGAGGTTCACAACTTTCTCTTTGTAAGTTTTGTCAAAAGAAGCACCTTGGGCAGTGCCCCAGACAATCTGGATCCTGTTACCTCTGTGGAGAGTCTGGTCACTTCATCAAACAGTGTCTACAAAATCCAAACGCTCCTACCACTATGGCTTCTCAGAATAGTTTGAACAAGGGAAGAAAAGCAAAGCAAGTGCAGTCTGGATCAGCAGAGAGACCTCGTAACACTAATGCTCATTCGGTTGGACGTGATCCTCAAACCTCAGCTCATATGTACCATGTTCAAGGCTGAAAATAAGAAGATGATCCTGACATAATAGCATGTATGGTGGAATTATGTATCGAACTTGTTTATGCTTTGGTAGATCCATGCTCTACGCATTCTTTCATTAGTGAACCGTTGATTGCAAAATATGCTCTAGAATTTGAACAAGTTACTTTTGAGATTGTTGTCTCTAACCCACTAGAAGATAGTGTGGTTATTCGGTCGATCTACAAAGCTTGTCCTTTGAGGATCCAAGAGATCTCATTTCTGGCTAATTTGATGGCCTTGCCATTTTATGAGTTCGATCTTATCCTAGGCCTTAATTGGTTAGCTGAACATCAAGCTTGGGTATATTGCTCAAAGAAGAAGTTGTACCTTTGTGGACTCCGTAAGTAGAGCATAACCTTGATGAAATCCAAACCCGGGCCTAAAAAGAGCCTTATATGTGCCATAGAGTCCAAAGAAGATCCAAAGTTCAAAAAGTGCCAATTGTAAAAGAATTTCCAGATGTGTTTCTCGATAAACTTCTAGGACTCCCTTTGACCCGAGCAGTGGAATTTGGAATCAAAGTGCAACCGAGGACCACACCCGTCTCCACCACTTCGTACCGAATGACTCTAGTTGAACTAAAGGATTTAAAGGTCCAAATTCAAGATCTCTTGGATAAGGGATTCATCTGGTCGAGTTTTTCACCTTGGGGAACACCAATTTTGTTTGTCAAAAAGAATGATGGGTCAATGCGTCTATGCATTGACTATCGTTAGTTAAATAGAGTGACCATTAAGAATAAGTATCTGATACCTAGGATCAATGATCTCTTCGATTAGTTGAAGGATGCTTCTGTTTTCTCTAAGATAGACCTGTGATCCAGATACTATCAAATGCAAGTGAATGAGATTGATGTTCCAAAGACTTCTTTCCAAACTAGATACGACCACTATGAGTTCTTGGTAACGCCTTTTGGGCCTACCAATGCACCTACAGCTTTCATGGACTTGATGAACCATGTGTTTCAACCCTATTTAGATAGATTCGTGGTTGTGTTCATAGATGACATCTTGATCTACTCCAAAGACACAACCACTCATGAAGAACATCTCCGAATTATGCTACTGACTCTATGAAAGAAACAACTATACGCTAAGTTTAGCAAATGCGAGTTTTGGCTATCTGAAGTATCATTTCTGGGACATGTGATCTCTTCTGCGGAAATTCAAGTTGACCCAAAGAAGATTCAAGCAGTTTTTGACTAGATTCATCCGAAGAATGTTGGAGAAGTTCGTAACTTTTTGGGCCTTGAAGGCTACTACCGTAGATTTATTAAAGAGTTCTCGATGATCGTTGCACCCTTGACGAAGCTTCTTCGTAAAGAAACCCCTTTTATGTGGATTATGGAACAACAAAGAAATTTTGATCAGCTTAAGCAAGTCCTAACCCATTCTCCTATCTTGGTGCAACCCGAGTCAGGCAAGGACTTCACTGTATACAATGATGCATCTCACTTGTGTTTAGGCTGTGTGTTGATGCAAGAAGGAAAATTCATAGCCTATGCATCACATTAGCTTAAACCACACAAGCTAAACTATCCGACGCATAATTTAGAGTTGGTCGTCGTTGTGTTTGCCTTGAAGATTTGGAGGCACTATCTTTACAGTGAGAAGTGTTACTTGTACATTGATCACAAAAGTCTGAAATATCTTCTGACTTATAAGGAGTTGAATCTCCGTCAATGTCGGTGGATGGATCTTTTGAAGGACTACGACTTGGTTATTGATTACTACCTTGATAAAGCCAATGTCGTAGCTGATGCTCTTAGTAGGGAACCTACTTTCTCTTTGAGATGTTTGAATGCTCACTGCCGACTCAAGAAGCATGGAAAATTATTGGCTGAATTAAGAGTTCAGTCAACCATTGTGTCTCGAATTAAAGTCCTCCAAGAGTCTAATGAAAAGTTGTAAACTCTTATTGAAAAGATCAAAGATAGGCCATATCCTAATTTTGCTATAAATTCTGATAGTCTATTATGTTTTTGAAACCATATCTGTGTTCCCGATAATGATGATCTCCGGAATCAAATCCCGAATAAAGCTTATTCGAGCTCTTTTCTATCCATCATGGAGCTATTAAGATGTATAAAGACCTGAAAGAATTGTACTGGTGGTCCGACATGAAAAGTGAGATAACAAACTTTGTGGCTAGGTGCTTGACTTGCCAATGGGTTAAAGCTGAGCACAAGGTACCTACTGGTCTTTTGCAACCCATTGAATTTCCACAATGAAAATAGGAGCGTATTATGATGGACTTCGTAATTGGCTTATCGGTGACACCAAAGAGGAATGATGCTATTTGGGTCATAGTGGACCGATTCACCAAATTCGCTCATTTCATTCCGGTGAGATTAGATTTTTGTTTGCCTAAGCTTGCCGAGTTGTACATTCGAAAAGTTATCCGTTTACACGGAATCCCTATGTCTATTATTTTCGATCGTAATTCATGTTTTGCGTCTCGATTTTGGAGGACCCTACAAGGGGCCTTAGGAACCCGAGTGCACCTAAGAACAACTTTCCATATTCAGATCGATGGTTAATTCGAAAGGGTTATTCAGGTAACCTTATACCTCATTTCGATTCGTGTGTATAAGTAATCCATATGAATTCTAATTTTTCCTTGTAGATTCTAGAAGATATGCTCCGAGCATGTATTATTGACTTCGGGAATACGTAGGAGAAATCTCTGCCTTTGGTGGAATTTGCTTACAACAATAGCTACCAAGCCTCGATCCAAATGGCACCCTATGAAGCCCTTTACGAGAGGAGATGTAGAACATCTCTCTGTTGAATTTGAGCTTGGTGAAGGTAAAGTGTTAGGCACTAACTTGCTTCGGGAAACCAAAGAAAGTGTGACCATTATTCGTGATCAGCTTAAAGCTGTATTTGACCGATAGAAGGCTTATGTTGATCTAAAGAGAAGAGACATTCAGTAAGAGGTTGGCGAGAAAGCCTTCTTTAAAGTATCTATGTGGAAGAAGATCCTTCGTTTTAGCTAAAAGGGGAAACTGAGTCCTCGTTTCATTGGACTGTTCGAGGTGATCGAGAAAGTTGGACATGTTGCTTACCAACTAGCTCTTCCTAAAGAGTTAAGTCAAATTCATAATGTCTTCCACGTGTCTATGCTACGAAAGTACCGATCAGATCCTTCTTATGTGATCGAGCTAGAGTCTGTGGAAATTCAGTCTAACCTGACGTACGAGGAAGACCCTGTACAGATCCTCGCACGATAAGTTAAAAGACTTCATAATAAGTTAGTGCCCTTAGTGAAAGTCCTTTGGAGAAGTCATCCGATTGAAGAAATAACGTGGGAACCAGAAGAGACGATGCAGAGACAGTACCCCCATCTTTTCAACTAGAATGAAAATTTGAGGATAAATTTTTGTAAGTGGGGAAAGTTGTCACATCCCGAAAACCAGCCTAGTCGAAATCAGGCTCCGGTGATCAGAAAACTATGTATTAGATATACCAAAAAGTGTAATTTCATGATCCTTGTACCCAATTTTGTAATCAATGAAAGTTGTGGGGCATTAAATTGACCTATGGACCTCTTTGTAAGAAATTTAAAGCTAAAATGCTAAAAATAAGTTAAGCGTATCGATACGGTGAGACCAGTATCGATACGGTCTAACGATGGGGGTACCACTTACAACCCATGGACACCAACCTCAATCATCGGTTAGATGCATAATTCACTAACGGGAGTTTTCGATACCATATAAACCCTCAACTGTTAGGGTACCTGTGGTGGAGTTTTTGGTACACATAAACCCCTCAATACCCGAGGTGACTTATTTATAGTGCACTATCAATCCTATGGCCGACCAACTATATCCGATAACATTTTAAACCACATCACTTGCCAATATAATTCATTATTAATCATGTACCTCACTATTTTTATATGCATCAAATGAAAACCATTTCCAAAGCATTAAACCATGCTTTCAAAAGTATTCCACATACTTACATAGATCATTTACAAATGCATCCATCATCATTATATGATCAAAATAGTATAAAACATGCTTTAATTCATGCTTAAACAGTAGGTACCATGTAATTCAAAACAAGTGCATAAAACCAATTTCGTAAAAGTACGACTGATGGAGAAATCTATTTTTACTTACTTCTGAGTTTAAACAAGCATTTCAAACTAAGTTTAAACTCCCAATATAAACTTTAAACCATTTCAAAGCTGAAATCCATGTTCTCACTCACCGACAATGCAGGCCTCGCTCGCCGATGCGAAACACCCCTCCAAAGCTTCAGAAGCAATGCTTCAAGCTTGAGGATCAATCGCCCCTGGTTTTACCACACAAAATAGGGGATTCAATACATCAAAATGTATACATAAACCAGTCGCAACAAAACAACAATGATCTTCTTCAAACTCTAGCCGATACCTTTCAAAATTACCAAAATCAACATCAAACATCCTTCACACTTAACCCAACCAAGACACAAAGGTTTAACCAAACAATTACCTTCAATTGACTTCCAAAAACAACCTAACAACAACCTTATATCTCCAGCATACATTACACCTCCACAACTCCTCAAAAACTCATTACTATCAACCTAGAAAATTATATATTCACATAGCTTCGAGATTCCAATGTTAAAATCAATCTATTAACATCATATTAACATCAAAATCATGGTTTTAATCAATCAAGAACTCATCAAAATAGATCTAATTCGAAAATCACATAATTCCATCAATTAAACATTGATTAAACCAATTTCCATAATTAGATCATTAAAACTCAGTAGAAAACATATATAAAGGATCAATAACTTGGGAATTTCAGTAAAGAATCATTCATTAGAGGAGAAGAACGAACCTTACCTCTAATGAGTGAATTTCCTCTCAATTGGGTGTTTTTACTCTTGAAAAACAAAAGATAACAACGAGATTTTGTAAAACAATATTAAGGATTCCATTAGAAATCAAAGACTTAAGAAATCAATAGTGTTACCTCAGTTCTTTGATGAAAAATAGATTGTTTGGCTGAAAAGATTTTGAGAGAAAAGTTACGTCAAATGTGTTTTTAGGAAAAATAATCACCTATTTTAATTAACTCCTCTTTAATTCTTTTAATTAAAACCCATTAAAATTAATCACAATTAAGAGGAAACTCAGATTAACACTTTAGGTAAAATAGCTCCTTAAATATTCAAATTTTTGACCCTTTTACAAAATAATCACTAAAAATAGTTTTCAATCTTTACATTTTGGTCACCAGCCAAAATGTCACATTTTCAAACCTCATTTTCCGAAATTGATTTTACCAAAAATATCCATATAATAAATAATAATTTTTAGATATTTTCCCAAATATTTTCTCACTCAAAAAATATTTAATCTGACTTAAATCCTGAATTCGACTCGAATCTCTAACCCGATCCACCGGACCATCTAATCAGCCTATAATCGCTAGGCCCAAAATCAGGGAGTTACATAAATATAAAGCAAAGTAAATTAAAAGACGTATAATTCTCTTCAAGGTTATAAGAATAATTAAGAGACAATTTATTCCCTTCAAGGGTTATAAGAAAATCAACAATGTCCAAATGAGTTGAACCAACAACGTCCAAATGAGTTATAACATCACATTGGTAATAAAAAAGATTTCACTTAGAATAATCTTTATCACTCTTGTCATCCTTATAACCCCACTTCTGATGGGTATAAACATTCTTAAAATAATCATATTATCCATGTACATGGCTTCAATCGCGACCACAACTATTAATGTGACCTTTATTCTTTCGATCATACAATCTCACATTCACTTCAGGGAATGAAGTAGAGCCAGTGGGCCTTTAAAACCTTTTCACAATATTGTGTCTGAGTACAACATTATTTTTTGTGAAAAGTGGAGTATGTTTTTATTAACATATCCTCATCATTGATACTTGATTACATAACTTCAGTTGTGAAATAATTTGGATCATATCGAAGTTATATCACTAATTGAATAGTGATTTATCATGTTTGCATTCACTTCAGAGAATGAAACAGATTCAATAATCGCATAAATAAACATCATGCTTGCATTCACTTCGGGGAGTATGTTTTTATTAACATATCCTCGTCATTGATACTTGATCATGTAACTTCAGTTGTGAAGTAATTTGGATCATATCGAAGTTATGTCACTAATTGAATAGTGATTTGCCATGTTTGCATTCACTTCAGAGAATGAAACAAATCCAATAATCACATGAAATAAACATCATGCTTGCATTCACTTCAGGGAATGCCTCCCACAAATTTTTTGGATCAAGACAAATTTTCGTAACTTGAACTTGGGAGAAGTCTATAGTTGAGTTTTTCAGTGCAGAATAATTACTGCTTTCTAGAAGAATCAACGTGATTTATCGTGCTTTAAAATTGTAGTTTAAAGAATAAAAATAGAGTTTACCGATATAGATTTTCTTCTCGAGGACAGTGGAGACATAGCAATTGACCAAGACAGCTTCTCATAATCTCTTTATGCCATGTTTCTTACCAAGCTATTTAAACACATGTAAAAAGAAACATGTGTTCTCCTTTGGTGAAACCTTCAGGTAAACGCGAGAAGCGTCTGCTCATTAGTACGCTTTAAAAAATAAAACTATTAATCAAGAGAAATATGTATCAAGGAGAAGTATAAATATTAGAATGAAGCTATAAAAAAATGAATCGGAATATATTAACCTCAATCAATAAAATGATATAATTAAGTAAAACATACCAAACTTTTCAAAATAACTTGAATATATAATGGATGTAATCACCAATATCAAATTGAAATCCTTTTCGAGAATAGCCGACAAGAACCACAATATTTGAGCGAGATTGTGCTGATAATATGCTAGAAATAAAATAAAGAAGAACAATAACAAGAACAATGAACAAGAGAAAGAGAGATATTTGTATTATTCTCATTCTTTAAGTATGTACAATGCCTTTTTAAATCATCTATTTATAGGCATAAGAAGTACATAGTACATTAAACTCTAATTAAAAAAGATAATATTCCTATGATAAAACAAATCAAATTTCCTTAATAAAATACTTATCACGATAGACATCCTTATAGATAAATATTCATAACAAAATACAATTTTTTAGAATTTTTGTTATTATGTGTCTAGTTTTTTTATCCAATACTTATTATTATAGTTCAATTTTTTAATATTTATTATTAAATACATGCTATTAAAATTTATTTTTTATATTACTTAATTATTAGAATTTCGATTTTTTAATACTTATTATTAAAATTTTATTCTTGAACTTTATTTTCTTAAATACTTATTAAAGGCTTAAATTTTAAGTTCGTCGTATGTCACAAAAATCTCGTGAACGGGCAGCATACAACGATGATGTTGGCACGATCTCTTTAGTAAGATTCTTGATTTTGTGATAGTCAAAGACTTATTGGGTGCACAAAACCGATTATCCTGTCCTTGTTCCTGTCTTTTCTGAGTTCCTCCTTTTGTCAGATCCTCTGTTTTTTTCATTACCTTACTCACCCGCCGCTAAAATTCATGGTTTCCCACATCATATCGAACCCCGAAACCTGTGATCTAACATCCCCCAATCACATCTCTTTGAGGATCAGAACCCAATTGTCTCTGCTAACGAAGCGGCAAACCTCGTAGCCGCTGCCCTTTCATTCTCCAACTCATCGTGAACTTTCTTCAATTTTCCTCTGCAGAATCGAGCCTACGGTTGAATTGCAAAAAAGGGGTCCATTAATTGGGTATTTGCTAATCTGGGTTTCTTCCAAATCTGGATAAGATTGAGCATGAATTGGATTGGGAGTGGCTCAACGAGCTAGGGTTTCAAAACCTTTGATTCTGTTTCTTCTTCTTTTTTTAATTACTTGATAAAAGTGTGTGCGAATCAATGGAGGCTTATAAGACATGGGTTAGGAGGAACAAAGACTACGTACACTCTTTGGAGTCTCTTGCTAATGTAAGCCTTTTCATATTTTACCTTTTTATATTTACATAAACTCAACTTTTGTTTTCCTTGTTTGGGAAGGTTAAATTTGATAGCTTTTATATAGTTCTTGGTAAAGGACTTATAATTCTGTTTTTTTAATGTTAAAGTGAATTGAATTTATTATTTTTTTCTTATGCTTCAATGTTTTTATCCAAAGTTTATTTCTTGTTTGATTAATTTAGAGTGGGTGCTTTCTGGCTGTCACTTATGGCCTGATGTAAATTGAAAAGAAAAGGAAAATTTTCCCCCTTTTTACATGTGTTTTTTAAGATATTGGATGTGAAAACACAATCCTGCTAAAAACAAAAAATGAAAGGTAATTATATCAGTAAGAGTGATGATTATCTGTGGCTTTTAGAGCTTTCAATTAGCTGCTCCGTCAAGATTTATTATTCTTTTACAATTTTGGATAATATACATTCCAACTCCAAAGTCAAGTTTTGCTATTTGAATTATATTATCCCTTTTGGTTTTGAATGTGCTTTGAAATGCCGGCAACAATGTGTGACTATGTTCTGTTATTGAAAATTGTTGTGCAGGGATTGACATGGCTTCTTCCCGAACGGTTCTCCACTTCAGAGATAGGACCAGAAGCAGGTTTTGTGAAACTTTGGTAACATTGGCTATTTCTCGATAGCTTAGAAACTGATAAAGAGTTTTCCCTCCCTCAACCCCGACTTGATTTAAAAGTAATCATCTAATTGGTTGCTGTTTAGAATGAAATGAATGAACACGTTAAATGTGGTGTTTAATTATTTCTTTTTAGGCTCCAGTTAAATGTAGAATCTCCCCACTTCCTTCCTTTGGTCCCTTGGCTTGTACAAGTCAGTGTGAAGACCAAAATGTTTCTTATCTTAAGTTGTGTTATCTTTTTTTCAGACTACTGGCATTTTTTAGCCTATTGAACTATTTGGTAAATTTATGCAGTAACTGCAATTTTGGGCATAGTCACCGCCATCAACGAGCATATAATCGATACTGCTCCTTCCGAGAGGCATCCTGGCTCTGCCGACCCTTCTTCATTCCCTTATGGGTTGTGCATATCTGCACTAAAGGACTTGGAAACTTTGGTTGAAGTTGTCGCAGAGCAGTACTATGGTGATAAGAAATGGAATTTCATTGCTGTTACGGAAGCTATCAAGTAAGAAACCACCTTCGATTATATGTTGTATGACACTTTAAATCTTCACCTTGGCTTTTCTTCCTAATATGTTGGCAGTATGCATTTGCCTAATAATTTTGTACTTGATGTAGGGTGATAGTTAGATTAGCTTTATTCCGGAACAGTGGATATAAGATGCTTCTTCATGGAGGAGAGACCCCAAATGTTGAACAAAGTTTGGACGACACAAGTTCACAACATAGAATTGGAGGTTTCCTTGGACCTGGAGGTCATCATAGACCTGGTTGGTTACAAAACAACCATGGGCAGAACCCATTGACTATTGAAGGGAGGGTATTATCTGCTTTGAGCAGATTTGGAGAGAGTGCTAGGACGATCTCTGACCCTGCATGGGTCCGAAGAATTCAACAGCAACATGCGATTATGGAGCCTCCAAGTGATTATTTTTCCTTGATATTTCATGATTTGTTACTAGTTACGGTGAATTAATGATTGGGGAAGCCTGATAATATTTTTGCATTTTATTTCCTTTTACAGCTTCAACTATTAAAAGGCCAGCTCTTTCCATGATTTTATCGGAGAAGGGTGTTAATGGAGCTTTATTCGTTCTGGGGGAGGTCCTCTTTATTACAAGACCACTGATATATGTTTTGTTCATTAGAAGATATGGAATTAGGTCATGGATTCCTTGGTTTCTTTCTCTGTCTGTGGATTTCATTGGATTCGGCTTTCTATCACATGTTACAAAATCCGGGATGGTTGAAAGAGAGCAAAAGTTCCATCTCTCTGCCTCTGAAAAGGATGAGGTTACGAGTCTTTAGACGTTTACAGATCACTCATCAGCCTTGCTTAATAATTAATATTCTTACACCCTAAAACTATAGCCGTGCTGATATGAAGTGTATAATCCAGGTTAAACGACGGAAACTTTTGTGGGCACTTTACCTCATGAGAGAACCATTCTTTGGAAAGTATACCAGGTAATTCATAAAATCATCACAAAGTTACTTTGTAATATATGCCATTAGTTTGCTGATACATTTCTTATTGCTAAGTAACTTAACAAATTAGTGCATATTTGTTCTTCAGGCAAAAGCTTGAAAGCTCCGAAAGGCTATTGGAGCCGGTTCCATTAATTGGGATTCTAACAGGTGCATCGGACCGATCCTTTTCCCTTTAAGCTTTTGAATATATTGGCATAATTCCATGCAAGATAATTGATCAAACTAATTTATGAAGAAACTAATATGTTATATTTTTTTAACTTTTGGCAGGAAAAATTGTTGAGCTTATAATCGGGGCGCAAATGAGGTACACGTACATGTCGGGATCTTAAGAGAAATCAGGCTCCATGGTTTTGTTGCTGTTGTATTCTCTTAACCACACTAAAAGCATACATGTATTAGTCGATAACTGGGAAATCAAATTTCCATTACTTTCCATCTGAATCAAATTTCAATGATGCATTTGCTTGAGGAATTTAGTGTTTCGAATATCAGGTATTGTAGTGGCAGATAAGATTTCTTCTACTTGTTTGAAAATGCCTCTTTAAAGCTTCTATGCAGAACACAATACAAACCAAAGGACATGGCTCCAAAATTTTATTTATTTTGACATCCTTGCAATTTCATCCCAAGGCAATTTCATCCCAGAATGGAAAACAGGTAAGTTATTTGTGATTAAGCATAAAAAGGAAAGCTATCCTTAAACCCTTCGATCCTCACTCGCCACTCCCGCATCTCCCTAAACAATAAGCCTCCAGATGACGGGCCCGATAGTTTTCTGATGACCAAGTTGTGATATGGGGAGATTCCATAGCTCCGATCAGAGTACGGATCGTTAGTCCTTATTGTGAAATCTTAAAAGTTTTGGAGCCATTATAAACTTCAAAAGAATCCAGTATGGCAAACAAGGATATACCGAGAGAATATCTATAAGTTTTGGAGCCATTATAAAGATCGGGATTTTAACTTTTAAGGCAGCAGATGGCAAACGCTGGACTGGAGAAAAACTATGTACGTGTAGCTTGGTCTACATCAAACTTAAAGTCCAATTTGTAATCTGACTCACTAGGGCTAATCGTTCCCTTACCAACGCTATTATATAGATTATGGGTCTGTTCGATAAATTATTAAAATAATTGAAGTCTAGTTTAATTTTTCAGTGCTTTTGACAAAAATATTAAAAAATCATTTGATTAAAGTTTATCAATGAAAAAGATAAGAAGACTAGGGGTTTATCATTTAAAAAAAAAAAAACTAAATCTTAATTAACAAATACAGATTTAGAGTAAGGTGGACTTAAAACGTCACAATCAACTAATTGCGATCTATCATGAAGAACTTCATAAAACTTTTGAATTTGAAAACTCGTAGATGGAATCAACTTGGTCATGCTATCGAGTATCGGCCACCTTTTGTTTTCCTGAGGAACCTAAATAATTTCGGTGTATTGCTACGATTTTGAAGAAATAAGTAAACTAGGGGTTGTTTATCATTTAATAATGAATATATTCAATTAATAACGAATTTATTTTTTATTTTAATATTATGTCATCCTTTAAATAAAAAATTAAATTATAATAATTTAAATTAATTAATATTATTATTATTATTATTATTATTATGGATATTGTTAAAAAATATCTTTTATTACTCTTGAATATTTTATTTTTAAAATATAAATATATTTATGTTGAGGACAATTATTTTATGCACAGGAAGTGAAAACAAAAAGTCTCCACCTAAGTATATTCCAAACAATATTTATAATTTAAATTCAATACTTGTTGAATTCAGCATAGAATTTTTTAATTTATCAAATAACACCCAACTATTAATGTATTTTTGCATCTAAATATAAAATTGTTGATGTTATCTAAAAGAGAAATCAGAATTCAATAAGGAGAACAAACAAGATTATAAGGAAACCAAGTAAAAAATATTGTGTACAACCATTGTAGTGCCTGAAATATAACAGTTGCAAGGTATATATACACACACATATATATATATATATATATATATATATATATATATATATATATATATATATATATATATATATTTAGACAGCATTACAAATACATGATGAAATCACAATTAATATAATTTTTATAAATAGTTATGTTTTGATCGGAGGGCTCAAAAGATCCACCCGTGGATGAAGTTGGCCTCACCAGCAATGTCTCCGGGGGCTGAAGATCCTTCTGCCTCAGCATAGTGATGGTACCTGTTGCAATAGAACCAAGTTTTTTTTTAATTAAGCAGAGGGATATTTGCATTCTTAAATCAAATGTTGGAATTCAAACCTACACAAAATGGGACAACATGAATATCTTTGGTCATTCAACCAATTACGGGATCTCAACCGAACCAACTTTTAAAAACAAAAAATGACATGAAAATAGCATTCCTTGTTGTTACCCTACAGATTCATGAGCACCTATAGGGAAAATATTTCATGCTTTGGCAGAGGAAACAAAAAATGTCCACAAAGATTTAGGATTTAAAATTTAAGGTTGCTGTTAAAATTTAACTGTTACCCTATTTGCAGAACAGGTTGAAGATCACATTCCATGGGGTGTGACTGAGAAGGATGCAGAGGGAAGTTTTCAGTTGTTGCACCACAACTCCATAAACCCTCCATTGCTTTCTGAATTTGACCTTCTTCCTCCAGCTGAAACCCAAAATAATGGTGAAAGTATTAGGTTATGTTGAGCACTGTGAAACTGCAGAGATAACTTGGTAATCAAGGTTAACCTTATTTTTCAACTGTCTGTTAATGTCTCCAAGCTGACGCTCCTGCCAAGAAGATGAGAAAAAAAGATGAGATAAGTAAGAAGGAAAGTGATCTACTTTCATGGCCAAGGGAATCGTACCTTTCTGCGTAGCTCTTCCATTTGTTCCATCATAATCTGTGTCTGCAGTTAAGAACAAAAAAGAAAAAAGAGTTTTGTTAGAACACTTCTTTGGTGAAGATCAATAAGAAATCTTTTCACACTTTTAATATATAGGCTGCCATAAAATTCATAGGAGCAAACATGCAAAACTTAGTACAGCTTTCTTCTTTTAAGAATCATTTGTCGAAAAATTTATTGTTGGGAGGGACGGTCACAATCTTGAATATGGACGGTAAAATGCACCGTTGACTAAATTTATGTTAAAGATGGCATGTAAGCACCTTTCGTTGTCTAGCCATTGCAAGAGCTCCTTCAAGTTGCTTCTCAAGTTTTTGCAGTTCTTTCATATTCAATGGTCCAAGATCTTCTCCAAGCAAATGACTGATACGCATTAAACACATAACGGAGCGTAGGTAAGATAATAATTACTATTTACTTGGATGAAAAGTACCTAATTAACAAATGGTTTTTTTAATTTTTTGGCATAATCTCATCTATTCGACTCATTGATCGATTAATTCAGATTGAGTACTGCATAGGCCCATTATGAGGGGCAACCTCCCCAACCCAGTTTCCTCTATTCACATCCTCAAGATTCAAACTCCTAACTTCACCTAAGGGACATAGTGTATCTTCCCCTTGGATTATAAAACAATAAATGTTAATTCTATCAAAATTTAGTCTTATTTTATTCTTTTTACTAATATAGGGACTAAATTGATAAACTTAATAGTAGAGGAAATGAAAAATCAAACCTTTGGGTGCGTTGTAGTGCCTCATATTTTGCCTTCAACTTGATTACTTCTTGGTACCAACTCTACATTGATAAGCAAAGACAAGTTAAGAAGGAAATGAAAGGAAAGCTCACTGATAATGATTCCCAAAAAGGATAAGCATGTAGGGATGGGTAAAATGTTGTAAAAGTTTGATACAAACTAAGTTTATCAATAAGACTCCATAGTTAATTACCCCAGATTTTTAATATTAGTAATAAACACAAGGCTTCCAGAAGTAAAGCAACTCAAGATCAGTGTTTTAGTAGGAGTAAATAAAGACCATTTAATAGTAACCTGGGTTTCATGTTCAAGCCTATTATCTTGAGGAACAAAGCAGCTGTGTTGATATCGTTCAAGGGTCTTGCTCATACTGCCAAGAACAAAGTAAAAGGTGAAAAATAACCTATTAAAACACAATAATTTGTGAAGGTTTTTGCATTTTTGAGCATAATCATGATGAAGTTGCAGTCAAGCGATTCAAGAAAGTAAAAAGCAAATTCGTCGAATGCAGCCCTCAAATTGTTTGAACTTTTATGGTGATCAATACTTGTTTTTGTTACAGTGAAGTTCATTGATTTAACTTTATCCAACTGGCTCAAAGCAAGGTTTAAACTTTATTGCAAAAATTCAAGCAAAATATCAACTTTAGTTCAAAATATAGTTTATGACAGTCCCAGAAACAAAGCTATGTTAAATTCAGCTAAAATCTCTTCACTTAAACTTTGTAAAAGACCTTGAATTAAGGCACAGGAAGCCAAAAGAAAAGGCTTTGCACCTTCTTAGCTTGACATGTGAGGCTCTGGGAAAAGAGAGGAGAAAGTGCAACATAATCTAAAGAAACAAAGAACCAAAGCCAGATAGTTTGAATTCACCTCATAATCCAAGAATTACATGTGAAAAGAAAATGGAAACCCTATATCTTGCACTGAGGTCTCATAAGACAAGAACCTTGGATTTCTGGTTTTCTTTAACCAGTTTTGAAGGTTTTTTCTTTGCAAATGAGATGAAACGTGTCAAGCTATCACTGGAAAACCACGAGAACCCAGCAGGCACCATAAAAAAACGAGATTTCAGAGACAGAAAGTGAGATGGATACATGTCAGATGTTAGTGAAAGAGAATTAAAAACAAGAGAAACATATGTAAATGACTAGAAATAAAAAAATATAAAGTAACAAAGTTAACCAGAAAGAAGAAACATGTAGAATTTTTTTAGTACTATATATATATATATATGATTAACGTAATTGTATATATACCCAGAGCTGCTGAACTCAAAGAGTTTGCCACGATTAGAGAAGATGATAAGGGCGATCTCAGCATCACAAAGAACAGAAAGCTCATAAGCTTTCTTGAGCAACCCATTTCTCCTCTTAGAGAAGGTCACTTGTCTGTTAATCTTGTTTTCTATCTTCTTCAGCTCCACTCGCCCTCTCCCCATATTTCTTTCTGGGTTTTCAATTTTCTTGGCTTAGAACAACGGGACTGGTGTTTTGGTGATATACACAATGAAGAAGAACAAGAACAAGAAGAACAAGTGAGAGTTTAAAAGGCCAATTTTATGTGAAAGTGCAGCAGGGAAGGCTCACCGGATCTTCTTTTACAATAAAATGGAAACCCCTATCGTATTTCTTCCTTGCTCTTCATTCTCTGGTCAGTTTTAGTTTGTAGCTTTTCTTCTCTCTTTTTTTGGCTTTCTCGGTTTCTCTTTCCTTCGCGTTAGCACGCCGAGTTATTTAATAAATTTTATTAAAGATTAAAAATAGGATGATACCATCAAAAATGTTAGAAAAATAATTATGAGTAACACGCACTTGTTTAAAGATTAGCTACATTATGTTGAGTGTTTAAGTATAAATTAATTTATTACAATTATATACCTTAATTATTTTAGTTCTAGTTATGTAAATATTTAATAAAAAATGTAGTTATGTAAATATATTAATTTTAATTGTAATTCCATCTGTGTGTTATACTAGTTGAACTAATTGTATATACTTTATATGAATGTGTTAATTGTCCATTGTGATTGTATTCTAAAAAAAATTGTTACACCAATTTACCGTTTCATGGAAGAGAGGAGCAATTGGGGGATTAAAATCTTAAGGTCTGTTTGTAAGATAATACTAACATTTTAGGGGTAAAAGTCGAAGCTGGGCATCAAGTATTGAAACCCGGATACGTAGTCAATACCTATCGACCCATACAGAAACATACGTTTGAATTTATGTCAAGAATGCGAGCTGTTAAGGAATTATATTAAAAATTTAAGAGTGCGAATTTAAGTCATCGATACTCATAAATAATTGATACTTAAATTGCTAAAAAATCAGGTTTTGGTGAATATTGAAGTAGAGATCAGAGGGGCTAATGTTGTATTAATCCAAGGTCCTATAATACAATTGTCAGGGGCTAATTTTAAAGCCAAAATTCACGTTAGATGTCAGCTCTCGCCGACCGTTGTTCATAAAATAAGAGAGAAACACAAAGTTTGATCCGTTTTTCATCAGAAAAACACTGAATTAATTGATTCCTTACATCTTCTAAATGATTTAATCAAGTACAATCGATTTCGACCACTAAAAAATCAAACCTTAAATCTTACATTAAAGGCTCGTTCAGCAACGCGTTTAGGGCAACGTTTAGAGGAAAATCGGCTGCCAAATAAAAAAGTGCCACTGAACACCTTGCGTTTGTTCTTCTTCACCGTGTTTTTGTGCTTGAATCTCGTCTCAAACGTTCCTTTTGAAAAAGCTAGATTTTTTAGCTTTTTCATCGCAAATGGTCTTCTACCGGCGGAGGTGAATGGGCCCTAAATAAATCGAGACGCGAGATAATTTTTTTATATAAAAACTATTATCATTATATTTAAGAGTTTATACAAAAGAACAAACACATTTAGTCGGCTGGCTAAGTTGATCATCTTTATTTTATCATTTTTTTTAGATTATAAATTTTATATTCACTAAAAACAATTCATTTCTTTCTGTAAAATCTTTTATTTTCTTCCGCTCTAAGCAGAAGACGGTAAAAATCGATAGGCTTTTCCCTCATTGGGAAATTATAGCTACGAGGTCTAGAAATGAAGAATGAAGCTATAAATAAGCATGGCATGATGGCATGTAAAGCCTCCCTCGTCATGCTTCCTTTTTGTGCTCCTCCATCCCTAAAGTTTGCTGTTGCAGCCTCTCCTCTGAATGAGTTTCAAAATAGAATTGTAGAAGATACAGAAAATCACAGACTGAGACAAGCCCACATGACTTTTGTTTTCTACTGTTGCTCTTTACTTCAATTCCACCTATACTGTTCTTTTTTCTCATCAAGTAATTTTGGTGAAATGGACGGAATATTGTATTTGGGATTTCTTTTTCAAAGTACAGTAAATATCAGATTATCTTTTAATTTATAGTATTTGTTATAATATTTTTGAAGTCAATTTTTTTACATTCTAACTCTGAATAGTGTTTTTTTATTAAAAAATGAAAGTAATTTTTTTATATTTCGAATTTAAATAGTATTTTTTAAATAAAGAAAAATACTTTAGCAAGTTGAGTTACTTTCAGCACGTTTTTAAATTTTTTAATAAAAATTAAAAGCATTGTTCAAAGTCGGGGGTAGGAAATCCAACTTCAAAAGTACTATATCAAGCGCTATAGATTGAAAAATAATTTGACATGTGTACTTTGAAAAAAAATTCAAATACAATATTTCACAAATTTCACGATTAATTTTAAATGTAACACGAACATCATAAAAAAACTAATTAAGATACAATTCAAATTAAATATTTATTTCATGATAATTTACATATATGAATATCAGATTTTATCACACTCACGTTATCTCAAAAGCAATTTCAAAATTTTAAAAAAAAAAAGCTTGCCATAGATATCTCTTACCAGTACAACGTCGGTGGTCCAAATTTGCTTCCTTAGTTATCATTATCAACACCTATATTTTCCGCGTAAGACAAATTTGAATCCCAAATCACAGTGGACAAAATAGAGATGAAAACAGCACTGTATTTCAACACAATCCTACTACAACAAGAATTTGATGCGGTTGTTGGGTCTAATAATGGGAGATTGTACTATTTCTGTTTATCCATACTACTATTACTTTCCCCCCTTTGTTCCCGTATTCATTGAACAGAACCAGGCTGTTGCACTTGCACTACTGCACTGTATTCAGGTATATATGTATCCTAATAATTTGATTTACAAAATTAATTAATTTCGAGTTTTGTCGAACACCTTTCGGAGCTCGGACGGTCGGACCAATCTTTGACAGCTGCAAGTTCCTCGTGAAATCGTTTGATTCTTGTATAGTTTCTTTTACCAGAAGAGAAGGGAACAATGTAGCACATGAGACTGCAAGGTGTATGCAAGTAAACCAATCGAACGAACACGAACAAAAGTATGTTCATGTTCATTCATTTAATTTTAATCGAACAAATGAATGGATACGAACAAATGATAAACAAATGTAAACGAACGCAAATGAACATTGAGTATTATTTAATTTTTTCTTTTTATTTCATATTCTAATATATGTTTTTTATTTTTTTATAAATATAATATTTTTATGAAAAATAATAAATATAAATGAGGACATGTGAATAAATTTGAACGAACATAAATGACCAGATAACTGAACGTTCACGAACGTAAATGAACGAACGAGTCATTTGTTCTTGAAAAAATCTTGTCTATGTTCGTTCGTCTAATAAATAAACGAACTTCTCGTCAAACAGTTTGCTGAATGTTCGGTTCGTTTATCGCCTCGACAAGCTTTAGTTTAGGCTTGACCAATGACTTGTACTGGAAATTGGATTATCCAAGTTTGTCTCTATTGCTTTGTTATGTTTGATGGCTTGATGCAATGAATGCCTAGTTTTATGAATGAGCTATTTACAAAAGAAAAAAAAAGAAAAATAACTTTTAGTATGCTAGTTTTATACTACACTTGCCAAGTATGTGAATGATATAATATAATTCAAATTTTATTTGAACTTTTTAGTTGAGTTAAGTTTATAGAATTAGAGTTGAGTTGTTCGAGTTTTTCTTCAAATTTAATTATAATTATTTATAATACTATGATACAAAATGGTTTCATTTTAAATGGTTTTTTATGATCATATACATATACATATACATATACATATACATCTATATACATATATATATATATATATATTTCCTTCAAATTCTTTGTCACGCGTGTAAGTGTAATGCCATTTAATAAATCAAATATCTTCTCAAATTATAGAATATATTTATATTATTATTTTTTTAAAAATAAATTTTTAGGATGAAGTATTTATGTGAGCATAAAGGAGTTAATTACTTGGCGGAAAAAAACAATTTACAAAATATGCAGTTGAATGACCAAATTGTATAAAATGTAAAGTTAAAAAAATTAAATTACTAAAAAAATATAATTAAATATAAAAATTGAAATTACATAGATATTTTATATTGATATTGGAGCATTTGGTTAAAATGGATTTAAAAGGAGGAATTGAAGTAATAAAAAAAATTATATGGTTTCTCTTTCAACACTTCTTACAAATTATGGTTTGACAACTTTTTGATCCTTATGTATCTTTTCTGTATCTGAACATTCTAACAACATATTATCAAACCTTTCTAACGCATCTTTTAAATTCAACTTTACAAAATCTTTACATGTCACAATGAGAACTTGTTGTTGCGGTTCAACAGAAGAATATTATATTTCATTATTGTCATTATAATGATTAGGATGGACAATCGGAGGCTCTAATATCAGTTTGTGAAAAGTCAGATGAAGATAACGATAAAAACAAGAAAAAGATTGATCGCAAACAAAGTAAAAAAATAAGGAACGCCAAGATTTACTTGGAAAACTCAAATGGAAGAAAACTATAGGTAGATGATGAGAACTTTCACTATGTCAGAAGAAGATATTACAAGAATAAGTTGCGTATTGTAGTTTGCATATCCTACTACGACTTAACTCACAATAATATTCAACTCTCATCCTGAACTATTTATTTATAGGGGTAAGTTGTTTGTTTAAAAAACACTTATATAAAAAATAATTATACTCAACATAAGTTTTTTACTCATCGTTGGAGGCACAAAGGGATAAGTATAGTATCACTCAGACTTGTATTCCTTTGTACCGCGATGTATATTAGTGGAAGACCTTAGTCTACAGAAGATATCAACAATAAATACCAACTAACAGAAAATATATCTCTCCTATATAATAGAATTTAAATCACAACACTCACAAATTCATATAAATACATATATATGTGAAACTTTAGAAGTACAAATAATAATTATTTAATATATTTTGGAGCAAAATAACTTTATTTTATTTTAAATTCAAGTGGTATAATAATGAATTTTCAAAATTTTGAGGACATGACCCCCCTCGTCCTAAAATGCTGCCAACCTTGAAAGTACTATGATTTCTAATTAACATGTCATGCACGGTGTATGTATAATAACATGTACCTAAATTCATGACCCCTCGTCCTAAAATGCTGCCAACCTTGAAAGTACTATGATTTCTAATTAACACGTCATGCACGGTGTATGTATAATAACATGTACCTAAATTCATATCCGTACATTATATATGGTTGACATATAACCAACAAGACGAAATAAAGATTTTTATATTATTGTAAAAAAGTAAAGATTTTTTTTTATAAAATAAAGTAATATAGCTGTTGAATATGACTATACGATATCAACTTCGTATATAGGAAACATGTATGAGTTTGTGAGGTGACACTAACGATAGTAAAATTAGAGATAAAGTGGGTAAAAGCACTGTACAGGTAAGTAGAATTCAACTTGACCCGAGACGCGAGATCGATTTTTTCGACATGAGATTTGATAACAACCCGAATTTAATTTAAAATTCGAAATAAACTGAATCGAACTAAAATTGATTTAAATTTTAGTTGAAATAAAATGGACTCGAACCGAAGACAATCTGAAATAAAGAAAGATAAGATATGAATTTCTGCACAACTCACCAAAAAGTTATATATATATATAGAAAAAATTGATTTGACTTTAAAACCGATCGATCCAAAGGTTGACTCAAACCAAAATTAACCGACTCAAAATGACCCGAATCACCATAGACCCAAACTAAATTGAATCAGGCTCGAACTGAAACCGAATGTAGTCAGACCCGAACTAATCCAAATCGAAATGACCCGAACCAAACGACCGTTAGCCAGCTCTGCTAACAAGTAAAATGGTTCGTTAAAAAATAAGTAAAATATCATTATTGTAACAGTTAAAAAACTCTTAAATTATAGGAATATTTGATTAAATGGTGTGACATTAAACTTAAGTGATTGTAACATGTTCAATGTACCCGATTTAGCTTAACTCGAAACTTTATCTTTGATCCGTTTTCATATTTATTCACTGATTAAGTGCAACGATTCAAGTTAAATTACAATGTGTTGAGTGAACATGTTATACCATGTTTTAAATTAACACCCATCATTTAATTGAGTCCACCTCCAGGAATGAAGGTAGAAAGAAATTAAGCGATCAAAGTTGAATTAAAAGTTTTTAAGATACCAACATTGTTTTAATTTAAAATTTTAGTATCGTTTTCCCAAAAACTTTTACCATTTTGAAGGAATTAAATCATAAAGTTGGTATCTTTGGAGTCAAAATATGATTTCGCTGTCGGGCTAATTTAAAATGTTATAATTTCTAAAGGCGTAAACAATAATTATACCGTTTTAGGAGAGCCAAGACTCCCTCTCCTAAAATTAATATTCTTTCCAACTATTTTTGCTTGTTTTTTTCTACTGTCCAGGGACTTTAAATACAGTAATGTAGAGGACCCAGCTTTCCCATGTCAAATGATCCATCAATTCTGCATGCATGTACTGATTTATTAATAGTGGGAGACAGGGGATCCCCATTCCTTACGCCCTTCACAGTTGCCCCGGTCAAGTCTCTTTCCGCTTCTTACCCTTCCCACAGGGTTGGATCTAGGGGTAAAAGGGTTAGTGTCCTGAAATTTTAAAATTTATATGTGTTTTTATTTTTCTAAAATTATATATTTTTTATTGAAATTTTCTTTTGCTTTTAAAATTTTATAAATAAGTTTATCCATCTTAAAATTTTATAGATTTTTCTTTACATAAAATTTTGCGTCAGTCTCTACTTTCTACTTCCTTATTTCAAACATTTCACATTTTACTGTTTTTTAATTAGAGTTGAAACATGAGGGGAAAACAACCGTCCTTGAAAAATGTATAATAATAATAATAAGACTCGTTAATTGGTTAGTATGGTCAAGTATACTCATGTTATTTCATCTTGTATATGTTTAAATCTTGACATTTGTTATTTGAAATATATAAATTTTCTATTTAATCAAAAAACAATATTAATAATAATTATATCTGTTATGTTCTCAGTCACAATCATCTCCGTAAAACTACATCTTTATCTTTGAGTCCTCCGCTGCATCTTCTTAACAATATATGTCTTTGATTGCATCAAACCATACGTAAGGTCTTGAGAACATCTAAAGAGCGTATAAGTCTTGATGAGATAGCTGTCAAGTCTACTTGACCCGCCAGTTAGCTCTATTAATTGACAATTATGACTAGTATGCCGCACTAATCACATCCTACAAAGCTTAAACTTAATACCCTTGTCGGACCCATCAATATAATAGTAAAGGAAGATTAATGTTTCTCCCAAGTGAAATCTGATTAAAAACTAGAATAATTTTTTTTTCACTCACATTTTTCATAATCATTATTGACCATAATTTTTCATTCAATTCAGAAGGGGTAAATTGTCCAGAACGTAAACAACCACCACCATCATACTTTTATATCAACAATAATAATATGAAATAATCCCAAATTTACACTTTGTAATAACTCAAACTTAGCGTCGTATATATATGAAATCAGCAAAAAAACATTAAAAATATATGGAATACATATAGGTTCGTTGCTTTGTATAGCTTAGAAATTGATGTGAATGATTGGCCAAAAAAATTGATGTGAATGGATGGATCAGATTCAGATGAGACTGTGTGGCCAATGTGACGGTGGCTCATACGTACTACTCATTTGTCTCAACTCAATTAACCGTCGTATATATTTTTTTGAACGGTAACCGTATCGTATTTTTAAGTTATGTTCATTGTTTCCGACAAAATGTAATTTTTAATGATTAATTGGACATTAATTTAGTTAAAATTTATTTAAAAATGGAAATCTGATGGTGTTGAAAAAGGATAAATTGGTTTTCTGAAAATCGTCTTACCCTTTATCATTATGTTATTATTCATTGAAATCAAATAGAGAATGTAAGTCGATACTTTGGTTTAATAAAAAATAAATGTTCAAAAATATTTTTTATAATAATTATTTAAAGTTTTGTGGGCAAAATAAGAGTCCAGCGTTCATTCTGTAATCATTTTAAATTTTTTTGTCAACGATTGTTAATTTATTTCATTCAATCATTACATGACAGTTACTTATTTCTTAAATTTTCATTTAGTTTTTGCTTGAAAATAAAAAAAATCATTATTTTTTTAAAAAAAATCCATACACTTTAATGTTCTTCAAAAAAAAATTAAATCCCTAAATCTCATCTATTGTCATCAAATACCACAATGCCATTATAGTAGTAAAATTTCCTCCTCTCGTAACAAGACTTGGTTCGTCGTTCGTCAATATGTCGTTTATCGTTCATCATTGAATTGGAGATTTCATGACTTCGTTTGGTGGTTTGTTTGCTGATTGTTCAACGATGTAAGATTGAGGTTATCAACTGTAGGGGTTCATCAAAGAAAAGGGTGGGTGATTGATTGTACTTGAATTAGTGGTAGAAAGAGATGGATTTAGGTGTTTAGGGTTAAAAATTTTGGAGTCTTTGAGAAACTAAAGATTTTAAGATTTTTTTTTATAAAATTTAAGATTTTATCATTTTTAAAATTAAAACTAAAAAAATTATAAGAATAGACCACATGTTACATTTTAATTGTTCATCATAAAATTTTAACGATTGTTACAGAAAAATTTTAAAATGCTTACCGAATGAAATGTTAAGCACTTACTTTGTTAAAAAAAAACTTTAGACACATATTTTAAACACTTACTCTATGATTAAGCCATTATTTTTTAATATCTAGGGCAGCTGGAGGAAAAAACCTTACATACATACCCAACACACGCCCGATGAACACCTCTAATTTGACACTGTACAAAAATTCAAAATTCCCTTTTTCTAGTATAAGGAAACTGCATGGCAAGAGCAAAAACAAAAGGAGAAAATTGAAAATAAATAAATAGAATCAATGTTTAACGTCACTTGTTGATTATAAATTCATAAATGTTTCCATTACAATGTTGGGCGGAAGTTCTAGTACTTATGTCCCATTGTCACCGAATCTTTAAGTAGCCAAATAATTCCTAAAAAAATTAGTAAATTCGCCAAATAAAACTAAAAATGATGTTATTTGGTCAAGTTTAAAAAAACTATGGGGTTTCATAAATCCGAATGATTAGCATCATAAACCTTACTTTTATAGAAAATTTCTACCAGAAAAATAATGCTTTGGACTTTTGAGAACCGTAAGACGAAAATCCTTTGCTTTTTTAGTGATTTTTTTGTGTCTAAATACTAAAAAATCAAATCTTTAGCCCTAACCCTTGGTTTATGTTCTTTTATCAGGTATTTATTTGCCTTTCCTTTTGTAATGAAGACTTGCCCTCTATTGCTTCGAGTTTTCACTAAGGTATGTCCATTTCCCACAGCTCTAACTACATTTCTTAGCTTAATATGACGATGACATGTTCAAACTGCTCTATTCTTGGTATGCTTCTGAATTCTGATCCATGTAATGTCAATTTAACTTTTCTATCTCGGGTGTAATTGCTAATCATTTTAATTTTCTATGAGCTGTAGGAACCTATATTGATGGCTAAGTTGTATAGTTCATGTAGGATAGTTATAATCATCACATCCCAGAGTACCATTGTGCAGGGAATGTTGTATTCATTTTGTGCTGTGGCAATGGAATAAAATAAATTTGTGCTGTTGTAGAGTATTCATTTTGTACTGATGCCATGTTGTATGTTTGTACTTTAAAAAGTTCATCAAACTCATGAACCAAACCAATCATTTCAGAAATCTGCAGATTGGTTTTCATCATTCCAAAGAAGATTTTGCAGTGAGAGGCAAGGAGCTCAAGGATGAAGTTCAGATTTATACATGGAAGGATGCTACACTGCGAGAGTTAACCGATCTTGTATGTTGATATGTTAAAAAAGTTTTCTCTGCAGCATTCTGTTCTATCTTTCTGTCTTTGAATCCGCGAGAGTTAACCAATCTTGCATGTTGATATGTTCAACTTTTTGTTCATATACAGATTGGAGATTATGTGAGGGAAGCGAAGCGAACGTCCAAAATGTATGCAATGTGTTTCCCTCCGAGTTTTGTTTCTAAAAGGGAAAGATCCCTGGTAGGGAACCTTTGATGGTTATATTGTTGCTGCTCCAATCCTGAATTGTTAATCATTTGTAAAATTTAGAAATGTAGCTTCTGATTTTTGGGTAGCATTTTTATCCTTTAATGGTGGTATTGAAATGTTAGAACTTGCTGCTAAGTATTTAAGCTTCAATAGTGGTTGTGGTGTTTTTCTCCTGCATGAATTTGTTTAGCTTCAATAATGGTTCGGTTTTTATATACCAATATTCATTATAACCCATCAAACTGAATTGATTTGATTGTTTAAACCGAAAGTTTGGTAAGTTTTCCGGTTTTTTGTATTTTTAAATATTTACTTATTTATTCCATTGTAAAATTAATGATATTTATATCTAATTAATTTGGATAGTTGGATTGGGTTATTTCATATATAGGTATTTAGTTTTATATTTAAATAATTAAAATTAATTATTCGGGTAATTGTATTTTGACTTTTGGGTTGGGTTTATATTTTCAGTTTAGATGAATTAGGTTTTATGGGCATTGGGTATTGGTTATTTTTTTAGACATATATAGGGTACATGTCTTATTTATTAATTAAAAAATTAATCAGTTTATTTGGTTATATATATAAAATCGATAATTGGTTGAAAAACTGTTGAAATTGATTAAGCTTACAAAAAATCGATTTGATTTGTTTGATTAATTTAATTCAACTGATTTTTACTCATCCTTAAATGATCATAGCATTGAAAAATTCAATTCATTAATAATTAGAATCTTTTGTGTCTTAATTTTTCAATGCGTTTAATAACAAATGTTAAAAGCAATTTGATTGAATTTTTCTATAAAAAAACATTGGAAAAGATAAATAGATTAGTACTTACTTATCACTTAAGAGAGGACAGACTTATCAATTATTAATGTATTTTTTTTATCTTAAAATGATATTATCCTTTAAATAAAAAACCAAATTATAATAATTAAATTAATTACTTTTATTATTAGTTTAAATACTGTTAAGAATATTTTTATTAGTTTTGGATATTTTATTTTTAAAATTTATATATACCAAACAAACTCTTTATATTTAATAATTAATTTTAAAATACCAAACGGTTTTTATAATTTAAATCCAATACTTATCCTGTTCGAAATTAAAAAAAAGATAATAATGAGAAAATAAGAGCTTGACCACTAATTGCGAATTAGCGAAAGCTAACTACAAATCCACATCGATGATCCCATTACCCCTTTCTGGTAGTGAAGATGTGTATGAAAGCGGAAAAAGGACAAAAAGATAATGGGAAATTAGCCTTACAGCAGAAGAAACGGAAACCCGAACCCAGACCAAAGCAGATCCCCCTCCTCCTCTGTTCACCTCAAACTTCTCTTTGTTTAGGCCAAGGCATTCCTATTTAAAAAGAAAATCATTCTCTTCCTGCATTTCCCTACTCATATCAATACTCTTTCTCCTTCTTTTTAGATTCCTTTTCACTGATAAGAAGCAGTTTTTTCATCAACGCTTTGTCTGTTGCTTGCTTTCCTATGGATTTCTATTGCTATTAGTTTCGCTGCGGATCTGCTGCTTTCAGCTTCACGCGATCTCCTCACTGTTAACTCGTAATTATCTTGTTTTTTCACCTTTTGATTCTGTAATTTGATTTCTCTTTTTTTTTCTTAGTGGTTTTTTTTTCTGTTGCTGCTTGTTGTTACTTGTTATTAGGCTTTGATAGCCAATGGCTTTGAAGCGGGGACTATCCAGTGTGGCCGTTCAAAGGAAGATGAGTTCTGGATCTCGATTGCGTATCGTCATCATTCTTCTCTTCTCAGTTCTCACGCTACTTGTTTTCTTTGTCGGTCAAGGGCTTTACATCTCTGGTTCGTTTTTCTCTTTATTTTCCCCACATGATCTAACTTTGTGTTTGATATTTTATTTTTCCAATTAATTTTGGAAGCGATGATTAGTTAATTCATTGTTTTGATTAGTTTATAAAAGCGTCCTTCTCGCTCTGAGAAAAAAAAATGAAAAGTGCCTTGTCTTTTTTGTTGATTCTGAGTTTTGATTGGTGAATTTCGTTGTTGACAACTGATATAATTAGATATTTGTGAAGTCAAATGGTCTAACTTAAGTTGCATAGCATTTTTCGTGAATAGTGATGCTCCTAATTAGTGTAAGTTTTAACTCAAAATTTGTCGCTACATCTCTCCTAATTTTTAGCATTATAAAGAAATTCTAAGCTATAATTTTGTTGAATTGCTTTGTGAGTATAAAGTTGAGATTTGAATTCAATTTTCTTCTTATCCATTTTTTGGTTTCTTGCCTTTTCAATGGTTCAAATATTTTGGTGTTGTTTACTTGATTGCATCTGATCTTTTCTGCCAATTGACGTTTCTTGTGCAGACCAAGATAGATTTCAAAGTGATTTTAGCAAACAGGTTTCTTCTTTTAAAACCTTGTACATTTTCTTTGTTTGAACTTAGATGACAGACTGTGACAGCTTCTTTATACTTGGCTTTGCATTATTTTAAAATGGTTGACTTCTGCAGAATGTTGATTGGAGGGGAAGGCTGGCATCGGAATCTATCAAAAACCTTTCCACTAAAGAGGTGAATGCATTTTGGATTATAATGTATTTGAATTAGTCATGTTTCTTTCTCCAACTAGTGGTAGTTTTTAATTGTCAGTTTTATTTATCATCTTATGCCCCACTTAAATCATTCTAGGTGCTTGATGTTGTAACTACAAGCACAGCTGATTCGGGGCCGCTAAGTCTTGATTCTTTCAGAAATGGCAATTTGTCTGCGTCATGGAAAGTTGTTGGGGTGGAGGCTTCAATTGCAGATAAAGCTACTTTTCAGGTTAGGGTCATAGTTATGCTCCACCTCAGTGTTCACATCTATTTCTTATTTGTGTATTTTCTACTGCCTTTAGCTGGACCTTTCCTTACCCCCAATTTTTGTTGCTGATTGATCAATCTTTTATTTGCTTGTCACATGTTCAAAGTCAAATCAAAAGTCTACAGACTTGAAACAAGTAATGTCTCAAGTTAAAGAGGGAAAGCTTCTTGATGGTAATGAATGTTCAATATGTGACTTATGCTCTTGGTACAATTCCTTTCATTCTAAGCTGCTTGTTCTATGCAGATGATCATTCACACGATAAGCCTACTAATACACTTCGAAGGGTAATTTTCATCTTTTGATGCACTGAGTGGATTAGTATTATAATAAATTATATAATTAGAGGCATTTTACTGACCCTGCAGCAACTTAGAGATGAAAAACGTGAGAAACATGTGGCTGGTTTGGTGCAAGAAGATGATGCAGCTTCTGTGAAACTTGAAAATGCAGCCATTGAAAGATCCAAAGCTGTGGATTCTGCAGTTTTTGGCAAATACAATATATGGAGGAGAGAAGTTGATAATGAGAATTCTGATTCCACTGTGCGCTTGATGAGTGATCAAATTATAATGGCGAAGGTTTTTATAAGTATTGCAGGCTTGAAAAGCAAGCATGACTTGCGAAAAGAGTTGCAGGTTAGGCTCAAAGAGTGTCAGCGTGCCTTAGGAGAGTCAACAACTGATGCTGATCTACCTCGCAGGTAAAAGGATGTTGGATCTTTAATCTCATTGTCTATGTGCTGTAGTCCATGTTTCCCCTGGTTTTTGCTTTTGCTGATCCCGTCAGTTTATTATTTTGTGTTATGTGAAAAAAATTTCAGTGCATCTCAGAAAAGTCAAGCAATGGGAAAAGTTCTAGCCAAAGCAAGAGGGCAGTTGTATGATTGCAAGTTGGTCACTGGAAAGCTCAGAGCAATGCTCCAGACATCAGATGAACAAGTTAGGAGATTGAAGAAACAGAGCATGTTCCTGAGTCAGTTAGCTGCCAAAACAATTCCCAATGCAATCCATTGCTTGTCAATGCGTTTGACCATAGAGTATTATCTCCTTCCCCCAGCGAAGAGAAAGTTCCCTAGAAGTGAGAATTTGGAAAATCCAAATCTCTACCATTATGCCCTCTTCTCTGATAATGTCTTGGCTGCATCTGTTGTTGTCAATTCAACTATCATGAATGCCAAGGTGATAAAAGCTGCCCTATCTTGCATAAAATGTCTGCTCATTCCACTTTTCACTTCTACAATAGAAAGTATTAGATTTCTAAGAATTGAGGCTCAGGTGCAGTATTCGTTAAAATTTTCTTCGTGGTTGTTTTGCAGCATCCTTCAAAACATGTTTTCCATCTTGTTACTGATAAGCTTAATTTTGGAGCAATGAACATGTGGTTTCTTTTGAATCCCCCTGGAAAAGCCACCATTAATGTTGAAAATGTTGATGAATTCAAGTGGCTTAATTCATCCTATTGCCCTGTCCTACGGCAACTTGAGACTGCTGCGATGAAGGAGTATTATTTCAAGGCAGATCATACAACCTCATCTGGATCTTCAAATTTGAAGTATCGGAACCCAAAGTATCTCTCCATGCTTAACCACTTGCGGTTCTATCTGCCACAGGTTTACCCAAAGTTAGATAAGATCCTCTTTCTTGATGATGACATTGTGGTCCAGAAAGACTTGACTGGATTATGGTCTGTTGATCTCCATGGAAAAGTGAATGGTGCAGTAGAAACTTGCGGTGAAAGCTTCCATCGTTTTGACAAGTATCTGAACTTCTCAAATCCTCATATTTCACGAAATTTTAATCCTAATGCTTGTGGGTGGGCATATGGAATGAATATGTTTGATCTCAAGGTGTGGAAAAAGAAAGACATCACTGGCATATACCACAAGTGGCAAAATATGGTGAGTCGATTGAAAGACCGAATATTTGATTTCATGGTATTTATTTTCCTGGTCACATACACACACCTTCAGGCATGCATCAAGATAAATCACTTAGTTGTTTAGGGATCAAATCCCCAAGTTTACCGATCATCTTTTATCATTTTAGCGAACATGTTGCTTGAGTTATATAGACAAAACTGATTGTATTATATGGACACTTGTTTTGACCTTCCTAACTTTTAACATTAAGAAAAAGTCCGAGTTTAATTGTTGCATGTTCTTATTTTTTGTTTCTGTCTTTGTTTGAATATTCTTCAGAATGAAGATAGAACACTATGGAAGCTAGGGACACTTCCTCCGGGGCTGATCACATTTTATGGTCTAACACATCCACTTAAGAAGTCATGGCATGTGCTTGGTCTGGGCTACAATCCAAATGTAGACAAGAAAGATATTGAACGTGCAGCAGTTATTCATTACAATGGCAACATGAAGCCCTGGCTGGAGTTGGCCATGACGAAATATCGATCGTATTGGTCCAAGTATGTCAAGTATAACCATCCCTACCTTCGCAACTGCAACTTTAGTGAATGAACCAGATTAGTGTGACATTGTTAGTGTGTGTGTGTGTGTTTGACTCTTCTCATTCCCACATAATTGTTCAATTCTTTTTTTGTAAATCATTAAATTCATTCCTTTAAGCGCTTCATATTCATTGGAATGAGTTACCTCTGAACTGAATGGCACCCATATGATTCATTTCCCCCCTTCTCCAATCTGTAGAGTAGCGATCCTTGGCCCTTGTATTTTTCTAACACAATAGCTTCCATTTGCTGTATATGTATACTTAATCCAATAATCTTAATCATTTATCTACCCTCATCTAATAATCTTAATCTTGAACCAATTCTATAGGTAAACGAATGGTTGAGATTAATATTTAATAGTAGGAAATATGAAGATTATCATATAAAAAATAAAGGTAATAATCTTAATTATTTATTTACCATCATCCAACTATTCAAAAAATGTAAAAGTAATTGAGTTTTGCAAAGTATAAATGACTGGTAACCTACATATAAAACCAATCAATAATTGGAGAAGGATATAGTAGGGGTGTAAACGAGCCGAGTTAGGCTCGAGTAGGGTTGAGCTTGACTCAACTTGTTGAGAATTTAAGTCGAGTTCGAGTTTGTGTAGTTTTTAACGAGACTAAATAATTTAAGCTTGACTCGGCTCATTAAGAACTCGAATCGAGTTCGAGCTTGAGTCGAGTTCAATCGAGTCAAGTTGTGAGCTACTCGAGTTTGACTCGGTCAAAGCTCACATCTATCTCGTCTCATTTAAAGTCTAAGAAAAAGTTTTGATACACAAATTGTTAAGTTTACACAAGTTTGTTGATTTTAGGGTTTAGAGGTTTAGGTTGTTGGGTTTAGGATTTAGATTTTAGATTTTAAAGTTTATGTTTAAGATTTTAGGTTTAGGAATCTAGATTTTAAATTAAAAAATAAAAAAATAGTATATTATATTTTTGAATAGCTTGCGAGCTTTTTAAGTCAGATATCGAGTAGCTCGGCTCATCTAGTTAAGAACTTGAACCGTGTTTGAGCTCAAATCGAGTCTAATCAAATCAATAATGATCGAATTTTAGCTGAATTAGGCTCGAATAAATCGCGATCTTGTCTCGTCTTCAACCCTAAGATAGAGCCATCAAAGGAAACCTGGATCACCGCCCTAACTCCACTAGTTTCCTGATCCTAAATTCTAGTCCCAAGTCTTACCGATTAATGATAGATAGGCAAATATATACGATGTGATACCGTTATCTCCAAGAAAATGACATTTTACCATTATTCCTCACTCTTCACTTCAACACTACATGAATAACAACTGCATTTTATTTATTTATTTACTTTTCGGCATGACATGTGCTCTTACTAAATTATTATTTTTTTGCTAAAAAAGGCAACTTCTTAGTTGCTAATTGCTAGCCCTAGGCGATCTTTCGGTTGGGCAATCATCATCAATTCCATTGAACTTTCATAAACCCATTCGAATCTTCTCCCGCATGCTTTCTAGATTTGTTTTTCCTTTTTATACATTGGAATTGATTTTTCTTCCATATTTTTATTTTATATATTTTATTTCTTTTATTCATATATTATTTTTGCATTTTTATTTGTGAAAATGATGTGTAAAATTATACATTACTAGTACATTAAATTTTTATTAATTTTCTATTTACTTTGGTTAAAATTATCAAAGCTAATGATTTCCCCCTTTGCATTTTGTTTCTAATTCTGTACTACCAAATATAGCAAAACGTATGGTTGTTTTAAGTCTCCATATCCATATATAGTTAACAACACAAGATCTAGTGGAGCCTGGTGTCATATTTTAATATATTATCTGAAACCCAAAAGTGAATCTTTTTTCCATTAATAATGCGATGAGAGAAAAGCTTGGGTGGAGAAGTTAACATCCGAACAAACAAACAAACACCATCGTCGTATAAACGTTATCTTGGTCAAAAATGGTATTCCCTGATATGACGTTGAACTGATTGGATTCTACACTCCAATCACTTCCCATCACAAATTTCATCTTACAATAGTATAAGTCCACACACTTATTTCTTTTAAAAAACTGTGCCCCAAATTTATAATTCGAATCTTAATATTTATATTTATCGATAATTCTATTGTTTTAGTAATTAAGTTATATTGATTTTCGTATATAACCGAAATCGATACCATGAACCAGAAAGGAAATCGTATCTAAACTCCTTTTTTTATTTTTTATTATCTTGTTCTTCTTTTGGGGGAGAGAAGGAACCCGCAGTGATCATAATGTTTTGTTTCTTTGGATTCTTCGAGAGGAGTTGAGAACATGAATGGTTTAATCTTTGAGATATGTAAATCAACATTTAAGGATGCTTTAGCTTTAATATTTGGGATTGGGCTACTTGCAGTGCTTATGCATTTTATGCTCAGACAAATTTGTGCTGTTTTTGTGTTGTCAACTACTCAAAATCTCAATTCTCGGTATAATAATGTCATTTTCATTTTAGAAGCAACCATCTTTTTCATTTTATTACTATTAAGAAAAGCTTAAATTAGAAACTTAGATATGATATTGGTGAAAATTATGGGCCAAGGAATATATAGAAAATATTCTAAACAAAATGAAAATGTAGCAGAAAAAATGACGAAACAAAGGAAAACTAAAAAAAATTAGGGTCATGCTTGATAAACAGTTTTTTGAGTTAAAATTAAAAGTTTGAAGCATTTTTAGAGGTTTGACCAGTCAAATCCGCTAATTTAGATGTTTGGTAAATAGAAGATTATAACAGCGGATTAGGGTGAAACCTCTCGTTTAAAAAAAACTCATTTTAGGAGTTTTTTAAGTGAGAGGTTTGAACAAAAGACTTGTAAAAACTCTTTTGTCTTTAATAATTATACTTTTTTCTAAATAACATAAATTTAAATAATTAATAAAATAAAAAAAACTATAAACAAGAAATTAATATATACATATAAATTTAATCATTAATAAAATTATATTCAAAATATAATTTCATAAATAAGAAATTAACATATAAATCTAAATTTAATAATTATTAAAATTATATTAAAAAGATAATTTCACAAATAAAAAATTAATATATACATCCTTCATATATGCTTAGTAATGATATTAAAAAAATTAATTTTTATAATCTAATTAATATTAATCTATACAAAATATTAATAACTAATAAATGATTCAAACAAATATTGAATATAATCATGTTCTTATATGTCATTTTGCTCGTTCAAATAATCAAATAACTATCAGTTATCGGTTAATTTTACCAAACACTTCTATACAACCAACTAATACAATCTGTTAGTCAAATTAACTAATGCAATCAACTATCCCCTATACGCTAATGTAATCCGCTATTAGCTAATTGCCAAATAGGGCCTAGATAACGAAATATTAGAATAGCAAAATACGTCCAGTAAGTTGCAACAATAGCGATGAGATGAAACACTGGAGAAATGAAGCATAAAATATAACTCCATGTCTCTATCTACATATACACTTAAGGATCAAAGTAGGAGTGGTGAGCGACACCAACAGACCGTGTATAAAGTATACTGTTTGTTGTACATTCTCTTAATCAATCACATTGAGTAGTTTCGAGTCTATAGAATCATGATATTTGTAAATCTTATAGTATAATAAACTTGTATATAAAGTAAGACGTGTATAGCTAGTTTGAGAGTAGCCCTTTCGGCTGAAAGGAGGAAGGAATATCCCTTCTCCAAGTCAATATCACAACTTAAAATGACAGTCTTTATTTGTAATATTTGGAAGAAAAAAAATCATTTTACAAAATAGTTTGTGATAGAGAGATGGCAATTGCATGCACAATCGAATAATGTAATCCCCTTTCCCGTCCCGTAAGTTCGTACAAGTAAGTGACATCACATTTCGACATCGAAAGTATTTTAAAGTAAAAAATTTAAGTTGTGGTAGAAGAAATGAGCTTATAGAATAAAATGAAATTTACATATTACAAAAGTATCAAGGATCATAAGAATATTTTTCTAATAATTTAAATTTTCAAAAACATAAAAGTTTACAGAATGCAAGTAGGGTGGAAATCGGGTGGGGCAGGTACTGTATTGCATTTCATACTCCGTCCCTAACCCTTGCGGTTACGGTTTTAAGAATCTTCATTAAATATTTCGTGAATTTTTTCGTTCTCATACCATGCATGCATGATCTCGCGGTTTTCAGGGAATCTTTAAGCCCAAAAATATTAAACAAAAGTATTATTTTACTGACCAAAATAAATGGTTATTTAATTTAAAATATAAAGTTTGGATACTTCGATTGGAAGCAGTTACGAGATGATGAAGATTGAAAGGGTGTTGTGTTGGGGAAGATTTAGATGAAGGTTTTAGCTTATATCTAGAAACTAAGATAGAAACATGATGAGAAACTTAATTGTGGCTAGATTCGAGATGAAGTTAAAGTGATAATAATATAGTTATGATTTCTTTATTGAGATATATATTAAGGGTATATAGATCAATAAGGAGTATATGCTTTTTAAAAATCTTATAAAATATGGGGATTCTTGCGGATATATTTTTGGATCCCTACGGTTATTTATGCAGTTACAGTTCGGTTATCTCACGGTTCGAATATAACAATCCCCGTCCACATTTCCATTTAAGCTTCGATTATAAATTTTTTTCGGTCCCCGCCCCCATAGATGAAAATTTCAGTTATTTCTCATCTTGTCGGTTCGAATCCCTACCATTTTCAGATATTCTCCGCCCAATTCTCACCCCTAAGTGCAAGGGGCGGAATTGATATCTATATATGAGTATTGAAATCCAAAATGTTTTTGGAAAAATTTGGGCAAACGCATTTCTCAAAACATATGAGCATGATGTGGCATACTGCTATGTCATCGATCCAATCCATGTGTACCTACCTAATTAACTAATGGTTTTTGTTTAACGAAAAGCTGTTTTACTCGAAAATACAATGCTGGAGATTAAAGCGCTTAAGAAAAGAATAGAGGCTAAAATGATTATTTTGTTAAATGTTAAGGTATATTTTAAAATTATGTTTATATAATTTATGATCTTTTAACTTGAAATTTAGTCAATTTGTGAACATTGTTTTAATTTCACCTATTTAATATTTTAAATTTAAATTGAACAAATAAATTTATTTTAAATTTTATAAACTTGATACAATTCAAAAATTTATAAATAAAATTTACATGAAAAAATAGAACCATCTATCTCATTTACTCAAAGATTTTAACACGATTCAAGTCCACACACTATTTCTATTCATTAATTTATCTGATTATCTGGTTAAAAGTTAGTACTATTAGGTTTACATTTGTATTCCTTTTTTTAATCAATTTATATTAGTTTGATGACTTTAAGGATTGTACATGCAAATAGTAGTACCGAAAGTACCAAAACTCAAAGTAAAAGCCAAAAAGGTACTGATAATTGTAAAAGAAAACCAACACAAGAGATTTAAAATTTACAAATGAGTTAATCAATTCCTTTCATGTGATTCTCTGAAGCACTAATTAAACTTCTTCCATATAATATCATCTTTTTCTTGTTTTGATGATTCTGTAGCTCTATACCTTAGACCCACCATGAACAAGAAAAATAAATGCTTCCCTTGATTGTCTCCCTCTTATTTCATTCAATTCAACAGTCCCACATCGTCCCTAAGCCATTGCTTTCTTGTTTGATTCTTGTTCTTCAACCCATTTGGAGAATGCATCCAACGTTTTCATGTCAGCACGGTAATGTCTCTGCGTAAATTCCAGCAAACTTGCCCATGTAAAGTCCGGGTATCTCCTCGGGTTTGCTGCCTGCACTAAGCCAGCCGCTGGTGTCACCGGTTTATCCATCTCCGGACATAGAAAGAATGCAAGGGATCTTCTCACGGTTCGGTTATTCACCACCGCTCTGTGTAAGCAGCTCTTGTAAATGCCGTTCGATAGAGCCTGCATTTCAACATCAAAATCAAGCTGAATGTATGTATGTATAGTTATTAGTTAGGGTGTTTGTTCTGTACCATGAATGTGTCGCCAATGTTGACAACGAAGGCTCCTGGGATGGGAGCAATGGAGTGCCACTTTTCATCTGTAAACACTTGAAGGCCACCCACTTGATCCTGGTGAAGGATTGTCAAGGAAGTCGGGTCAGAGTGAGGACCGGTTCCGAGTGTCGAATTCGGCTTTTGGCACGGCGGATAGTGGTTCAGTCTCAGGATTGAATCATTTTGTTGGAAGAAGTCTTTGAAGTAGGCTTTGTCAAGTCCTAGACTTATCCCTAGCAGCTCCATTAACTGTAGGGATAACTTGTTCATGGCCTCACAATATTCCTGGTAAATCCTCCTGTCATGTATGGAAAAGCAAATCTTGTCGAAATGTAGGAATTTTAGACAAAAAAGACCGTACATTATCATGTGTATCATATATAGTTTTAGACAATTCATGTCCATTGTCGAATGGATTTAGGGTTTGGTTGAGTTGTCCACTTGTACAATGCTTGAAATGCACGAGACTAAAAAATGTACGGGAACTACATGGACTTACCCGAAATCTCGAAAATCTTCACCCATCCGATTCACCATGTAGTGTTTGACAATGTTTCGAGTGTCAGGGCAGAATCGAAAAGACAGTGTTTCTTTCCATGGCAACTTGGAGGAGAATCTGCCAACGAAACTACTCACATAACCATAGCTTTCTCCTACTTTTCGCAGCGCCTTTTGCTTCTCGGACAGCTGCAAACCGAAGAACACGTCCATGTACTGATGAGCTCTGTCCGTAAGCTCAGAATCCACCCCATGGTTTACAACCAGGAAAAAACCATGCTTCTTGCATGCCTCGTTCACTGCCTCCGCCGCTTTCGACACGGCGAGAGGGTCCCCGCCACACAAGAGAGCTCCCATGTCGATCGTCGGAATCACAAGTTCCGGTGCGTTGAGGCATGGTTTCTCGTCGTCAGGCCATATGAACTGAGAGGGTATATTGGATTCGGATCCAAGGATCGATCCCTCGAAAGTGAAAGCCCGGTTCTCATCCTTTGGCAGATAATGTACCATTTTTCAGCTTTCACTACTAGAATGCTTTTTGTTTAGGTTTCTAGAGAGAAAAAACCAAGCAGATTGTGAGAGCCAAAGAGGAGCTAAAGAGGGTTTAAATAAGAGAAGCAGAGGATGAAATGAAAGTTGGGATTGAGAGGGCAAATAATATTTGGAATCTAATTAATTGTTTTCCACTGTAGCGTCATTCCCTCTTTAATTTGTGTTGTGGAGCTTTGGGTTAATTGTATATGTACACTTATTTAGCTTTTAAGAGATTTCTTAGGTTAAATCAATTTATGTAAACTTGCTCAGATGAATGTACGTAATTTTAATATAACTATTAGTATTTGATTCATTACCCGATTAATTTAAAATCTGGATCGAATACCGCAGAAATTTATTATAAGAATAATTCTTTCGATTAGTTTGCTCCAATCAGAATGTTAGAAATTAAATTCTAAAACTTGTTTAAGAAATTCAACACTTATCACACTAGACCAATTTATAGATGAATAAAAAGAAATAGAAAATCATAAAATATTTCTTGAAAACCCAATATTTAATAAAAAGAACTCAAAAATATTTATTTTATATGTTTTTAATGTTTTTTAAATTTTATTTTTTAAAATAAATTAAATGTAATTATATTTTTTGAAAAATATTTAAATTCAAATTAAATAACGATTGTTTGGTAACTCTTGAGCTTTTTTAACATTGATAATTTTATTTAAAATTTTAACTTTTTTTTATTTTTTAACAAAAATCTAATATAACAAAATCTGATTGTGTTGCATGACCTAGTTTTTACGGAAAACATTTTGGGGCTAACACGGCCAAAATGACCGAAAAAGCAAAAGAACCAAAGTGAGGATCTCACTTCAAATTATCCTTCCTTTTTTACTTCACAAGAGAAGTACCTAAAGGTTTAATTTTTCAATGCATTATTTCTTAAAATATCAAATTAAAAGAATATTTACATTATGTCCAAATTCTAATCTTCATAACTAGGGATGGCAAACGGGCGGGGCGGTGCGGATACCCCCTTCCCCATTCACATATCCACCTAAAATTTTCATATCTACTACCTACGCACCACCCACGACGGGTACAATTTTCAAATCCACACCCGCCCACGTGAGTACATTCTCAAATTCATCCTCACACGCACTACCCAACTGGACATTCACCACCCAACCCGTATCCACCTACAAACAACCACTAATATCGAATTATGTAAAAATAAACCATATAGTTTTGTAAAAAAATAGTACAACTTCACATATTTTATTGATTTATCAAGTGCATATATATAATACATTTATATCGTATAAATTTAACTACAACTAACTATCGTTAACTTAACTAAAACACATTTTCACCGGTATAAATTTTACTTAACTACGGCTAACTAATTAACTATAACTAACTTAACTAAAGCTAACTAATTAACTATAGCTAACTTAACTAAAGCATATTTACACTTGTATAAATTCTATTTAACCACACATATTATAAATTTACAACCTGATTAATTCAAGCTTGATCATAAACAATAAATTCAAGCTCGATTACAAATTATCATTTTTTTCAAACTAAATTAATTGAGTTCGAAGTCTACAAACTTAAGGATTAACGTAGATTTTAAAACAAACCAATATCTTACTACATAAAACACCATAATAAAAGGTATAATCAAAGTCTACAAACATAAATAGTAAACAATTCATAGGGTGGGTAGTTTAGTGGGCAGGCGGATGCGGGACGGACGGATGCGAGGCGGATACGGTGCAGGTAAGGTCTCAAACCCATCACCTACCCACTACTCACGACAGATATGACTTTTTATATTCGCACCCGCCCACTACCCACCAAACGCATACCCATCCCCACTCCAACTAGGGCGGGTGCGGTGCGGAATTCACGAAACTATACTCGTTTGCCATCCCTATTCATAATATATATATATATATAATATAAAAAGTTTGCAAATAGTTTTGAATTAATAAAATCAATACTTATTTATATAAAATAGATGCATTATCAATAAACATTTTGATATTTTTATTCAATTAGTAGCTAAAAAATCACAAAAAGAAATTTGAACTTATTATTATTTTCATTGAGACTTTAGTTATGAGTTGGAGTTTTATTATTATTGTAATATTTTATTTTAAAAATAGTTATTATATTTTAATTATTCTCAAGCAGTTAAATAAAAAATTATATTAATTTACATTAAATAAAAATATATTATTTAACAAATTTAAAAATAAATATATAAAATAAGATGGAAACACGTGTGATTTTATTCCAAAATATTATTATCCACTTTGCTTTGCTTAGGTACACTGAAAATAGCTAATGAAAGAGAAATTTAGAAGATCGAGTAACAACAAATTGAATATTTATTCATCAAATCATCTAATGATTGCTCCATAATTAGTGTACTTCTTCCCATAATTGACATACAAATTTGAAGTTTACAATCCGTACTTTTTATTATTTTAACTTCAAAGCCAAATTTTGGTGAAATGTTGCTCAAAATAATTTCCTACTCATTTGATCTCATACTATATGAAACATTAACAATGTGAGTGAAAATAATAATGTTGTATAAAAATACCATACGAATAGCCCCAGTAAAAAAATATGATATCCATCCTAAGAGACTTAAATTTGAGTAGCTTTACGTGTGCATTATGAAATAGCTAAGAAAAAGTATAAACATATATCATATTGAAACCTTAAGACTATTTTAAAAAATAAGGCTTAATAGTCAAAAAGGTATTCAATCTATATTTTTTTTCCAGTTTGGTGCCTAACGTTTTTTTCGAGCCACTTTGGTGCTTAGCGCTTTATTTTGTAACTCAAATTAAGTCTTTCCGTCAGCGGCCGTTAAAAATTTTCTGTTAACCAATTATAACGTGATATGTTTTATTTATTTATTTAATTTCTAAATTACTTTAAAATTATGTAGTTCTTAAAAAATCTCAAAGTTTTAATTTCTTTCAAACAAACCCTCAAATCACATCTCCCTCACCGTTCACCACCGAAGCGTCGGGTACCTCACCGTTCAACATCCCCCACCCTTTAGCGTCGGTTAGAAGCTCAATCGGTCTCTTTTTTTCTTCAATTTTAGATATTCGTCGATGGAGCAATCGATGGATCATTCGCTGATTTTCGATGACGGGATTGTGAGGCTTTCAGTCGTGGGGGGCCGGCGAAGGCAAGGGTGGCCGGTGGAGGTTGAATCGGTGGTGGAAGGAGAGGAATTTAGGGATCTAGGGTTTAGTTTGGGTTTTAGATAAATTAAAGATTTTGAGTTTTTTTTTAGTTACGAAATGAAACGTTAGGCACCAAAGTAGCCCGAAAATACGTTAGACACCAAACTAAAAAAATGTATAGGTTGGGCACATTTTGACTATTAAGCCAAAAAATAATAATGTAAAAAAAGTTAAGGATAAACTATATAAATGATCTCCAAACTTTGAATGTATTTGTATTTTAAACATCAAACTTTTAAAACTTACAATACAATTATTGAATATTTAATTATTATTATTATTATTATAGTCACAGTCGTGTCTGACACATCTAAGTCTATTTTTTAGCTGGATGATCATGCTTCTCCCCGAACATTTAAAATATGAACACAAGGTTAATAGAAACATGCAAAGTTAAGTAATTTTTAACTAGTATATATAATGCAAAAAACTCCAATACACAATATAACTTGTTAAATTTAGAGTTTATGGGATTAGTTTAAGATTTATGAATAGAAATTTAAATTGTAAGGTTTATAGTCTAGAATTTAAGGTTACGTGTTTAAAGTTTACAGTTTAAGATTTAACGTTTTAAAGTTAATAATTTAAATTTTAAAGAACGATTTGTAATATTTTTCATAAACTATATATCAAAATATAAATAAATAATTTATACGTGTGCATGAGATAGTAGAATCTAGATAGTCACAACCCTATTAAGGGCCAAAAAAGGTTAGGTATGATGTGATAATCATAATTTGGATTGAGAATGTAAAACGACATCCAATATTTTGTTTCATTTGATCAATGCATATAAAACATCACATATAGTGATTTTAATGGTATTTTTTTCTTCAAACTTCTTGCACTAAAATTTAACCTTTTCGAAGATGTTGATGATTGACAGACAGATGATGATCATATTGAGCTACTTGTAGCATGATTTTGGCATCTAAATTATCAATGTAATTAATGTTATGTCAATTTGACTAACTAGGTCATATCAACAAATTTATTAATTAATAAATAAAATATATGTAATATATACAATTAAATCAAATACTATTTTGTCACTATATGCACGTGGGATGCATATAAAAAATATATATTTGAACGATCTTCACCATGATCCCACTTTTGATTTGATAAGATCCTCACTAAAGATTTTTAGTAACTTGAAATCATTTGCGGGTATGCTCTCCGACATGAGACAAGTACTTCAACATGATAACACAAATGATTATATTTAGGGCGTTTGGTTTATAGAATGTAAAATTATTTTTAAGAATAGGATTATTAAAATGTAACATTACGTGACACATTATTAGAATGTTACATTACCTTATTTGGTTTATTTGGTAAGAATATAAGATTATATTGTTTGGTTGGAGAAATATAAGACTAGCTAAAAGTAAAATTTACCAACTTGTCATTATGATATATTTTTTTAATAAGTTGAACTTTCAATTATTAAATTAAAAATATTTACATAAAATTTATAGAACTAATTTCATTACATTATCTAAAATTTACAAAAAAATATATTTATAATATAATCAATATATTAAATTATTTTAAAAAATGTTTTATATTTATATATCATTATTCTTTTTTAATTTTTTGTGAACCGTAAAATATTAATGATTTAATATGTTTAAAGTTTTAATTTTTTATTATTTTTGACTATTTATCAAATAAACTAAAGTAAATAATAAAATAAATCTAAAAGTAGTAAAACATGATGAAAATAAATTAATCTACTAATTTTCTTAAGATTAAAAATATCTTATAAATCAAATAATGAAATTAATAGCATTAACTCGTAACACATTTACTCTCAAGCAGCATGAAATCTCATCCTATAAACCTAGAAACATCATAAATACAATATTAATACAAATATATTAAATATTATATAATTTAAATATATACAACATCATTTATATATTAAACTAATACTAAATCAAAATATTTAATAAATTTATACCATAAATAATTAGTCACATAATTAAAAATATAATAAAAGATCGACATGAACATAATTCATTATATTAAGGGGAATATTGTCCAATGGGAAAGGAATTGTGTAATACCTAAGGAATGAGGGGAATAGCATTCCCACCATTTGAGGGGAAAAGAGCCACTATTGGGAAAGAATAATACCTCTAGCGGGAATCCTCCTACACCAAACATGAGAATGTAAGTTTGAAAAAGATTATTACCCATGGTCAACATTTAATATAATTTAATCGTCAACGTTTCATTTGGGGTCAAAATAATTTTTTATGCGGATGACTTCTTTACACCACTAACGCTACACACCATTATTTTTTTAATCTTGTATAATTATATATTTTGTCCTTATTATGTATACATGCTATCAATTTAGTCATTACTATTTATTCATTCAATCAATTCAATCATAATATAAAATAATTCAACTAATTTTACTCAATTTTTAAAAATCTATCAATTTGGTCCCAAATTCTTAAAATAATTCAAAAGCTACATGTTCATTGCATTTAGGCAATGGTGATACTTATGCCAAAGGTAGGTCATTGAAGGGCAATGGAATTGCAGATCCCAAGCATAAACGGCATTATGCATCCAACAACCGCTGCCAGACTAAGTTTAGATCTGATACGGGTGAGTCCAGAAGCTGAATCGGAGTCCCCTTGGGATCGCCGTATATGGCGATCGGCGGTACCATTCCAGCCTGGTACGGATTCACCCCGACATAGTATGGGACTCCTATGGCCGGCTGCTCTGTCTTCGACATATCTTAGTTTCTTTTGGTGCAAATTGATATATATTTTTAGATTAAATTAATAGAATTTTTAAATATTAATAATCAAATTGAATTAAATTATTAAATTATATTAAAATTAAGACCAAATTGATAATTTTTTTAAATATTTAGAGTTAAATTAATTGAATTATTTTGAATTAAGACTAAATTAATTGAATGAATAAATAATGATAACTAAATTGATAGCATGTATACATAATGAGGACATAATATGTAAATATATATAACTAAAAAATAATGGTGTGATGCATGTAGCCTTAATGGTGTATAGCGATGTGTGTTGCCTATCTAGAATTTTACTTTTTGAAGTCTTAGTTTGCTCAACTTTGTCAATGATGTCCCTCCATTTCGAAAAGTAAACAAAAATCGCACCTAACAGTTTAGAAGACTATCTTGTCGACTCTCTAATAAAAGAATATCGCCTTTAGGAACGAATGCACGTTAATTGTGGAACGGGCAATTGTCCCTCCCAATTTTAATGATTTAATTGCGTTTTAAACTATTAATAGTTTTAAAACTAATATAATTAAGTCACTAATATTTTTATGTCCTTCCTCCTCCTAAAATTTTATAATTAAATCCATGCTCATCCCAAAACTTTTGGCTTGATTAATTTTTAGGATCTTGTTTGTCTTAAAATTAATGAAACTAAGTCTTGACTCCTATTTTTTCAGATTAATTACTTTCTAAATATTTTAATTTCAAAATTAGAAAAATAAAACTCTAAGTCTCTTAATTTCATAGTTTAATTGTTTTTTGAGACCGTACTCGTCTCAAAGTTAAACAACTTGCTCCCTCATGGGTGAATCCTTGTTTTGTACCTGATCATCTAGGGGTGAGCACAAACACGCAAGCACGCACACTAGGGGTGAGCAAAACTCGACTTGAAATTTTTAAGAGAGTCTCCAAGTTCGAATCTTGGAGATGACATTGTTAGGAGGGAAAGCCACAAATTCCGAACATTGACTATAAAATAAACATGTATTATACCAAAAAAATATATAATCGAAATTAATAGAAGGGTTAAAATGATAATTTTCCTATACTACGTATATCATATATTACGTCAATCTTGTTGATTACTGAGATGGAAACTATGGTGTTGACAGAACATAAACCAACAAATTATAAAATACAAGAGATGTTTGTATTTATGGAAAAGACTTTGAAACCATAAAGTTGGGTGATAATAAATAAGATCCAATCTCAATCTTTCTCAGCAAATGCCAACAAAATATAACCCCTATGGCAATTATTATATTTCAGCCTCGACTCGAGCTAGCCCCTTGTCCAGTTGCCCGCCGATTAGACATCAATTTGATGCTGATTTAAAAACCAGATTAGCAATCTATGGAAATTGGAAACCCCTCATTTTCACGTGCAGGGATCACAACTTTTGGCTCATATGCTTCCTTCTCGGTGAAACAAATTAAATTTGAGCTACCATTTTTTGTTTTGTTTTGTTTTTTCATCCCTGTGGAGAAGACAATAAAATACTATAGTTTTACTTTTAATTTGCCCGCAATAGTCAATCAAGGACAACTTTCGTATAATATCTTCGAGTCTTTCTTGATATAAAGGATGAAAATTAATTAAGATGGAGAACTTTTTAATCTAACGATTAAACTATAAAGAAACGATTATAAATATTAATCATTTGATTCACAAAATTTCCATCTTTCATACCATGAAAAGCTATGCTAATAACATTAAGTTGATTTTTCCCCATGAAAATGTACATCAGATTCTTTTTTAAATTCCTTAGCATTAGGCTCAGGGACGAAGCTAGGATCAAGAACCGGGAGGGAAAAGAGTATAACGCCCCAGTTTTAGGCCTAGGAGTCTCTAGGTTGAATAGACGGTCCAGTGGACCGAGATTAGAGATTCGAGTCAAATTCGGGATTTAAATTGGAGTAAATATTTTTGGTGTGAGAAAAATATGAGGAAAATATATAAAAATCATTACTTAATATATGAATATATTTTGTAAAGTCAATTTTGGAAAATAGAATTTGAAAATTGGACATTTTGGTTAGTGACCAAAATGTAAAGAATGAAAGCTGTTTTTAGTGACTATTTTGAAGAAGGATCAAATCTTAGAATCCTTAAGGACCTATTTCACGTAATGTTTTTAAACTGATTTTTCTCTTAATTGAGATTATTTTAATGAGTTTTAATTAAGGAAATTAAAAGGGAATTAATTAAAGGAGGTAGATATTTCCTAAAAACATTTTTGACGTAACTTCTTTTCTCAAACTTTTCTCTCAATTTTTCTTTTGCCAAACACTTTCTTTTGCATCAAATATTTGAGGTAAAGATCTTGATTTATTAAAATTTTGATTTCTAATGGATTCTTCAATCTTTTTTTTTTCCAAAAAAAACTTATTGTCTTTCTTTGTTTTTCAAGAATAAACATCCAATTGAGAGGAAATTTACTCATTAGAGGTAAGGTTCGTTCTTCTCCTCTAATGAATGATTCTTTATTGAAATTTCCAAGTATTTGATTATTGCTCAATGTTTTCTAATGAGTTTTAATGATTTAATTGTGGAAATTGGTTAAATCAAGGTTTAATTGATGAGAATAAGTGATTTCGTTTCAGATCTGTTTTGTTGAGTTCTTGATTGGTTATAATCACGATTGTGAAGTTTTATAATGTTAATAAGTTGATTTTAACATTAGAATCCCGAAACCAAGTGAATCTCTAATTTCTTAGGTTGCTAGTGTTGAGTTTTTGACGAATAAAGGGTATTTAATGAATGCTGGAAGTATAAGGATGATGTTAGGTTGTTTTCTAATGTTAATTAGCAATAATTGATGGATTAAACCTTTAGGTTTTAGCTGGGTTAAGTTTGGAGGGTGTTTGATGTTGTTTTCGGTTGTTGTGGAGGGGTTTCGGTTAGAGTTTGAGGATTGTTGTGAATTGTTGATGTGGAGTCTATGAATGCATTTTGATGCATTGAATCCTCTGTTTTTGTGTGGTTAAACCACGGGAGGTTGATCCTCAAGCTTTTGGCACAGTTTTGAAAGCTTTGGAGGAGTAGTTCGTATCGGTGAGTGAAGAACGTGGATTTCAGCTTTGAAATAGTTTAAAGGTTATTTTGGGAGTTTAAATTTAGCTTGAAATGCTAGTTTAAACTTGAAAGTAAGTATGATGAGATTTCTTTGTCGGTCGTGCTTTGGAGAAATTATTTTTATGCACTTGTTTTTGAATTACACGGTACCTATTGTTTATGCATGATTTGAGTATATTTTATATTGTTTTTGATCATATATTGATGATGGATGCATTTGATAAATGATCCATGTAAGTATGTGGAGTATTTGTAATGCATGGTTTAATGCATTGGAAAATGGTTTTGATGTTGCATATAAAAACAACGTACATGGTTAATAATGAATTATATTGGCAAGTGATGTGGTTTAAAATGTTATCGGATATAGTTGGTCGGCCATAGGATTGATAGTGCACTATAAATAAGTCGCCTCAGGTGTTGAGGGGTTTATGTGTACCGAATACTCCACCACGAGTACCCTAACGGTTGAGAGGTTTATAGTACCAAAAACTCAGGTAAATGGAATATGCATCTAACCGATGATTGGGTTGTGATGGTACCTGATTGTGAATGTACCTTGAATTCTGGTTGAGATTGCATGAAGTGTTGAGAGGACACTCATTGAATTCGTGTATCTGATGTAATATTTTGTAAAATGAAACTTGGTTTATGATCACTTGAAATCCAATATAATTGATAATGTGCCATGTTGATGGATATTGTTGTATAATGTTGATTTATACATGTTTACTCTTTAAGCCTTACATATGGGTTGTTATGCATGAGAAAGCTTAAATAGAGGGTTAGCAAATGAGATTTTGTTGTTGATCCATGATACATGTTGCATATGGTTTAATATGCATGTTTGGGAAATGTTAAGTGCATAGTTTGAAAGGCATAATGTTTTAAAAAGATGAACTCTTGTAAGTTGGAAACCGATTTTAAATGCATTGGTGGTGTTGTGTTTTGAGCACTTCTCACTGAGCCTAGTGTGTTTACGCTCTATTTGTCCATCAATGTAGAGAATTAAAGGTCGGAGGCAACGAGCAAGCGAGGAGAAAATCCAAGGACTTGAATAACTCAAAAGTATGATTTTTGAATTAAAGGTTGGAGGTTCATTGTTGTTTGGGAGGGTTATTTGTTAAACTCCCTATTTGTACAAATTTGTATTGTTGTTGTGGTTTTGCTTGAGGCCTTATGTGGTTGGTTTTGAAGTGGATGTATGTTTCGTGCTTTTGGATGGTTGGTTTTAAAAAGCATGTCTCTAGAATCTTGAGTGAAGCGTGTTGCTACGTTATGACCATGATTCCTTGATATACTGGCATGGTTTGATCCTTAGATAAGTGGAATACATGTTTATGTCTTGTTAGTGCACGTTTGAATTCATGTTCGAGTGAAAAACTAGTAAAATTAGACATTTTGGGTCAGGTCGTACTGATGTGTGGGGCATCATATTGGTACGAGTAAGCTGGGAAATAGGCCTGGGATCGGTACACCAAGGGTCGTATCGATTCGTACTTTAGCTACTAGAAATCAGGATTTTGTAATCGAGCCCACGTACCGATACGCCTTGCTACTATATCGGTATGACCCTGTGTAATGAAGCCCCGTATCCATACGGGTGTTCTGTGTACCAATTCTGGCAGCAGTTAATTCCGTTAATGTGACTCCTAAAGTTTCTAATTCTTTCATTTTGGTCCCTAAAGTCATTGAATGCAATTGAATGAGTTTGGATTATCGTTTTGAGCTGAAATTTGGCAAGAAAGAATGTAATCTGATTAATTGAGGTTTGACAACTCAAATTTCAATCAAATCTTCGTAATTTTCCATATTTACATTTTAGTACCTAAAATGCAATTTGCGCAATTGGATGTCTAATCGACGCTTGATTTAGTTGAGATTTCACCCGCTGCCAACATGCTCACTATAGGATGTAATGTTGCATCTAGACAAGATAAAAAAAAAAGAGAAAATAGACCTAAATAAGTTAATCGTTTCGGGGTTTTTTCCCGGCTAAACCCAATATAGCTCGCTCGATTCGGTCTGGCGTCTAGGCTGGGTCGAAGGGGTTACAAAGAGTTTATTAAGCTAAAATCTAATTATACCAAAAAATCTGGGAGGGCAAGAGCCCCACCCAACCCATTAATGCCTCTGTCCTTGATTAGTCTTTTGTATACTTGATGGGTCAACGAAGTTAAGAATAGCTGGTACTGGATGTCTTCATTCCTCAAATGAGGTGTAATAAAGGATACAATTGTTTAGTTTTGTTATATTAGGCATATGGAAGGAAGATGATAGAGTGGTGGCTATAATGAATGGATCCTTGGTGTGGGATCATCAATTTTTGACGAATATTGCTTGTTTTAAAACACGATCATCGTATTAGAGATGGGTCAAGGCATCAAATAATCAAGGAGCTTCAGGTAATGTGGATGGGATAATAACTCTCAAGTCAATTGAACTGGGTTGTAATTGTTGGATAAACGTTACTGCAAAACAACACCGTTAGCAATGACTGGAAAATTAAAATAAGTAAATGACTGGAAACTCGTAACCGTGTCGTGGTGAAACTACTGTCTTAGAAACGAATTCGCCCCGATGTGTGTAATCGCTGCAACAGGCAGATCGTCTCCCGAGGTTAACACGGTCGCTCCGGAAATCATACACCCGAAACTGGAGTGAACTGCGGTGGCATTGCTCCTCTGATCACCGGAGATAAAAGTAAGTTTGAGAGTTTTTTTAGAGAATCTTTTCTGAGTGAGTTGGATGTCTCAAGAAAAACCTACTTGCTTTTTTATTTATAGGCTATGTCTAGGGGCAGAAATGTCAAAATAAATTAGAATTAAAATCTGATTTAATTCTGGAATTTAAACCCTAAACCAGAAGAAACATTGTTTCTTTCACAACCTTTCTTTTTATTCTCTGAAAATTCCTTACAAATTTTCTCGTAAAAAGAATATTTCGCACGCGAACGTGTCGAACCACGAACCACACCGAACCGAGACGAATGGAAGCGGCGCGCGAGATTACCCATTGTTCTCTATCACTCAACAAGGGAGGGGAGAATGAATGGCATAAATATCTTTCACATGATATTTACCCACTCAATGTAGGATTACCATCTTTTGCATTACCAAGAGTAATATTGAGAATTCTAAGAGATATTCATGTATAAATATTATTCAAGTATTGGAGCTAGAGATGAAGAGAATAACAATGAAAAGTGTGATGATCCTTTCAAGGGTCTAGGTCATGGTAGTGAGCTCATTGCTTAGATGTTAGCCATTCTTCTTAATGTTTAGAACATCCAATACAATGTACTTGCTGCTCATTGCTTCAATATACCTACAAAAGTAAATTACTTGATTTTTACTGTAAACTTACTTTAGATTCTTGATGATTACGTATCGAGTTCCTTACTCATTTTAAAAATATACTTGTCGAATTTTATATAAAGTTTTTAAGTACGTAAAATATAATTGTGACAATAACGATGAACACATTTAATCATACTTAATTAAGAACTTGAGCTTTATCAAAAAAAATAAGAACTTTTATTTTTCAATCCCTCAAATTTCATTTTCAAATCAAAATTTTATTTTCTAAAATTTCAATTTTCTTTTGAAAAGCCTCAAATTCATTTTTAATTTCTCATTAAGGCTTTACAAACCAACCTTTATTGTTAACAATAAGTTTTTTTTCCCTTCTATTTGGAATTCAAGATTTCAAAATTTAAAGCCATCAAATATATATTTCCACTCATCAAATGCATAAGAATATAATTCATTATCGGAAGTGTCACTTAATTATTTCAGCCATATTTTTTTTGGTTACATTATATGTTTACATTTAAAAATTCATTCATCTATGAGCGGGGAAAGTAATGGTTTATCTTCAAAGAAAGCTTCCAAGTTAGCAACCACCAGGTCACAGGCAGCCATGAAACCTTCCGGTGTAAATACAGCTCGATGCGGTGAAAGCACAACATTGTCCAATTCAAGCAGTTCTTTAGGAACATTAGGTTCGTTCTCAAACACGTCTAAACCAGCTCCTCCGATCTCACCATGCACCAAACACTCCACCATTTCCTTCTCATCGATAATGGTTCCGCGTGCTACGTTGATGATAATCCCTTGCTTTCCTAGCGCTACCATGACTTGTCGGTTAATCATGTGCCGGGTTTCAGCCGTTAATCCGCAGCAAATGACGAGGACATCGCTGTCGGTTGCGAGTTCATGAACATTGGAGTAGAAAGGGTATGGAACACAAGGTTTGGGCTTCCTCGAGTTGTATAGTACGGTGCACCCAAAGGCCTCTAGCCTTTTAGCGACTGCTGAGCCTATGCTTCCAAGTCCCACAATCCCAACTCTCTTGACTCCCAACTAAAATATATACATGCACAAAATTGAATTGTCTAAGATTGTTATAATCAAAAGAAAACCCAAAAATTTAAGACAGATGTGGAACTGAAAGTCAACTTATGATCTATGTCTAAATTATAGGATTAAATCTGAAATAATGACCTTGGAACCGAGAGGATAGTCTCCCGTGGCGGACCAGAGACCATGTCTAACGAATCGATCAGCGGCAGAGATTTTTCTAAGCACATCAATCAACAAAGCCACAGCCGCATCAGCAGCATCGTCTGAAAACACACCCGCGACGTTGGTTACTGCTATGCCAAGCCTGCTGCACTCATTCAAGTCGATGTGGTTGACGCCTGCTCTGGCTGTCACGACGAGTTGCAACGAAGGCAGTAGCAGGTGGTTGAGATTCCATTGATTATTTTGTGTGAAGCTGAAGTGAGGAAGAATGTTTGTGAGAAACAGAGTAAAGTAAATGATTCGAACCGCGTTCGACTGTTTGGGTTTAGTGCGACAGAGGAGAATCCCATGGCCATGGAAAAGCAGGACCATTCATTCCAACTTGCTTACCGTTTGAGGTTTGGGCTCCATGATTGTGATATGTCGGACTGGTTCAGATACTGTAGGTAGAAAGTCAATTTGAAAATCAATTACATTTATGAACCTCTCAAATCAAACCCTTTTGGTATGAAGACTTGCTATGCTAGCTGTTATTTTCCGAAGCAAACCAAAATAGAGCTTAATCGTTGAAATTATTAAATCAATTACATGTGTTACTATATGTTTGGAGGAAAAAATTATTAAATTATTTCTAATTAAAAATATGACTTAATTGAAAAATGTATAAATAAAGGTTAAATATATTATTTTTAAATTAAAATTAAATCGAGTTAATATGAAAATTTAAAGGACTAAAGGTGTTATTATACAAAAAAATTAATTATCATGTTACCCATTTAATGACAATTAACGGCTAAGTGATCGAACCCAACAAGTGATCCAATAGAAAAGCGAATGATGTTTATCCTAAGAGAACTGGGTTCAATCACTTAGTCTACAAGGTGTGTGTATTGTTAAAAGATTAAGAATATGTATGAACAAACACTACCTTGTAATCACCTTTAGATTATTCAACAAAATAACGGCTCAATAATCATTGTTAACAAAAATTAAAGTTCAATACCCATCATGTAACTTTGAAAAAATTAAAGACTATTATGTAACAAAAAATAAAGTTTAATGTACATTATTAACTTTTAACAGTTTAATGATTATTTTATTTTATTTTATTTATAATAGTTTAGTGACCATTTGTGTTAATTACCCAAAAAAGTTTCTCTTTTTTCAGCGTTCCACTTTCCCTCTTTTTAACCGAATGGAAATCTCTATCTTCGCCTCTTTTAAGACTTCACTTAAAAAAAAGTAAATTTAGGATTTAAATTTAGTGTTTATAGTTAGGATTTAAAAAATTAAAAGTATGATATATTTTTTGGATATAAAATTTAAGATATAGAATTAAGATTAGAATTTAAAATTTAATTTTTTAATATAGGAAAAATGGGCATAATTAGAACGTAGAATTTTTGTTCCTTTTCCACCTATATTTGTTTCCATTTTGTCTTTCCTGTTTTTCCCCTAATAATTTAATAAAATTTCCTATTTAAAGAACTGTTTCAACTCCCAATTTAATATAATTAATTTCTCCACTTATTTCCCTTATTAAACACGTTGTGAGTGAGTGGCTGGAAAGAATGGAATTTGATCAGTCTCAACTGCAATTGGATAAACCACCACAGGTCCCTGAACTTTGACATTTTCCCAAAGTAGCCCTTAAATTTTAAATTTCCAAAATATAGCCCTTAAGATTTCCTTTTAATCCCAATTAAAGTCCGTCTGGCTAAAGCTTTTTCTACGAAGCAAGGAGGCCAAAGCTTCTGTCTGGCTACTTCTTGACTACTAGAGCAAGCTTGAAAGGGCACACATTTGCAAGCAAAGATAAACAATGTTCACCGTTCTTCACTAAATAAGAACACATCTACTTCTAACTTAAGTTTCAAGAAATTCTACACAGTTTTTAGTCTCAAACTCACAATTGAAGTTAAAATCACCTAATAATGGCCATGCACCAGCTCTTAGTCCTGGTAGCAGTATTCAGTCTTTCCCCCCTGCAAATATATGACCAGTTTCTTTCTCATTTCTCTATAGTTATGAGACTCAGCAGTATATTAATAACAGCAGATAAATTCTTAATAAAAGAGAATGGCGCAGTAGCTAACCCGAGAAAGGTGGTAGATCATCCAAAGAAACAGGAGTTAACAAAGGTTCATTTGAGAAGAAGGCTTCAAAGTTTCCCACCACGAGTTTACACAAATCTTCAAAAGATTCCCATGTAAAAACAGCATTATGAGGGGACATGACTACATTGTCCAATTCAAAGAGCTCGACCGGGACATCGGGTTCGTGCTCAAACACATCCAAACCAGCACCTCGGATCTCTCCCTTAACTAAACAGCGCACCAATTCCTTCTCATCGATGATAGGTCCGCGAGCTATGTTAATAATGACCCCATCCTTCCCCAAGGCTGAAAACACTTCCTTGTTGATCAGGTGGTGAGTTTCATCGGTTAAAGCACAGCAAATTATGAGGGCATCGCAATTAGCCGCAAGTTGAACCACGTTGGGATAAAAAGTGTATGGTACTAAAGGTTTTTTGGTTCTTGAATTGTATGAAATAGAACAGCCAAATGCCTCTAATCTTTTAGCAACCTCTGTTCCAATACTCCCTAATCCTACAATTCCCACACGTTTACCTCCAAGCTGAAATTCGCAATTAACAAATAATTAACAACACATAAGATAGCAAGTTCTTTTTAAAGTTGTAATTTTTTTCCCTTTGAAAGTTAAAAAAAGAAAGAATAAGTTTTAGTACCTTATAGCCAAGAGGATAGACTCCTTGGGAAGACCAGAGCCCTTGCTTGACATAGCGGTTAGCAGCCGAAATCTTCCTCAAAACGTCGATCAACAATCCCACCACGGAATCTGCACAATCAGCGGAGAAAATGGTTCCAGCGCCAGCCACTGCGATGCCACGGCGTCGGCACTCGGAGAGGTCGATGTGATTAAGGCCCTGGCTAGTGGTAACGACCAAACCCAGGCGGGGCAAAAGGCAGATTGTGTCAGCGGTGACGGGAGCGCCACCGGATGAGAGAATGGCTTGTACCGAGTGTGCATGGGTGTGCAAGAACTGGGGAAGAGGGAGCGGTGATTCGTATGCTTTTAAGTATTGGAATTTGGGTGAGTCCAAGAAATGGTCACCGAAGAGGGCGAAGGATGGCGGGGTTTTTAAGATGAGGACACAGGGCAAGTCGCTTTGGGAAGTCTGTGTTTGGTTTTCAGCTGCCATTGCCGTCACTTTGTGAAAAGCCGGTGCGCCTTTCAGATAGCCCTTTTTCTTGCATTTAGATAACACTGCAGTGTGGGTTTTTGTAAGATGGGGAACATTAAAATGTGGCTAAAATAAATCCGCATAATTTTTTTTATAAAAATTGTAAAAAAAAATTGTATATATCCAAATTTTTATTATTTTAAAAAGTTATAGAAATAATAAGTATTTGTGTATATATCGAAATTTTTATTATTTTTATAAGCATTTATGTATGTACATAATAGTCGATACAGAATTTTTTTTATAAAAAAAATTGTACCGCCTCATTTTAAGCCACCTCACCCTAGAATTACTCTCCACTTATAATTAATCTCTTTATTATTTTAAGGGTAAACTACAGGGTCATCATCTAACTATCACCTTTTTTCTTGTTTTAGTCATCTAACTAATTTTTTTGTTAAACTATCACTAACGTTTCATTTCGTTATCATTGTATTACCGGCTGTTAAAAAATTAACGGATATGGTAATGTGTCATGCGATAATAACATTTTTAGTTAAAAAACTTGTACATTATGTTATTTAGGTCCAATTCAAAATAACTCATCAAATATATAAGTCAAACCCTAAATTTTTCATTTTCTTTTTTTTCTCTACAACAACATTTCTTTTTCTTTCTTTCTCAAAATAATGCTAAACAAGATTTATATTATCAAATAAATAGAGGAGAATTCAGATTAGAGCGTAAGGCCACGTTAAATACTCATTCCCATCTCAAATCTCAACATAATGAGATCACACTTTAAAGTCGGTTTGAGTGTTAAAAATCTTAACAAACAAGTACCAAATAAAAAATTTTGTTTTGACGCATTGTATGTTTTATAATGGAAATATTAGTTTTATAATCAAAACTTACAAATTGAATCATGAATTATTTTTTAAGAAGGTGTTAAGAAATAAATTGCACTAATTAATTAATCACCTAAAAACTCACAGAGCTTTAAAAGGAAGGCTTCGGCAAGAAAATCATCTACCCTTTTATAAATGCAGTTTCCCAGCTCCATTTTTCATACTACAATCATCGCTCTCCTTGCAACACATGGTCATGGAGCTCTAATCCGAGTACTTAGCGAAAATGAGAAAAAAGAAAAGAAAGAGAAGTGTTGTTGTAGAGGAAGAAGAAAGAATATAAGAAATTTGGAGTTTAACACATATTTAATGAGTTATTTTGAATTATGATTTAATTAATAGAATGCACAAGTTTTAGGACTAAAAGTGTTATTATCTCATGACAAGCCGCTATCTTCGTTAATTTTTAATAGACGGTGACCAAAATGATAATAAAACGAAACGTTAGTGATAATTTTAAAGAAAAAATTAGTTAGATGACCAAAAAAGAAAAAAAAGATAATTGGGTGACCACCCGTGTAGTTTACCCTTATTTTAATTAAGAGTGTTCATTCTATATATTAAAATATTTGTATTGTCAAATTCAAAAGAAAAATATTTTGTACTTGTCAATGTTATCTATGGTTCATGAAATATACAACTCATTTTTTATATATATAAAAAGGAAAACTACAAATTTAGTATTCTAACTATACCCGCATTATTATTTTGGTACTTCAATTATTATTTTTGATAAAATAGTACGCAATGTTACGTTTTCGTTATATTTTGGTACCTCTTTCGTTTAAAAATAACAAAAACGGTAACGTGGTTTAGGTTAATAACAATTTTAGTCTAGAAATTTATACAATCTACCAATTCAGTATAAAATTTTATCAATTTAAACATTATTTTAATTTTTAGATTAAAATTGTAAATTTCTCATTTTTCTTCTTCCAAGTTGAACATTTTTTGTGTTTTGGAGTAAAAAAAATACGCTATGAACAATAAAAATTTTATGATTTTGCATATCAATGGGGGTTAATGTAGGGTCCATTGGAGGATCCAAATCCCACGATCGGGATACCGACGAGAATACCAGGGTGTGAGAAAGGGACGAGACAAATTCAATCGAAATTAATATAATATTTCAAATTGATGGATTTTAGACTAAACTGATAATATATATAAGTATTTTGGACTAAAACCATGATTATACCGAGCCACGCAATCATATTCGTTGGTATTTAACGGCCGAGTTCTAAAATAGAACAAAAACGTAACGTTAGATACTATTTTGCCAAAAATAATAGCTAGAGTATTAAAACAATAACGCAAGCATAGTTGAGGACCAAAATCCTCTACCCTCAATTGTGTCCACCAATAGTTTTATGAACACATTTAAATTTTTTTTTTTTGATATTTCTATCCATGTCTCGATACTAAAATTTAAATATTAAACTCTAATCTTAATTTTTGAATCCTAATCTTAAACTTCAAAAACTAAACTCTAAATTAGAATTATAAACTCTAACCCCTACTTACATTAGTAGTCCTTTGATTATAGAAAATTATTATTGAGTCCCCATAAAAAGTTATAAAATGTACAAATGACTTTAAAAAATAACAATTTAATCCAGTATCGTTAGAAATTTAATAAGATGATGTGATAAAGTTCGTGTATTAATTATGTTTCAAAGAAAATATCATAAGAAAAAAAAGTCAATAACTCTGAGATGGTCTAAGCGAAACCTAACCTTAAGACTAGAAATCAGTTCCAAGCATCCAATAATGCAGGTATTTCAGGAATTCTGTTATCGCAAATTTCTAACCATGAGAATGGCAACCTCTTGAGTTGGTCATATGCCACGAACAAGTATCGCATTTTAACCATCTTCCCCGATTTCTATACTACAAATCTCACCATAACAATGTTGAAATTCGATCCATACCAGCACCTCAGTATACTCCCCAACCCCGACGGCACCATCACTCGCTGCACCGACTTCCCCTGCACCGAGGCCAACCCCGATATCGTTCCAGGTATCCCCACTGTTTCCAAAGATGTCACCATCAACGACCAAACAAAGGTCTGGGCACGCATTTTCCTCCCCAATAAACTGCCGTCCAACGACAACACCGTCGTACGACTGCCCATCATTTTCCACTTCCACGGTGGGGGCTTCATCCTATTCAGTGTTTCCAACCTCGCAACTCATCAACCTTGCTCTACCATTGCCAGTGAAATACCCGCAATTATCGTAGCGGTCGAACATCGTCTCGCCCCCGAGCATAGGCTCCCGGCACCGTACGAAGACGCCATCGACTCGATCCTATGGGTAAAGAAACAGGTTTCGAACACTGACGGAGAGAGATGGCTGAGAGATTATGGAGATTTCACAAGATGTTACCTTTTTGGGCGTGGCAGTGGTGGCAACATAGCGTTTCATGCTGCTTTAAAAGCTATGGATCATGATATAAAGCCTTTGAATATAAATGGTGTATTTTTAAACCAACCGATGTTTGGCGGGATACAAAGGATGCCATCCGAGTTAAAATATGCGACCGATCAGTTGATACCGTTGCCCGTACTTGACCTGTTGTGGGAGTTAGCTTTGCCTAGGGCAGCGGACCGCGACCACCGATACTGTAATCCGATGCAGGACGAAGTGTACATGAGTAAGGCCAGTTCGTTAGGACGGTGTCTGGTGATATCGTTCGACATGGACCCGATGTTCGATAGGGTACAAGAATTCGTGCGGAAATTGGTGGATCAAAGGGTTAAAATCGATGCACGTTTCGACATTACAGGGTTCCATAACATTGATCTCGTGGATCAAGAAAGAGCGCAGGTCATTTTAAACATTCTTAAGGAATTCATCATTTGAAAAGTAGTTCTTTACATGCGTTAAGATTGCATCTATTTACTTGGTCATACATATGTTAGTGGTTGAAGTGCTTCATTTTTAAGTCAGATTCTCGTGCTGTTGATCATGATAAATCAGTGGATTAAGGCTCCCCCCCCCCTTGTGTGTGTGTGTTTATGTATATAAATGAAAGGTTTGCTCCAATGATCAATGGATCATTTTCAGTTCATCTTCTTTAATTTTTATTCTATTATATTTTTTGCTTTCTTAATCTTTACTTCAATTCTGTTTCAGTGCTTTTGCTCACTGATAATGGATCTTACGAGTTAATACCAATGTCTATTTTTTATATAGAGAGGGAAGATTCTAATACCCCAACAACTTTTAAAACTTGTCGTCTTTTAACCTTAAACCTTAAATTAGGATTGTCTTTATTTATAAAATTTGATAAATGATACTTATTACAATCCTTTTGTAATTGTCTATGATTTACAACATTTTCATGTTGTTCGAAGCTGGTTAAGTTGTCCTAGGAATAGCACAAACATGAAGACCTCCTTTCATATGAAGAGTAAATGTTTTTATGTAAGTCGCATCTTGTGCATTATTGGCTAACTTGAACTGAAAGTAGCGAATTAGAGAAGTTGATACTATCTTCATTTGTCTATATGCAAATTCCTTGCCTAAACGAATCCGAGGACCCGCCTGAAAATAACACAAGCAAAAAGAAAATTAAATAGAGTTGGACACATGCATAAACAAATTATACCTATAGAAAGGAAGGAAGAGCTCGAACATGAAATGATATGAATTTGAAGGACGATTCCGGTTGAAAAACTCCGTCCTTAAGCCATCTTTCGGGTCGAAATTCCTCAGCATCTTCTCCCCAAATGTAAGGCATTCTACCCATGGCGTAGGACAGGTAGTAAACCTCGTCTCCTTTCTTAACTTTGTGCCCATCGGGTAGAATGTCATCCACTTGTGCGCACCTTCCATCCCTCCAATTACCATAACGAAAACAAAGTTGAACCATGAAGACATTCGATTAATAACACAACATATACGTATGGTATAGCCAATAGTATGTTTACCATGGGAACTACAGGGTATAGCCTTAAGGTCTCGGTTAAGGCTGCATGAAGATAATGCATTTGATCGAGAGTTGCATCGGTTATGGTGGCGGCAAAATCATCGAAATTAGTGTCACCCGGTTAGATACAAGTGTTGTTTATCACTTCTTGTGCGACCTTTTCTTGTATCAAGAGGTGTTTGCAGAGCATGTAGAAGAACCAGCTCAAAGTATTCGCAGTTGTATCTTTACCGGCAAGCAAGAAATTCAGAATTATGTCTCGTAAATATCGAGCTCCCATTGTTTCTGGATTCTTTTCACTCTCCACTAAGAATCTCGAAAGTATATCTTCTTTCACATTCTGACAATCAACAAAAAAAAAAAAAACTCACCTACGTTAGAAAAAGCTAAATATGTCATGTTATTACATAACAAAAGAGTCCAAGATTTACAGGATTCTGGTTGATTCCCAGCAGTCTCTTCTTGGTGCTTATAATATTGTAGACAAACTTATCAATTACTTTGATGTTCTTCTTCAAGGAAGCTTCGGACCCGATGTTAAGAAACCTTTTCAGCTTCCAAAGAGGATCAAAAAATCGTAAATTCAGCATCTCATTGGCATCATCAAAAGCCTTGGTAAAGTTTGTCCCTTCTTCATTATTCGACCAGTCCAAGCAATTTAAATCTATTCCAAACCCAACTTTAAATATCGAATCCATTGCGCTTTTCATGAACAAATCCTGCAGAAACAGCAAAGAGAACTACTTCTTATACATGACAACAGCGCATACTATATACAATCTGACCTCGTATGGGATTTCTCACATGGAAATCAATAACTTGACCCGACATGGCAAGCTTTGAGACAACTCTAGTCAACTTTGCAGCCGTCTTTCTGAAAACCGAGCAACTAAACCCTCGAAGAACTCGTGTCGAGAACTCATAGCTCACGAGCTTCCGCTGCTGCCGCCAATTGTCTCCGTCGGCAGCAAAAATCCCGTCGCCCCAAAGATCTGAAACATTTTCTTGCAGATGTCTACCTTTTGCATACTTGTTGAAACTCGTTTTCAGTATATGTTCGGCGTTTCGGATATCGGTGGTCGATATCTCACTGTGTGCTAAACCGATTAACCTATAAGTGAGCAGCTTTTTGGCAACTTGAGTTTGGTAGTCGTACAAATGGTCGACGTACAGGACCTGACCGAAGACAGTGCCCGCCACTGGGGCGTAACCATTATTACTGACGAATTTGGCAACCAATACTTTGACAAGGGGAATAAAGAGGATCAGAACAACTAAGAGCAGTGGCAAAGCTATCAACAACGATATGATGGTTAGAAAATCCATTATTTTCTTGTGTTTCGGAATATGGTTCTATTTACAGGCCATACACTTATATACTTGAGAACAAGAATGAAAATTTTCTGCAATATCAAATCCCTACGTTATTGAATTTCGTGTATGATTTTTCTACAACTAGAGTCACCTATAGTCGTAAATATGACCGACTTACTATAATAAGTTACTGTAAATTTTCTACCTTACCAAATCACGACGTCATTGAATTTCGTGTATAATTTTTATACAAGTTTAATATAAATGTGATTATTCTCTCAACTCAATTTTATTTATTTACATAAATTTAAACATTAATTTTAATTAAAAATTTTAATATTTTATTTTATTAGTTTAAGTGAGTGTTAGTAAATTTAGTGTATGATATTTTTATATCATATGTAACTTGTATGGTCGTACTACCAAAGTACTAGTTTCAAAGAAATTGTCGGTCAGAGTTTACATATAGAAATACGTACCGCTTTAAAAAGGGGAGGCGCAACCTTGGCTGGCAGTGGCAGAGAAGTTGGTGCAAACTTTGGATAAGGATGGGCTGAGTAGATGATCTAGATGGTCCAAGAGATGGATGATGTGTGTTTCAATGTTCGTATCTAGGCATTCATGGTTCCAAGAGAATATGACTGATTTGCTGCAATATTTGCGGATTGTAATTCTTGTGTTGATGAACGGATAAGTTGAGAAACCGAAGGTTCACAAAATAAAATTTAAAGGGATAAAATAATTTATACATTAGCGATTTGTAAATTTATGTATTGATGATTAAACATACAATATACTCATTAAAAACGTTTAAAATTTCTTTAAAAAACATAGTGGTATCTTTCCTTGAGGACTTGCAAGTTGTTAGTTATGCAAGTTACATTGTAACTAGGTTTTATTATGCTTTAGGGCTGTGCCCTCTATCTAGATTGAACTGAAATTCTTTGTTTTTTTTGTGTCTTTATTTATGTCATTAAGCTATAAAAAATAAATTTAGAGTTTATGATTAAGGATTGAAGTTAGGATTTGAAGTTAGAGTATAAGATTTATAATTTAAAGTTATAACGTAAAGTTTAATTTTTTTATATTAAAGTATAAACAAAAACACCGAAAATGAACAACAAATTTTTGTTCCTCTAAATTTAGAAAATATTAAATACAATTGCATCTTTTAAAAATTTCACTTAAAATTTTAAAAAATGATTAATACTTTTAAAATTTTATAAGTTTATACTCTAAATTATTGATACTTTTATATTCCTAACATAAAATTATACGTAAGCATCTAATTCTGACGTTGAAGAGTTGAACTTTTCACATATATAATGCGGTTGCTTCTAGGGAGAACTCGGCACGTAGAACTCGAAGTCGTAAGGTATTCTGTCCGAGATGTAATCTAGATGTAGATTGTAGAGATGTTGAACTCTTCCTTTGTTCATTTGCAAGTTTTGACTAGCTCTAATTACAAGACTAGAAGGGAGTTTTGGGGCTTATAGAAAATGGTGGGCCGACATTTTATGTTTTATTCATCATTTTGGTTCTTAGGATTTTGAAGTTTTTTATCTGTTGCATTTGTTTGCATCACAAAGTTAGATATAAGAAAATCTCAAATTATTAAATTTAAATATATAAGAATTTATTAAATATTTAAATAAAAAATTAGGGTAAACTACAAGAGGTCACTCAATTATGGGTAAGGTTACATGTGAGTCACCTAATTATTAAAAGTTACATTTGGTAAGGTTACATTTGGGTCTCCCAATTATTAAAGGTTATACTTGGATCACTCAATTATGGATAAGGTTACATTTGGATCACCCTTCATATTTAAAAAATATATATCAATTTGTGTATTAGATTAATTAATGATTTTAAATGAAGTACTCTAGAATTAACGATAAGTGATTTGAAAAAAAATGAGTAAGTTAATGTATTTTTTTCAAATATGAGGGGTGACCAAAAGTAATTTTACCCGTAATTGAGTGACCCAAGTGTAACCTTTAATAATGGGTGACCTAAATGTAACCTCACTCATAATTGAGTGACCCAATTGTAACTTTTAATAATTGGGTGACCCAAATATAACCTTGTGCATAATTGAGTGACCTCCGTTGTAATTTACCCAAAAATTATTTATCTAATATTTAAATTTATAAAAATATAATTTATCATTAAACCAACACGACTCCTTAGTTTCATTCATGTAGACAATCAAGAGTGGAGTCAGAATCAAATATGAAATGCGGTTAAATTACTATACTTCGAAAATACAATAGCTTATTAAACCCTAATGGTCCTAATTCAAGGAAACCCTATCGCACCAATTAACCCTAACCTCTACGAAAACCCTAGCAGTAGGCTGTCGGAGACTGTCCCGTCCATCCCTGTGTCACCGGCAAGGGAAAGGTCATCGTCCCCGACACCTTTGGAGGTGCACCGTGTGGTAAAGAAATGCCGTAGTGAGGTTGATTGTCGCATACAGGAGGATGTCTCTCCGATGGATATAGAGGTTCATAACGATGATGGTTCAAGGCTAGCTACGAGAGAGGAGGATTCAGTTCCTACGGATGATACTAAGCGATCGTACTCGCGTATGGTGGTTGAAGGAAAGCAAATCGTGGAGGGTACTGGGAACGCTACTAGTTTTGTGGAGGATGAGGTTGTGATAATGGCTGAACATATCATAATGAACAAGAAGGATTTGGTAACTCGTGCGAACGCTCTTTGGAAACTGGTGGGACAAATCCAAACCATTGACTGGGATAATAATTACTTTATTGGGCGATTCTTCGATGAACGAGACTACATGGAAGTTCTTACTCAGGGACCATGGACTATCTATGAGAGTTATCTTACAGTGCAACCTTGGAGTCGAGAGTTTTCGACCTCAGAAAAACATCATACTCAAGTGATGGTTTGGATTCGATTGTCCGGATTGTCATAACATTACTACACTAAAGCTCTATTCCGTCATATCGCTGTGTTTATTGGTCGAGTGGTCAGGATTGATTAAAATGCTGAAGCTGGAGGTCGTGGGAGATTTGCTCAGCTGGCAGTTCTTGTAGATTTGAATAAACCGCTACTTTTTTGTACCCATATCGATGGTAGGCTCCAAAAACTGGAATATGAAGGTTTGCAATAGGTTTGCTATAAATGTGGAGTGTATAGATATTCCAAAGAATTGTGTGAGGTGGGAAAGCCTCCATCATATGTGCCGCGGGAGGTTGTTGATACCGAGGCAGGCGAGAATGAAGGTAAAGTGTAACACCCCCTTCCTGGCCTAGTAGGAATCTGAGTCAAAAAGTGTTGCCGGAAGCAGATTCAGAGATCAAAAGTTTAATCGGAGTTCAGAATCTTATTCGGAATGTTTTATTCATTTCTTTTACAACTTATCGAACTAACTTTATTAATAGTTTACTCAATTTGGGGTCAATTTTAAACTTTTTCAAATTTAAGGACTAAACTATAAATTTTAAAAATTAAGGGCCTCTATCAAAATTTCTTTTTACTAATCTTCAATTGAACACGACAGTTATTAACCTGTGAAATTTCATTGTTAACAAAGGTCGTTTACCTATCCAATTAGACCATTTAAAGTTTAGTGACCAATCAGTAAACTATTTAAAATTTTAATTTAAGTCTTTTAACAGAATTAACTATCACCGTATCAATACAGAAACACATGAATCATACTTCATTCGACTCTACCCAAATCCTGTATCGATATGCCATCACCCGTATCGATACATGTTGACCAAGGTTGACTCGTTTCGATACAGTCTAAGGCCGTATTGATATAATTTATTTCCAAGACCTTACTGCCCAAGTCCATACCGATACAGCTTGACCCGTATCGATACGCTCTATCTTACTAAGTCCAAATATGCAAGGCTATACCGATACTGTTTGACCTGTATCGATACACCTATCCTGTAATGACCGATTTTATCTAGTTTTCATTTGAATTAACCTATTAAACGATGTTCAATTACAATGGAATTTTCCAGCAAATTACTAATACATAATTCAATCAGCGTACAAAATTTTAGAGCATTTCGAGTCCATTTACTAAGTTTTTACCTTTTGGTACCTTTAAGCCTTTTTAGCTAGTTTTACTATCTTGCAAACATACCATATACCATATTTTACTCCTAGGTATTTTAGGGTCATTACATACATATCAAAATAGACCAAAGTAGTGTGTCTAAGCTCTATGCCACCTTACTATGAGTTTAGAACAAAATGTAAACATACATATGGTTGATGGGAGTGACTTGCAACTTCGACCACACGATCGATGCCCGGAATTCTTCAAGATCCTGAAATGCATGAGACACACGAATGTTAGGCTTACATAGCCTAGTGAGGTAGTTATAACAAACATGAGACAAGTTCTTAAATGGCATAAATGACATGTAAACATGCTTGAATGATATAAGTACATCATTAATCATATATAGGTCATACTCAAAGTCAATGTCATATTTTCACACATCAAATGTAACCCATAAACACATATCATCTCCTTGGACATAGCAACCAATGGATACGTAGATTCCCCTGTATGCCATACATATCGGAAATAGGCCTTAACCTTGAGCCGTAGCTCTGAAATCCCTTACACAATCCAACCTTTTCTCCCCACATATAGGTCGTAGCCCCGGATCGTAGTCCAAGCCCTTACTTAATAAGCTCAAATAACCCTATGGCATACCAATTGTATCCAATGTCCACAAGTGTCTAAGGTTATACTTATCATCATAAAACTCACCTTTGTTCCCTTAGGCCATATCGGATTGCACATTGAGCCTTGGCTCCAAATAACATATCATAACATGTTCGTATTAAATTCCACATATAACATATTCAAATATCACACACAAGTTCACAAATGTAATAAATCAATATAAAGGACTTACCACACTTCTATTGAATCAACACATATATTTGCTCTATTTGAGCCCTTACCTAGATGCAAGTTTTAAGTACAAAACAAATGCAATCGGGATGACACCTAACCACTATGACACAACTACACTCACCTAGTACTCAGAGACTTCAAGGTTTTCGGATAGCGATCCCTTTACCATTAGAAGAGTTCGGAATAGCCGATGTTGAAGATGGCTTGTCCTCCACCACTTGAGCTAATTCAAAAATTAGGGAATTCTATTAGAACCGAAACTAATGATTCACAAATGTTTTTCAAGCTTACCAAGGCTTGTAGATCACATCAAAATAAGGAAATCAACCATCTAACACATGAGTTTAGCTTGAACATTTGAGACTTAAATCTTGAAATTAAACTCTAAGGATTGAAAGAATCATCAAATTGATATAGGGGTTTTACTTACTCAATCATAAGCTTTCAAATGGCGTATTAAAATCGTGAAAAGGCCAAGGATTGGATTGAGGTGCTTGCTTAAGCTTGATGAGGAAGATGACAATGGAGGTGTGTGCTTGGATTCTTAAGGACAAAGGTGAGATTTGATTTTGAGAGATTCAAAAATAAAGAAAGAGGCCTTTCCTATTCATTTTAAAGAAGCCAAAGTCAAAGTCATTTTCCCACCTCATTAGGAACCAATAGGAAGGTTTCCCTTGGCATAGGGAAAGCTTAATTTATTAATTCTATCAATTCATGCCTTTTACCAAATTTTAGGCAATTGATGGCTATTCATCATCTTTTTTGAGCAATCTCACGTGAAGGGGGTGGCAAACAAGTAGGTGAGTCATCCTCTACTTCTAATCTTTTCAATTTGGTCACTAAATCGATTTCGACAGGGACTCGTATCGATACACCTTATGGCTGTATCGATACGGCTAAGCTAAGTTGAGTAAGTTAGTTAAAAAAAAGTTATGACATATCGATACAAGTTCTACCGTATCAATACGCCTTGCCTAGATTCAACATTTCCAGCATTTTCAATGAAACCACTAACTTCTATTCTTTACAAAAAGGTCTAACCATTTCAATTAAGACCGAATAACTTTTATTAATTCAAAATAAGATACAAAGGCTTGAGAAAATACATCATTTGACATAACCGACACAAAAATTTTTATCATCGGAACCTAATTCTAACTAGACCGGTTTTTGGGGTGTGACATAAAGATAAAGAGATTTTAGAGGATACGTTGTTTAGGCCTTGGATGGTTGTGGATACTAGGTGTAGTCGAGGAGGGTTAAAGGTGCCCGCGGTTAAGAATAATGGTCATGGAGCAATGGAATCATGTTTTGCTCAATTGGATAGTGTTGTGATGAATCTTAAGGAACATGTCGAGCAAGTAGGTCATTCGGGAACTAAGGTCATACAAGCGGGGAATAGCGTGGATTCAGGATATGTGCATCAGCCAATTCATGTTGATCGTGGGAGTGGAAAACAGTAGATCCGTGTTGGGGGTCCTACTCAGACTATGACACGAGAATTTCATCGCATAAAAGCTTATTTGAAATTTAATCCGGATAAGAAGATCAAGGCAACCAGGAAAGCTGGTAAAATGGCTGATATTGTCCCTTTGGTCGGGGAAAGTGGGGCAAGGGCTGTTCATCATAAGCCTTCGGTGGATGCTGGTTCACATCAAGCCGTGACTATTGTGGAATGTATAGAGCCACGGACTATGGCATCAAAGTTGATAGGGCCGAGGGGTAAAGGATCATCGAGTAAAGTTCTAGGTGACGCTGTGAGTCGTGGATTAAAAATCCATAAGAATGTGAATCAGCGTGCTATGTCAAAGATGTCTCTGGCAGATTTGGTCAGGCATTTGAAGGATCAATTGGAAATCACGGTGGCCTCTGAGGATTTTGAGCCTCTTAGTCTCTATGAGGAATTGGATCAACACTCTTCCATGGCTCATTCATTGGATGAGAAGGTGGAGTATGTTGATGATTCATAGGTCGAGGTGATGGACGAGGGACGTGGGTAAGAAAAGGGTCTTGCTAATGTTCAGTAAGTCTTGTCCCTTTGTTTTATTTTTAATGATTAAGTTTATGTTGTGGAATTGTCAGGGTGCGGCTAGCCTGACCTTCAGAAGACATTTCTGAATCTTTGTTTGTGAGAATAATTTGGGTATGGTGGCACTTTTAGAACCTCGGGTGAGTGGTCTTGGAGTTAACTGAGTCATTTCTAAGTTGGGTTTTGCTAACTCTTTTCGGGTAGAGTCGCATGGCTTTAGTGGGGGTTTGTGATTACTTTGGGGTGATTATGTAAGTGTGGAGGTACTTCAGATTTCGAACCAGTTTATTAACATTCGAGTCTATAATGTGCGTGGCACATTCCAATTTCAAGTCAATATTGTTTATGCACGCCTGACGTGCTCGAAAATAAAGTTTATGTGGCGCAAATTAGAGAGTTTAAATCTAGGTGGGGGTATTCCTTGGATCCTTAGGGGATTTCAACGTGATTTTATACGCTGATAAAAGGGTTGGTGGCGTTTCGCATCATGCCATGGGGAGTTGTGCGCTTGCTGAGTTTATTGACACGATGGGTTTATCGGATCTTGGGTTTCGTGGTCCTCCATTTATAGAGAACTGTAGCGATCTACACCAAAGGCTTGATAGGTGTCTTGTGAATGTGTAGTTGAGTCTTTCGTTCATGGATTTTTTCGTTACACATTTAGATCAGCTTGGCTCGGATCATCATCTGTTGCTTGTATCTTTGGGGAAGAATGTTGTGGCTGCCGAAAATAGGCCTTTTAGGTCCATGGATGCCTAGAAAATGCATCCCAACTTTCAAGATCTCCTTGAGTCTGTTTGGTCGTGTGGTGGTTCCCTTGAGGATAACTTGGCTAAATTCGGTGATGGTATTGGCACATAGAATAAAGAAATTTTTGGGCACATTGGTGTTCATAAGAAGCGACTTCGGCCAAGGATTAGGGGTATTGATAAGGCTTTGTTGTCACGTCATTCGCCATCCTTGATGTCTCTTCTTGAGAATTTGAAAATTGAATTGGAGGAGGTAATGGCGTAGGAAGAAAGTATGTGGCGACAAAAGGCTTGTGCAAATTGGGTATTGGAGGGGAATCAGAATACCCGGTACTTTCATGCTTCGGTGGTGGCGCGTAGGAGGGAGAATCGTATTTTGACACTCAAACGGGAGGATGGTTCCTGGTGTTGGGATAATGAAGAGCTTGCGTAGATGGCTCTATCGTTTTACCGAGATCTTTTCACTAATGATTCGTCTACTCACCCACGAGATTTGGGTAAAGGGATGTTCCTAAGATTTTCGCAAGTGACCTTGGATGGTATTGGGGCACCAGTTACCAGGGAGGATATTTGGCAAACGATTTTTGATATGGGACCTTCCAAGGCTCCTGGCGTTGACGAGTTTAATGCAGGTTTTTTTCAAAAGTAGTGGGCAATTGTGGGGGATTCAGTGTGTGATTTTATTCTTCATATTTTCTAGTCTGGGGATATTCTCGAGAACATTAACCGCACTTTATTGGTCTTTTTACCAAAAGTTTCTCTACTTGAGAAAATGAGTCAATTTCGCCCAATCAGCTTGTGTTTTGTGATCTATACGGTTGTTTAGAAAATTTTAGTAAATCGGTTGAAGCCTCTTCTACCTTCTTGGGTGTCTGAGAATCAAACTAGTTTTATTATGGGCCTATCCATTACTGATAACATTGCGATTACACAGAAGGTGATATATTCGATGTGTAAAAAAGCTGGTAAACGGAGGTGGATGACTCTTAAGATTGATTTGGAGAAGACATACTATAGGCTAGAATGAGAGTTCATAGATGATACTCTAGCAGATATTGGGATTACCAATGGTACGTGTGTTAATCACGCAATGTATTAGTAGGATTTTTACTCAAATTTTATGGACTGGGTCGATGACAGATGTGTTTCGGCCTTCCCGTGGCATCCATCAGGGGGGATCCGTTGTCGTCATACATTTTTGTGTTATGTATGGAGAGACTTGCTTAGGGGATTCAAGTGGCCATTGATCGAGGCAGTTGGCATCCTTTTCGGGTTATGAGTATTGGGCCTACTATATTTCACCTATTTTCGTAGATGATATGATATTGTTCATTGAGGCTTCTCTGGATCGGATGATGGTTGTTAAATCTGTGCTTGAGGAGTTTTGTGGGGCATTGGGACATAAGGTTAGTAACGCTAAGACTACTGTGTTCTTTTCTAAGAATGTTCCTTCTGTGATTTGGCAAAGTATTAGTGAAGGCTTTGGTTATCTTGAAATAGAGGATCTAGGGAAATATCTTAGGGTCCCTTTATTACATCGAATGGTTACTTCTGCTTCTTATCAATATCTGATTCAGATGGTGCAGCGAAAACTGGGTGGGTGGAAGGTGAAAAATCTTCTCTGGCCGATCACATTACACTGGTTAAGTTAGTAATTGCGGCTATTCCTCTTTATACTATGAAAATGGCAGTCCTTCCAAAGCGCACATGTTTCGATTTGGAGCGTTTGATTCGCAGATTTGTATGGGGTATTACTATGCCTAAGGGTGGATTACATCTTGTTAATTGGGAAACAGTCTGTCTTTTAGTTTAATGAGGGTGGCTTGGGTTATCGAAAAATGGAGAAACAAAATGAAGCCTTTCTTATGAAACTTGCTTTCAACTTACATGTGAAGAATGATGCTCTTTGGGTAAGGTTTCTTCGCGCTAAGTATAGGTGTGTGGAAGGTGTCCCTTTAGTGCTTCAAAATTCTAATTGCTCCAAGTTGTGGAAGTGTCTACGCGTGGTTTGGAATGACGTCCGTAAAATATCAATTGGTCGCTAGGTTCGGGATCGAAGGTTGACTTTTGGCGTGATTCATGGATTGTTTAGGTTGGGCCTTTGATTGATTATTTTGATCCTGCGATTGCTCATTCCATCTATCGGGTCCCGATGGTACAATTGGTAGACTATGCAGGCGAATGGAAGTGGAATATGTTTGCACATTTTCTCTCGCAAGCTATTTTATTGCGCATCACAGCCATAAAAGGTCATAGTCCAGTAGTCCTGGGCATTATTGGGATTCAATTGGATGGCAAGGTTCAAGTGACATGAAGTTTACCATTAAGTCTGCGTATACTATGCGTTGTGGAGGGAATAATGATACGTCCAATATTTTTTGTGGCTTGTTTGTAAGGGTCGTGTGATGACAAATGAGGAGCGTGTTCGTCATCATATTACTGCGGATAATAGTTGTGGTATGTGGTGCGACTGTGGAAAGTATGGATCATGTTTTGCGTAATTGCTTTCTGGCAATGCTTGTGTGGAAGGAAGTGATACGATCGAATAGATTGGCAGCATTCTTAGACTTAGACCTTAGTGATTGAGTCGCTAGTAATCTCTCGGACAAGTCTGGGTATCCGAGAGTTGCTGACCACTGGGATTTGATGTTTGGAAGTATTGCGTGGAATTTGCGGTTAGGTCGAAACACTATTGTGTTTGATAATCCTTTGGCGGGTGGTTGGGGTGTGCTCGCAAAGAGCCGGCACCTTGTGGAGATGACGGTTCGTGCTCAAGAAGAGCGGCGTTTGGTGAAATACCCAGTCCTAAACGCCAACTGTGGTGATGTACATTGGTCACCACCGCAAGATCCGTGGATAATTGTCAATATTGATAGGGCTTGTCGAGAGTTGGATGGACGCGCGACTTGTGGAGGTGTTGCTCGGGATAGCAATGGAATATGGCTTTTTGGATTCGCCAAATTCATTGGTGTTTGCTCGATTGTTGATATGGAATTATGGGGTGCGTACATTGGCCTTGAGTTTGCATGGATTGCTGGATTTCGACAAGTTATCCTTGAGCTTGACAGCTTGGAGGCCATTCGGATCATTCATAGGATAAGAACCGGGTTGCATGTGAGGCATGGTCACTTGTCCGAGCATCTGCGGCGACAATGGGATATCCAGGTGTGACACATTCGAAGTGAGGGTAATCAGGTTGCCGATGCGTATGCTAAGCTTGCCAATTATAAGTCTTGTCCCCGAAGTGTCGCTAGTGTGGGTTTCATCGGTTCTCAATTAGGATATGAGTGTTATTAGGAAATAGGTGTGGTGTTCCATTGGTTTGTTGGTTTTTGGTTTTTATTTGTTTCCTTTGAGTTTATTATGTTACTTTGTGTTTTTATTTGTACTTTTTTCTTCCATTTAAGTTTAGAAAGATTTTTAACGAGACTCGTAATAACACCCCATATATGATTTCCTTTACGAAATCATACTCCTTTTACCAAAAAAATACAATAATTTATTAAATGTTTAAATCAAAAATTTGGTAAAAGACCTATTTTATTTGATTTTTTAAATAGACGAGAGCTTGTTAAAAATTTCATTTATAACCGACACTTAACCAAGGTACAGTGACGGAAAGCGAAGAAGAAAAAAAGTGGCCAAATAATTTTGTTAATAAGGAACTAATCATTCCTAATGAACGAAACTAATCCTGCAGCTAAGAGCATACAAATACAAAATAAAAAGACAAGAAATAAAAACAGAGACAGCTTCTTCAAGATTTAGAACCAGAACAACATCATTGGCGAGAACCATCATGACCTAAGAACAGCAAAACTGAAGTACACATCAGAACTATTGAAATGCTTAATTGACAGCAGTACACAGCAAGGATGAATGACAATGCAAGGCTCGTTGTTAAAGGTTACAAACAAAAGTATGTGATCGACTATGATAAAGTCTCCGCACTTATTCGAATTAAAATCATTTGAAATGCTTAATGAACATGTACTCTATGTCAAAATAAACGACCGTAGAAATATTTTGATAATTTATTTTTTTGTAGATGGTTTTATTTTTACATTTGAATTATAATATAATTAAAAAAAATCAAAAAGTACATGTAACATAATTTTGAGATGATTGATGTGAGTCTAATATCTTATGGTTTGCGTATATTAGAGGAAGACATATTCATCTCATAAGAAAGTTATAAAAAAAGTATTGAGAAAATTTAATATACTTTATTATAATTTTGTTGATACTGCGATAAAATATCAAAGGAAATTGTCAAAGTTTGGTGAAGAAAGTAACGAAGATTCAATTCTTTTCTGTGGGAAGTTTGAGTACTTGATTTGTACAAGGCCAAATATCCTATTTGCAATTGGTGGTGTGTTGTTATACAGAAACTCTTACGCCAGCTCACACGAATATTGTTAAAAGAATACAAAATATTATAAAAATCAAGTAAGAATACTAAATATTAAATTTTAAAATAATACATAGACATTTAAAATATTATTTGATATAATTTATTAATTAATAAATTCGAATCAAATATTATAAAAATATATTATAAGATCGGCCAAAATGACCAGTAATTCTATTTGAACAGATATATACAAGGGCCTGAGTTGAGCCCGGTCAAGTCTAGATCGACCATCAGTAGCTATTTCAATTGGTCCAACCAGGCTTCAAATTGGTTACAATAAGATTGGGCCAGCATAGCATAATCCGCTGGCTCGATTATAGAAAGGCAAGAATGAAACGACGTCGCATGTTAGCTAAAAAGCCTAAAATGCCCATCTTCTTTCTCCTTGCAGTTTATTGTCGGAATTGAAAGTTGCCGGAGAATCTTCAAATTAACGCAACTGGGTCTTCTTTTTATCTTTCTCCCCCTCTCGCTCTCGTAAATTAACTACCTGAAAATTCCTACCAATTAATCTTTGAAAACGATTTGATTTTTTATCTGCCAATTAATCTCGGCGATGAATTTTGTTCCTCGGAAAATTCCCTTATTTGATCATAAATGGTTAGCCTAATTACCCGCCATCTTTAATAGATCTTGATTTCTTTCTTCGATGATTGATCCATTTCTTCTTCTTCTTCTTTTCTATTTTTTGTAGATTATGAGTTTCATCGAAGACATAATCGACTCTCTAAGCTCAATCATCTCAACCGATAGCTCGCCGCATGAATCAACGCAAAACCCTAGTTCATCCACGTTTCAAAACATGGAGGGAATAGGTGGAAACGAACGCACCGCGTATAAACTCAAAAGATACTTCGATTTGGCCAAAGGAGAGATCGACAAAGCTGTTCGAGCGGAAGAATGGGGTTTAGTAGACGATGCCGTGGTTCACTATAAAAACGCACAGCGAATTCTGGTCGAGGCTAGCTCAACTCCCACACCTTCATATATCAGCTCTAGGTATTCGATAATTTGCTTTGCGTTTTGCTTTTGATTTTATTAAAATGGTTTCCGGTTTTGATTCCTCTATTTTTTGTGATAGTGAATTAGAAAAGGTGAAATCATATAGGGAAAAGATATCGAAATGGCAGGGGCAAGTATCTGAGAGACTACAGGTTTTAAGCCGCCGAACAGGTCTTAATATTTTGCATTTTAATTCATTTTAGAATAACTGAAAAGCTTATACTAACTTCATTTTAATTTCAGGAAGCACATCGGTGAACAAGGTATGGCTTTCTCATCGAAATACTTGAACGTATGTTCTTTAAATGTAAACTTAACTATGTTCATTGGATGGGAACTGAGTTAATCTACATTGTCATTCTGCCATTTTTAAATTGGAAATTTATGCGGTTGCTAGTTTCTTTGATTATTGTTTTACAGTTTTCCCAATTTTTATTATAATATATTATAAAATATTTGCAGAACGCCTTAACTCATGCACAAACTGCTGCAGTTTCACCAAGAACATCAAATTCTAGGAGAGATGTCTTACAAAAGTCTCCTCGTAATCCGGTGGTGAGAAATCAGATTGATAGAGTTGGAAGTTCAAAATCTGCACAAGAACCTGCTAATGGTTACGAGTCAAAGTTGGTTGAAATGATTAATACAGCTATTGTTGATAGGAGCCCTGCTGTTAAATGGGATGATGTTGGTAAGATACTTGACATGTTTTTCCCTTGCTGGTTTTGCTTGCTAGTGCTTGCCTTTTCTTTCCCTTGCTTGCATTGTAGTTATGAACTTCTCTTATTGTTTGCAGCTGGCCTTGAAAAGGCTAAGCAAGCATTAATGGAAATGGTTATTCTGCCAACTAGAAGGCGAGACTTGTTTACTGGACTTAGAAGGCCAGCCAGAGGTTGAATCTTACTAGATTATCACATTCATGAAGATAAATTTTCAGTGCTTAAGGAATTTGTTTAATGAACATTATTGCCGCACTTTGGTTTCTAGGTTTACTTCTTTTTGGTCCACCTGGTAATGGGAAGACCATGCTTGCCAAAGCTGTTGCATCTGAATCACAAGCAACATTCTTTAATGTTTCCGCATCTTCTCTAACGTCTAAATGGGTTTGCCTCTATCCTTGCTATTATATCCTTCTCTTACTTCTAGAAAAAGTAAAGTACTTAATATGTTCTTCAATTTTCTTTCCTTACCCCTATGTTGCTCTTGATTATGGTATTGATAATCAATCAGGTAGGAGAGGGTGAAAAGCTTGTCCGGACACTCTTCATGGTTGCAATATCCAAACAGCCATCTGTTATTTTCATGGATGAAGTATACCATTCTCTCCCATTACTCAATGAATTTAGTTTTCTATCCCTTGAACTATTTTCTATTATCATGTTTTGGAACTGCTTCAAGATTGCACTTTTTGTTGCTTTGTTGTTCCTTCTATGTTAATTGCTGAGCAGTGCTAAGAGTTACTTGGTTTAAGATTAATTTGTTAATTCTACTAGGTTGGATTTTTTGCCAGTGGTTTGAATATTTTATTATTGCTTTGAGCATTTGTGCGGTAATAAACATCCATGACCTCTAGGTCCAGCATAGCGTTCTGCATATATTGCATTTAGTATCCTGACCTATAGATGAACTTGATGGATTCATTTGATGTCATTCTCAAGTAAACAAGTTTAAAAATGAAACATGGTGGAAAGTGGAAACTGGAAAGTAAAACATAATATATCAAACAGATGACAAAATCCTCTGGGATCATACTTGTAAATTTTAATGAGATTATGCAGTTGTATAAGTGATTAGTGTGCATTATTGGCAGTATGTCCATTCCAATCTGATTGGCTCTAGTGCATACTCAAAAAAGCAATTATTGTCTGTTTAGATACAATATTGCTTCTGAACATTATTCAGTTGCAGTATTTCCAACTCATTGTAAATCTATTTTGATGTTAACAGAATTGGAATTTTATTATGCTACATTCAACTACATTTTATGTATATCAATCAACTGCCATCCTTTGCATCAATATTATCTCTGTTCTCAAACACCCCCCTATTTTATATTTATCTGGGTTGACTCCTCGGATTTAGCTGTAGCCAGTTAAATATTGTGTATACCTAGTCATTGCTGACGGTTTATTTATTCGTTGTTTTTAAATCTTTTCAGATTGATAGTGTTATGTCAACCAGGTTGGCTAATGAAAATGATGCTAGCAGACGGTTGAAGTCAGAGTTTTTAATCCAGTTTGATGGAGTGACATCCAATCCTAATGATTTAGTAATTGTCATTGGTAAGTATTCACTTCTTTACTTTCTGGCACTTAGATAAAATTATTGAAGAAAATGATTGGACAGATTTGTTATCCAAAACTTGTCATGTGATGATAATACTGCTTTTATTTGTGTCATCCAAATCTTCACTGATTACATATGTATTTCCATATTTGATCGTATATACTTTCATGTTTATGCAGGTGCCACTAATAAGCCTCAGGAATTGGATGATGCTGTTCTTAGAAGATTGGTTAGTATGAACTTGCTGCAATCTGATTTTCCCAGCCGTTCAGATGATATCTGATATGATCCCATAATAGAAATAGCTTTTTGATTGACTCATATTCTGTTGTGAATTAATGGACCAGGTTAAGAGGATATATGTACCTCTTCCAGATGAAAATGTTAGAAAACTTCTTCTAAAACACAAACTCAAGGGTCAAGAATTTTCCCTACCTGGTAAGAGATGCTCTTGTTCTGTATTTTGTATGAATTCGTATCTTCTATATTTCTATGAGCTCATAAATGCATGTTTATATGTATTTAACCAAAGTGATCGTCTATCCTTTTTAACTGCTCAAACATGGCCCTTATATGACAATTCATTTTTCATTATCTGTGATAGGTCGAGACCTAGAACGACTTGTGAGGGAGACAGAAGGTAAAAGATAATTTCTCCATGTTATTCTTTTGGGCAAAGGGCTTCATGGATGGCAGTAGTTTATCTTTATGACTTATTTGATTAGCAATAAGACTGCAGCCACCACTAGGCATCTTATCTTCTCTCTTTGGCTTGATCTAAATGTAAGAACTTATCCTTTGGCTTCTTTCTGTGAATAGGATATTCTGGAAGTGATCTGCAAGCATTATGCGAAGAAGCAGCTATGATGCCGATTAGAGAGCTTGGTTCAAATATTCTTACCGTCAAGGCAAATCAGGTATTTCCAGCAATAAATCAGCCTTTTTTGTCAATTTATGCATAAGAAAAAAGCAGATATGTAGATTTTGCAACACCTTTCAAGTTAGATTTTGTAGTTTTACAGTGGTTTGTGGCCTGTTGGAATCATTTTTTTAAAAAGAATAAATGTTGGAAAGGTTTAGGGTGTACTTGGTTGAGTGGAGAAGTGAAAGGATGGAAAGAGAGTGGAAAGATAATAAACTTTGGGTATCGTCGGTACGGGAAGTCAGAGGAAAGAAAATAGGAAAGATGACCATTTTCGATCCTAATGTATGAAAACAAATCATTGCAATTCGAGTGATGAGAGGGAGGAATATTATATAGACTCTTCCTAACACCTCAATAATGGTCCTGCGCAATCATTTTAAGCTATATAAGCGTTTTTTTTCCCCACATTATTGAAACTACTCCCACAATCCATAATCTCCCCTGTTTTAGATACCATTCTTCCAAACCCACTTAATCCCTCAATCTCCACATTTTCCCCCACTCCCTTCTTTGATTCCTATGTTGTCGAACATTTTCATTTCTTTTATGAACCCAGCAACTTGGTTGTTGTTCTTTTTACTGCAATTGGCAGTGAACAAATCATTCGAATTAACCTGGGATTTAGATTCAAAAATTTCAATTATGAACATCGCATGGATCTAGATTTCAAATTATATATTTCTCACGTTAGAATTAGATCATGTGTTTGGTTAATCATCTGCTTTACTCTCGACATTGAGTAGCAGCCAGCATGAAGCTGTACTTACAAACTGATTACAGATGATTTGACATTTTAAAGCTGACTAACAATTCCAATTGCAGGTGAGACCTCTAAGGTATGAAGATTTTCAGAAGGCAATGTCTGTTATTAGGCCCAGTTTAAACAAAAGCAAGTGGGAAGAACTTGAACAGTGGAATCAGGAGTTTGGCTCTAATTGAAATATTTCTACCGCTTGGCAGTAATACTCATATCTAGCATTATTACCTTTGTCTGTTGAAAGACAAAGGACGAAAAGTAACTCGTAGCACCGCCAATCGGGTGATTATAAAGAAGCCGAAGCCGAAGTTCTAACGCTGGGCAAGGATATAATTTTTGGGTGTAATGATTCTTTGACAATGCGTCGTATGAAGTGTTGTTTGATCTTGTATTTTTACAGAAAAACCATATGATTGTGATGGGTAGTTTAACAATCTTCTTTCCTACAATTCAAGGGCTATATAATAAATAAATACCTAAGAAAATGTTGATTTCAGAGTTTCTTTGGTATCACTCTACCCTCCTTTTTTGGACACTTGTGCGAAGTATTTGGTGTTTACTCGTATCATGTTTTCTTTTTTTTGAAAAAAAAAGGTTTAATTAGATTATTGTATACTTTATGGTCAAATGGCATTTTGATCATTCAAATATACTTCATTATTTATAATGTGATGTTAAATTATTTGTTCTTAATTTGGTCCCTCTACCACTAGAATAATAAATCACCCCCATGAAGTCAACAACTTATGCTGCGGCAGACTGGCAGTAGCGGTTAATAGCCAAGTGAAAAGTGACATACATTTTGGAAAAATGAGAAAAAAAATGGCATATTCTGTTTGGCTCATGTTAAAAGAAAAATGGCGTGTCATTTTTTTAGTTTTAGTTTCCGTATAGGGTTTATAATCATCCATCATTATAAAACTTAGTGAATTAAAAAGAAAATCAAAACGAAATAAATCTTCAACATGTTTATACTTGCATAGTTATAAGTTTACAAGCATTTGCAACTTATGTTATACATGCATAGTTGTAAGAAAATTGGAGACTAAACTATATGAAAAATAAAATTGGAGAGATTTATCGTTTTTCCTTTTTCATTAAACTGGGCCAAAAGTGCCATGTGTACAATCTTATTGGTCAAAGATTTTTTTAACGATTTGGGGTGACATGGTAACTCTATTAAATGCTATGAGCAAAACATCCAAAAAAAAATTCAAACAAATAAAAATATGGTAACTTGAGCAAGCATATTTGGCAGGTTGGCTAAGCTGTTCATCTTTATTCTCTCATATTCTTTTAAGTCATGAGTTCTAGACCCATTAGAAACATCTCTTTCCTTCCCATAGAGTCCATCTTTCCCTCCCTCTAAGTAGGATTAGGATTTGTCAAAAAAAAAACATGGTAACCCGATTAAACAGTATGAGCAAAACATCCCAAAAAAAAACTTCAAAGGACAAAATGAAAATATATATAACTTAAGGAATAAAAAATCTCTATTTTCTGGTACCCTTATTTATGCCCTAACACTAAAACTTAGGGTTTAAAATTTAGAGTTTATTGTTTAAAGCATAAGGTTTAATTTTTAGGATTCATGATTTAAAATTAATGTATACAATTTCATTTCTATGTTATGACATAGATAAGAGCACCGAAAACTGCGGAAAACTTTTGTTCATACATTAAGTGCATACAACCTTTTAAGCCTGCTTATAATAATGTTATTCTTTGTGGTCTAATTATGCCTCAAGTCCATATAGTTTGAAATTTTGAAATTTAGTTGGCCAGCTTTTAGTGTTGAGAATTTAATTTAATTCCTCTACTTATCTCACTTAAAATTCGACTAATGCCTCAAGTCCACTCTTTACTTTTTCCGAAGATATAATTTTCGTCTCTTAGGAAACCACTCAAATTTCATATCTAATTAAGCAACAATATTTCAGTAAATTTCTGTTGTAGGAAACCTAAGGAAATTGTTTTAGTACAAAAACTAAAAATATCGAGTCACCTTGATTTATGAAAATATCATCATGCACATATATGTAAAATAAGGCAAGAAAAAACCAACTTTTGATTGCAGAATAGAATGACCATAAATGTTGTTTATCCGATATGGAAAATGGTTGCAATCGGAAAGGAGTTTGTTTTCATGTTTGGCAGAGCTGCGCTCGTGTAACCCTCTAGCCTCTACCCAATGCTTATCTTTGATTCCATAATGAACCCTAGCAACTCACACAAAATTGCTGCAACTTGTTCATCTTTAAGATACTATACTGAAAAAAGGCTTGAACAGTGGGGATCATGCACTAGTTGTTGCTCCTTCTGTTGATCGCCGGTGTTATTTTGCGGTGGTGGTGACCCTGCGGATCCGCTTCCAGCAATATGCTCCGCTGCTTGTTCCTCTTCCTGCTCCAAGGGAAGCCTTTCATACGATGCATTACCAAAAGAAGCTGCCGTAATAAACACCGGACCCAAAGCAGAAAGTGGACCCACCACGATTCCACCGGCTACGCTACATTGTTTGCCGGCTAAATATATCGTCAAACCTGATGCAGCTTCTGGTGCTGGAGGATGTAAAAACGACCCAGAGAGTGATAAAATTTGGAATCGTCCACAAAAAGTGCCGACCCCACCAGGAGCTCTAGGTTGCCTCAAGGTTACTTTTGATACCATTCCGTTCCCACTCAGAATGCAAACCCCTCTTTGTTTACGCCTTGAAAAAGCCAAAACACTCTCCATAATATCACAGCCGTTGGCGATTTCCATAACATGGGATTGGAGAGCGTTTGCGCAATCACGGGTCATGATCGGTGGCTTAGGCTTGTTCTTGGAACCCGCTGGTCTGCCTCGTTTCCTAGTGATTTCACCGTCGTTTCCAGGGACCGGGGTTAGTTCTTTGATTTCCCCTTCGGTTCCAGGGACTGGGGTTAGTTCTTTTCTTTCACCCGTGTCTGTTGTCGAGGCGGTGGCTGTTTCTTGTCGATCTGGTTTCAGGCCACGGTTGGGCTCATCTTCCAAGTGACATTGTTGCCGGTGATGTTGGAGCTGAGGGGGTAGATTTTGATTAATATGGAAAGGAGGAGGATGAGCTGTTTCTGAGTCTGAGTCCATTTCGTTTCTTCCCTTCCAAGTTCAAACCTAATCAACAAATATAACGCATAGAAAGAACCAACAGAGTTCTGATGGAGAAAGATTAAAGAAAGATGATAAGAACCCTATTCTTGGATACTTTTGGTGGAATGAAATGGAATATGATCTGCAAGTTTCACCGAGAGAAGGGCTTTGAGCCTTTGAAGCTTCTGCCACCAAATTTTCATCTGAATCAACTCATCTTTCTTAACGTCGTCTATACGCTCTTCATGTGAGTTGAGATAGTCTGTTTTTCTTAGGTGGTTTTCGGGATTGATAATCCGTTTCTTGCAAAAAAGATAAGTTGTTGGCTGGGCGTTTGGGATGAAATATGAGGAAGATCAAAATAGAGAAAAAACAAAGAGCGGAGAGCTGGTTTATAGATTGGGATTCTTTTGGTTCCAGCAGTGGATTTGATTTATTGGATTTATAATTAGTCCCCTTTGAATCGAGTATTGTAAACACTCGTTATTGTTACATATTTAGACAAATTTTAATTAGTAATATTAAGTTAATAAAAAGTAATTATATTAGGTAAGAAGTCTCGTGGAGTATGATTTTTCCGTAACTAAATATTTAGCTAGAGATAATTATTTTGAAGAGATGTACTTTTTTTGTAATCTTTGTTAGGGTATTTAACTCGATGTGAAAAAAATGATTTATTTTAATTCGACTCGTAATTTTATAAACACGACTTAACTCGAAAAAATTCAAATAAAATTCAAGCTATAAAATTGAAATTCAAATAACTCAAATTTTTTAGTGATTAATAAATCAATTTTCATGTTCAAGTTGAGTCTCTCATTTTTGCTCAGTATATATATACACATATAAAAATATGAAGAAATATATATCTGCATTGCATATGGTTATAGAAAGCCGTTTAAATTGGAACTAATTAGTACCATAATATTATAAATGTTTACAATTAATTTTAAACAGAAACTCGAACAACACTTGACTTGAAATTTTTTTAAATAAAGTTTGAGTTATAAAATAGGACTTGACTAACTCGAAATTTTTTGATTCGACTGGATCGAATGTACAACCCTAATCTTTGCATTACTACGATTATATTTCAGAGAGTTCTGTAGAGATGATGAGAGAATGTTTTTGAATACATTGAGTTTTTAGATATGTACCGAGTTATGGCATACATGTGATATTATATTATATTACATCTCGTGATATTTACGTTTATAGTAGATTATTTGTTTCTCTTGTTAGTAAAAAATAAAAATAAAGTCAAATCACATCAAATCTCGTTTGCGCATGTTTATTTTAATATACAATGTATGATTAAGTGACAAAACCATATGACAAGGAAACATTGGTACAAGCCTCATTAAAAAAATTTCTTCAAACTTAAATGGAGGGGAAAAAAGTGCATCATACCAATGTTAATTATAGAGGGCCAGAAAATTGCATCATAAATAGCAAATTAGAAACCACAATCAGCCTTGAAACATAGTAGAACCATCGTAGGCATGAACCAGAGGGCTTAGACAATCTTTTCAAATCAATTTACTTTATTTATTTTGCGAATTTGAACCACAAATTCAATTCAATATCTTGATTTAATTGCCATCTTGTTAGTTTAATTGATTACAGTGTTGTTGGGTTAGGTTTAGGTAAAGGGTGTCCTATTTCATTTACAGGCTCAGTTTCAAAGACTTTCCCTTTTTTATAATCTTAACGTTTATTCGCTTGTTTTTCTTCTTAACTGCTACCATATAGTACTAAGAATTCTGTCTTCAAATCTCCAAAATGTTTTCTAGTTTTTGCGTACTTGAAACCGAGTTCGATGATGATGACAACGCACTCATTATATTTGGCCTTCTTCTTCTTCTTTTTTTGACAGAACATTATAGTTGGCCTTTACATATGTATAACACTACATAAACAAATATATATTATAGACATATCCAATTACACAATAAAAACTTTTTTAAGTTTTACACGTCTTTAAACCGTTAAAATAGAGGAATAAATGATTGAGATTAGCAGTAAAATATGTAAAGATTGTCGTTTAAGAAAAAAATAAAAAATTAATCTCAGTCATCTATTTTCTCTTTTCAACGATAAAAAAACGTGTAAAACTTAAAAAATTATATTGTATAAGTAGATCATATCCCGATTTACAAATACTTGCTAAAGGCCATCGCCCATCGACATTACCCTCTTGATAAACAAAGGAAATGCCTAGAAAAAGAAAAAATAAATGGAACTTTCTTTTTGAAATTAATATAGGTTGCTCCTCGAGATAACTTTGCCAAACATTAATAATTGTACAATTATAAATTAAGGTATGCTATATACAATGTAGGTAAAAGAAAAATATTTTGTAAAATTTTGTTTAGTTTAAAATTCACAAATGATCATTAAACTATTAAACTGTCCCGAAATAATTATCATGGTCAATAAAATTTTATAAACTGTAAAATGGGCATAAATTTTTATATTTTGTTATAAATTGAACATCAAACCGTTAGATGTTATTGACAACTTAATGGTGGGTTGATTGATAATTAAATTAATATTATAATTGTTATAAATTGGTCATAAACTTTGTAAATATTAAAGAATGATAATTGAACTATTTAATTATCATATAATAATAAATTTATTATTTAATTATTATAAAATGGTCTTAAATAATTTAATTGTTTCAAAACGGTGATTTGACAAGTTAATCAATAGAAAATAATTGGTCATTACAAAAAAAAACCCAATTTACTAAAATTTACATTATTATCGTGATGCACGAGTACAAAAGATTTGGCTTTTTCGGGTGTTATTTTAGCTCTTTGAGCTTAAACCCTAACGCACACACACAAAAATTAAAGAATCACAATATTGTATACAAATTATTTATTTATTTATTTATTTGAATAGTCTAAAGGTGATTACAATATAGCATATGTTCATTGATATTTTTAATTTTTTGACAATGCACATACACTATATAGACATAACAATTTAAACTTATATTTTTTAAGATAAACATTATTCACTTTTTACTAAAACACTCGTTCGGTTCATATACGAATCATTTATCATTTCACGTATAAGTATTTAACGAATATTTTTTATAATATTTTTGTTCACACATTTTGCGTGCGACATGACAACCTAGTGTATGTAAAAGATTTCGGCAAAACTAGGCTTGTAAACATGGGCCACAGATGAACCCAATAAATTCTAATCAACCTCTAAAGCTGCTTCCCGTGATCTTTTACTTTCGAAATAATGGGTTTTGATTATGGCCCAAGGTTTATATATGTATTGGCATCACCGTACGTAAGCCGGCTGCAACTTTAGTTAGACAAAGGGAAAAATAAAATTAGATTTGGAACTCGAGGAATAATTTCAGTGAAAAATATGATAATATTTATTTTATGAGATTTAAATTGAAATAATTTTATTTATAAGGTGTTTGAATGTTATAAAAATGTTAAAAGATATGAACAAATACTACATTATAATTAAGGGTAAACATTCAATCGGGTCGAGTTTAGTCAAAAAATTTCAAGTTAATCGAGTTGAAGAGTCATATTTGATAACTCAAACTTTATTTCAAACGTTTTCAAATTGAGTCGAGTTTATGAAATTTGAGTCGAGTAGTTCGAGTTTTTGTTCAAATTTAATTGTAAATATTTATAATGTTATGATATTGAATAGTTATAATTTAAACGATTTTATATAAATATATACAATATATATTTCTTCATATTTGATAAATATAATATATAAGACATAATTGAGACACTTAGCTCTAACATGAAAATTGATCCACTAATTATTAAAAATTTAGAGTTATTCGAATTTTTATTTATGGAAATTTTTATTTAAATATTTTTAAAATCGAATTTATGAAATTACGAGTAAAAAAGAATCTAATATTTTCATATTGAATTTAATCTACTAATTCAATTTTTTTAATCGAATTTTACAAGTCATTGCTTGTAATCACCTTTTAAGACCCCAAAAAAAAAAACAAGTAGTAAAAGGGAAGTGCCGGTCATAGTTTGCTTAGTTCATCGTCTCATGCACGCAGCAGAAAAGCGGCGAGCGGCGCGGCTCTACTGTTTCACAACCACTGTTTGTCAAACTAAAATAAAATAACTGAACGGCGCGGCCAACGTCATTCTATTCTCACCACACTCTTCCTCTTCCTCTTCCTCTTCCCTTAAGAGAAGAAACGGTGACATAGAGAGGTGAGAAGGAAGGAAGAAGAGCTGTTTCGGAATGCCACGTGTCGGGTGGTCTCATTCAATTGAGGGCATGGTCATTCGTGCCACTCAGTGCGATGCTCTTGACTGATTGATTTAGCTCCTTTTGTCCTTTGGCCGTCTCTAGTTTTCAGCTCTGTTGACCATCCACACTTTTTTCTAATTATATTTCGGAAATTATAAAGCATGCACCAAAAATTAAGTTATTTAATGAGATGAATGCTAATTAATTATCATTATAATAAATTTGTATTTAGTAACTGAGTAGCTTTAAAACATTCTCTAAATTAAATATAAAAATACTATATTTTAAGTTAAATGTCAGGATTTAAGTCTAGACAATATGAATATTTTTAATCACTAGACTAATTAGTAAATTTTTTTAATATATCAGTTTATAACACTATTATCATATTAAATTTAATAATTAACTTCATTCATCATCTTTCAATACATTATTGCAAATAATAATCTTTCTAATATTTCAATGTATTTTACTTTGAAGTTTGCATAATTTGGTCATGGTAATCTTAAAACACAACTCTTGGTTAAAGGTAACAGGCTTCTGAATCTAGAAATAATCTCATGTGTGTATGTATGTATGTATGTATGTATGTATATTGGAGAATTTTACATTTTATTTTCTAACCCTTAGGTCAAAATGAAATCTATTTTTAAAGATTAAAATATTATTTTAATCGTAATCAATGATTTAGTTTTGATTTAAGATAAAAAAAGCACTAGTGTAAATGAATCTTTCTTAGGGAGAGATTCACCGCCATGGTTGCTCATATTTCAAAGTTTTAACTATTACCGATGTTATTTTTTAGTCCAAATCATGAACATGCATGATTAAAAAATCTCATTGATTGCTTGACATACAACTTTAGAAATATAGTTCAAAAACCATCAAATTGAATTTATTTTCTAAATTAAAAATTATTAGTAAATAATTATCTTGATAATTATAATTTTAGTTTTTATATGACAAATTTTGAAGTTGAGTATTTTTAAGAAAATTTTACTTAAACACATTGAAAGTTGTTTTATCCTATTTTGGAATTACTACGAACTATTTTTGTATGATTATAACTAGAGAACTCTGAATAAGATCCACAAATATGAAAAGCTAAAACATGCATGGATAGAGTCAAAAATTAAGGCTAAGGGTAAAATATAAATTTTAAAAAGGTGGAAGGACAAATTCATAATTATTTTATTTTTTAAAAAAAATATAAAGACTTAAAGATAAACAAAATCATCTGCAGAGGGCAACAGCCCCTTCCATTAGCAATATAACTCCGTCCCTCAAGGCATGACATTAATATATAATAAAACTCAAACTTGGACACTCAGTACCACAGGACCTAAACCTTACCAAATATTCAAAAACCTCATTTAAATAACAAATAATAATGTTAATAAAGATAGGATGACCAAGTAGATTCACAATAAAGGATTATTTGTAAAGAGCATAATTTTACAAATATTAACCTAATTAACAAAACTCATGTTTCGTGGGGAAAATAAACTGATGTCTAGTTGCTCCATTTTACTAGCGTGGGCCAATTCGATTCAATGAAATAACTTAATGCAGTGCCATAAAAGAATTGATGAGCTTTTGCAATTTCAATAATGGAGTCCACGTAGCCTAATTATATATTTTAGGTTAAATGTTTGAATCTTTTTCTCAGGTAAATACAACGTGAATGATTGCAAAAAAATATATATATATATCGGAACATATAACATTTTAGGTTAAACGTAAATAAAATATTATATATTTTATAATATTTTCGATTATAATTCATCCGTAATTTTTAGTCTTGTTTTTTTTTTTTTTTAGAATTCTCTTGGTCAATATTGTTAGATTAGAAAATGCTGAACGAGAAGGTGATCCCCCAGAGGAGAGGTGATTGGTGATTTGATAAGATGTTTATTCCACGTGTCGGCTACTCACCGCATCTGCTTCTAATATATATGATTGCTTCACGCAAGCACCTAGCTGCTGCTCCATTTCTGCCTTCATACTTTACACCCTCGGTTGGGATCCTAAATCAAGTATTAGGATTAGTTTGATTCACATAATATATGATTACCTTTTATAATAGTGTTTTTAGTATATAATATTATTTTTGAATAATTTTTACGTACAAAAAAAGGAAGGGGTTCGCTTTTGATAAATTGTGAAATCTCTTAAAAAAATGTCAATTAAAAACTTTAATCACTTATTTTAGAGATGGTTGACATATAATATTATTTAACACATTATTGAAAATATCACATTAATTTGTTTACTTTAGTTTATTTATTATGAAGTTAAGATGATTATTGTATTGAGGAAATATAAGATTATTTTGTAATCAACAAGTGTAAATTGCAGGGCGAGACATATTGTACTCTTAAAAAAAGAATGCGGGTTAGAACTTTAAAGACGACATTATTAGAAGTAATGACGAATCTATAAATTCAAGAATGAGGTCAAAAATATTTTTTTCTCTCAAATGGGTATGCAAATATAAATTTTTTCTCTACATAACAAATTTATTTTTTCAAAAATAATAACACTAAATTAAATCTATTTTTTTAATAAAAAATCAAAAATAGGAATGCACTAGAACTGGGTGCATTCACCACTGATTAGAAGAAAATGTCACGAATCCCAAACATAAATCATAAAATGAACATGTATAAATCAATTGTGTACTCTTGAAATTCGCAGTGAGTTGGAATTGTTGACATAATATGCTTAATTGGGTTGTAAATTTTTCATATTTTCTCTTGAATAATTAGGATATGGTATAGTTGTTTTTGGTGCATAAAATGATAGGATGTAGTCCTACTAGTAACAAATATATTTTAACTATCCAAAGAAATACTTTGAAGCTAAATATGGCTAATATATAGTAATTCAAGTTTGATTCCACATTATTATATCTTTTATTGGAAATAAATCGCAAGGTGAGATAAAGTAAGATCATACGTACATTAATTAGGATCTTTCATCTTTATTGAATATCAATTCTTGCACATAATTGCATATTAAGTCCAAATATTTATGGTCTTACACCTTGACTTTTTTTAATAGTTTAAAGGTGATTATAAGATAATATCTGTTTACAGATATTCTTAACTTTTTTAATAATGCACATATACTTTGAAAACAGAACGATTTGAACCTGCATCTCTTCGGATGAATAATCTTACACCTTGATTAAATTAACAAATATATGGCAATAAATATTAGAAAACATGTCATCCATTCATTTTTACATAGGATATAAATTATGCAAGTAAATTAATACATTAACAAATATAAACTATGTTTAAGAATTCCTGAAATCAAAGGAAACAATTGAAAAAAACATATACATATATATAATGTTTATATTTAATATTAATATTGTATAGATTATTCACAGGGAATTTTATGTGATAATATCTAATATTTATAAATAAATTTAACTAATTACTATATATATATATATATAAGGGAATCTATGTATATAAAAGATGGAACTCCCAGTCTTTTCTTTATGCATATTTTTGAGCTTTCAACATTTCTCAACTCTCACAGAAGACCCATATTTGATATGATATATCCCTCTTTGTTTATCTTCTACTTCTGAAAAACGTAGTAGATAATATCTGCAAAGAAAGCGAGAGATTAGAGATCAACCCTAATCTGAGAGAGATGGAGATGATGATGAGTGCAGCAAATAACGGAGGCGCTGGGCCTTGCGGTGCCTGCAAATTCCTTCGGCGAAAGTGCGTGGAAGGCTGCATATTTGCACCCTATTTTAGCTCGGACCAAGGCACGGCTCACTTTGCGGCGGTGCACAAGGTTTTCGGAGCCAGCAATGCCTCCAAGATGCTGCGGGGAATACCGGCTCACAAGCGCCTCGATGCGGTGGTTACACTCTGTTATGAGGCTTTGGCTAGGGTTCGAGACCCCGTTTACGGCATTGTCGGCCATATCTTTACACTTCAACAACAGGTCAGCCCTGCAATTCTTTTATTACTTTCCTTTGTCTAATTATCTCTGGGCAGAATAGATTAAGTTCATTAGAGATGTTAAAAAAATCTTTCTTCTTTCACCTTTAGATCTTAGTGTTTTGTAGTTTCTCTTCCCTTTTTTATTTTTCTCTTTTTGAGTTCTGAGTTCCATTGAATCATTGGGGGGGGGGGGGAATGGCTAAAACTAAGGATTTCAAGTGTTCATGCAAACGTGTATCTTGCATTTTGTGTAGCCCATTCAGTAAAACTTAGACAGCTGAATACAATATTATATATATATATACACACACACATATATTATTGTAGAAAGCAAGCAATGACAACGTAGTTAGTCAAGGTTAATACATATTAAATTTATTGAACACGTAAGAAATGTCTGAAATCAATCAATCGATCACTTAAAATCTGCATTTTCCTCGTGAAAGTCCTTGCCTGAGTACGATTATCTTGCCTTCTGTGATTATTAAACGTTATACCTAATGAGCATGTAAAAAAAATTGTTCATTATTCAATGATAGTACTCGGGAAGGTTAAGGTAGTGGTTTTTTCTATGGCTGAAACTATAGTTTTTCTGATCCAACTTCCAACAAAAGACCTACTGTTAACTAAGGTCGAGGGAGAGTCAGCAGCTGTCATGTAGCGGTGAATGGCCAAGTGGCCTGGTTGCTTGCAGTCGAGAAATATTCAAATAATATGGGTTTGACTTTATTAGTACTTTGTCTTCCCATTTTTATTTTCAAGTTTGTATATTATAAAATGGAGTAGCGTCTACGAAGTAACTACAAGGTTTGTTTTTCCTTTCGCTTGAAATTTATGGGTGTTTCTTCTTGCATTAAGGTTTATGGGTCCTACCATGTGTTGCTTCGTTCATGGTGAACTTCCTTAACCATCTGTCTCTTGTATAAATACATGTATATAAGAATACAGTAACTTATGATATGGTAAAAGATTATAGATAATAATACTCAGGCTTAGGGCGGATTTAAGTGGAGTTTAATGGAGTCAATACACCTTATTTAGTTCTTGAGAATCATTGTAAAAATAAAAAGGTTTGAAAGTAGACAGAAAAATTAAATATATTTAAACTCACTCAACCTCACTTAATTTGTTTAACTTTAACTTTTTTAAACTTATTTAATGCAAAGTCTAGATCTGCTACTGCCCAGGCTATGGTCTTCTCGTTCATTCTTTACTTTGAAGAGTAGTCGAATGAGAAAATTGAGCTAATTCTTGAATTCTCTGAAGAGATGTAATCTTTGTTAATAGTTCTCTTATTTCATAATTTAACCATTGAATTAAAAAAGTTTATTTTTTCATTTAATTTATTTTATTGTGTCATATAATAAGGTTCATTTTGACTCGGTTGTGCATGTTTTTTTGCTGACAAACATTTATTTAGTATTACATTACGTTAATGTCACTTTCAAACCGGATTCTCCGTTCTACTGTCGGCAGCCTTGTTCTCTTTCCTTGTATATTATGTGTAACTCGTGGTATTGGGTTAATAAATACAGTTCTAATTTTATTCAAATCCAATGATTGTACGTAGGTAGCAAATTTACAAGCTGAGTTAGCCCACGTTCACGCCCATATTTCTACGCTGCGACGTGTCCCTCTAACACCGCAATCTCAAGCTCTCTGCCCTTCGCCAACGCCACATTTCCTTTACGCATCAGAAATTGGTTCAGATTTGGATCCCCGACAATCACAATACACTTCCATGGAGCTCTCGGCTTTCCCAATTCCTTCTGTTCAAGAAATGGAAAACCAAGAAGAGCTTCAAGCATTGGCTCGGGAGTTTGTCTCCGTGTACCTCCCCAACGTTCAATTCCGGCCTTCCACTTCTAGCTAGCAAGAGCTTCTGATCCTTGGTATCAGCATAACATTCTCATTTATGTCGACCCAGACATGCACTTCTGCTCTAATATCTAATGAAGTTGTACCCCTTTTTTCTACCAATTATAGTATGATTCCAATCCAATGTCGGCTCCTGTTTTATAGCATTTTGTGAGGGGTTCATATGCTCAGGAATGTCACCTAGTTTAACAAGTTCTCTCAAGTCGTGCATGCAATTTTCATGTTATAGGATACGACCAAGCAATCTTCGAGGTATGCAACATATGACCAGGCCCTTGAATTTACAGTGTCCAAAATCTCCAACTTTTCGGAAAATGGAAACTAGATTCTTTGCATCCAATCCTGACTAAAATTGCACTTTACCACTATGAAACTAGAAGAAGTAATTAAGACGAACTCCAGAGATGCAGTAATAAATCCATTCCATACAGGATGATGGATCCTGCAGCAGAGATTGACATTTCTCTTTCACAATTGAGGCTTCACTTTTATACGGGAATAAGCTGCAAGTATCTCCTGAAAATCAACATACACAAACATGGTCACAAGGGGAAGAAACTACCTGTCAGAATTTTCTTTTCTTCAATCCATCTGTTAAAAAATCGTCTGAAATTGCATGGGTTTTATCAGCATCTTCTGCTTGTCTAAATCTCACCAAAAAAAAACTCAGGGGCTTACCATCCGGCTCCAAGTAGATCAAATCTTCCAAACTCCTAGTTAGTTGAATTGGATATGATAGTACTAATAAACAAGCCAGCGATCAATTTGTCATTTGTCAAACACCAAGTCCAAAACAACTTGCATATACACAAGGATGGAGCCAGAACTAGACAATCAGAGGGGCAAAGTCACCTAACTTCAAGGTTAATAGGAACTTTATAAGTATTTAATCCAAAATTTGGGAGGGGCAATGCTTAATTTGACAAGTATTCAAATTAACAGGGACTAAAATTGCTATTAAAAAACAATTTGGAGGGGGTTGGGGCTCCCATTCCATTAGTATCTCTGTCCCTGTATATATAAATATATAAAGTGATGAAAGTTGCCAAGTACTACGCCTGTTTCAAGTGATGCTTGCCACAACAGGGTGAAGGAGAAACGATGACATCAATGACTCAAGATATTGACAGCAAATAAAACACATTAAAGAAAGGGTTAATATTTGATGCAAACAGTGTATAATTCTACGCAACATCTGTGAACCAAATGACACCACATCAATAGAAATAAAGTTAAATGAATTTAATTATGGTTCATTCAAAAGCTTCATCTCCTAACTGAAAGCCTAACTAAATACTACTATATCTTTGTATTGTCAACAACTTTAGGCTTCCCATACTTTCTACACAGGAACAAAATTAGAACTGAAATTAAGCTTTATGTGACCAATCTCTCTTTCATTATATTTTGCTTATTTTAAGGACTTACAAATAAAAAGTTCTGGTAAATTTAAATTGTTTCCGTGCACGAAACAATTAAGGACACGTGCAACAGTGGACACCTTTGGCATAAAACCAAATGTTCATATCCGTGAAGGCTAAATTTAGCCGGAACATAACAACAATACAGAAAGTATTTTTCAACAAAATGTCTACACAAAGAAAGAAAGAAAATGTGCAATACACATTCAGGTCTCAGTACCTATGTTTGAGAACCCTGTAAACAAGGATAAAATTCAACCAGATCCGACAAGTAATTTTCAAAATTAGGGTTGGCAACATGTATTGACAGCATTCAACCATATGTCAAGATAGGTAATCATTCTTGCATGTAAAAGTTTAGCCCTGGACAAGTATTATTGTATTATTCAAAAGGCACACGAAGAGACACAATTACAAATTTAACTATAAACTCATTATATAAGCAGGTCAAATCCTGGTTTAATTCCTCTCATACTCAGGAGAGAACGGGGAGGTGTTACCAGACAGTAAATGATAATTCATCAAAAGAGACACAATCCTGAATATGCCATGAAACCCATGCAGAAGGTAGACATTGGGATGCAAGTAAGTGTTGAACATTTTAAAATTCAGACACCAGGAAACAATTTAACATGGTAAGAAATTGAGAAACAATAAGCATTAAAAAAGATTTATTGCAAATCCTACACTGACTCACTGAGTACAACCATGTATCGGGGGACAACCTAAAAATAAGCCAGAACTTTCCTCCAAAATTCATAATTGAAAAATAAAAAGGCTTTATTTGGATCCCTACAGACTCATTGAGTACAACGATGTAGCAGAGGACAACCTGAAAAGTAGCCATAACTTTCCTCAAAAATTTATATTTGAAAATTAAAAAACAGAAAAGCATATAATTAATCATTTTAAACAAAGGGATTTGAGGACTGACTTTGAGGAGAGTAAGAATAGCGGAGTTATGATACTAATACACTATCAGGTTGGGCTAATCAACTATTAGGTTGATCATATCAATGTGAAGTCAACCAGAACTACAAAAATAGAGCCAGACAACAGTAAATCAACGTGAAGAAGAAAGCTTAATAGTGATAGTGATAAGCAATAAATACACAGAGAAAAGAACAAGGTATACTTACTGGCTTAGTTGAATAAAATTCCTTGATTGAACTTCATCTCAAGCACTCCAAGCAAAGGTGCAGCAAAAAATAACCATAAAATGCATGATGCACCTAGAAAAGACACAAAGGCATGGAGGATAAAAAGGAACATACAGATTAAGAATTCCCTAGAAACAATCCAGAAAATTTGACCAATAATACACAGAGAATCATTACAACCACCAGCTTGATCAAACCAACTAGCATGAGGGATGGTATGGAAGTGAATATAAAGGCAACTTCATGTCATGATGAGAGCCAGACAAGAAAGATTGGACAAATAGTACAATTATATACATAAATAAACCAAAACAAAGGGAGAGAAAACAGTCACCGTTGCCCATTGAAGAACCCAGATACAAATCACGCACGTCAACATGGTTAACAAATAGTAATAAATAAGGTATGGGCAGATTAGCCCAATTGGCTATACTTTACAGAAACCACACACAACAAAGACGCCTAAAGTATGTGATAATAAGCTCCAATTTTCAGTATACATAAATCTACAATCCAGTTCCAGCGGGTAGAAGGGACGAAGGGGACAATATATATTCATGATCATGTTAGAGTGGGTTAAACCTAGCTCATCAGGGTTCTACACAATCTCCCCATGTTGAAATCCACTGTCACCACAATCTGTACTGGAAACTAAACCACATGGAGAATCATACCATTTAGGATTTTCATGGTAGAAACTATCGACCTGAATGCCAACAAGACCTACATCTGTCACTATACCATCATCATGTCTCAAGGGCTTGAATAGTTTGGTATCCTCACAGCCAAGAATGCTCTTATCATCAAATTCACTACATTTCAACCACTTATCTGCCTTACATGGCTCATTTATCAGATCCTTGCCACTCCTACAATCTGCCCTCATTTGGTCCCAAGGAACATCACCAAGTGTCCTTCCAAAACTCTCTTCATCATCTTCAATCAATTCTGCATCCTTGCCATCCCCGCATAACTGATCATGGTGGTGATCACTCCAGTGTGCTAAATCATTCTCCCCTACCAACATGTCATCTGAATGAGGCTTTTCAGAAAGCAATACAATTGACTTTGGACTTCCTTCTCCTATACTTCTAACTTTATTCAAAACATCAAACAATTCCCTAGATACCAAACCCAGCAACTGATGAGGAATATTATCAATTCTCCCCTCTAACAACCCAAATTCGGCTCTCAGCTCCTGCACCTGCTGCAAAACAGCTACCCGAAAATCTCCTCCTTCCTTCCCAACCAATCCAAACCCCTCACTATCAAAATACTCACTTGCCCCATAAGCCATATCATGATCCATCAAAAACCCTCCCTTATGCCCAACAACTCGATGCATGATCCTTGCATTTCCATCCAGAGGCCCTGGCTCATGGCCAGAATGCACCGCATACAGCTTAAATACTGCCATCCCTTCTTCTTGATATACAAATGTCTTATCTCTCTCATTATAATTGGAAATTGGCACTATGGCCCTAATTCTAAATCCACACCCACATCTCTTCGACGCATATGGTTCCCTCTTCAAAATCCTCGTCTTCTTAGATGCAGGCTCCCCAGCTCGATGACAAGCATAATCCTTAACCTCAGCCATAAAAGGTTTATACCTAATATATTTCTGCCTGATACAAAGCACGACCTTGTGCTTTGCAGCCAGTTGCTGCAACTTATGAGGCACCTCCTTTGCAGATACGTCAAAAGATTCCGTGTACTCGAAACGGCGCCGTTCACTCTTGGAAGCAGACCCGGAGGAAGCATTGCAAACATGGCAAGCAGCAACACAAACCCTAATGTAACTCTCGGGAATTCCATAGAACTTAGCACCAACGGTCCACACTTGTTTGATTCTCTCAATTGTTTCTTTAAGCCCTAAATGTTTTAAATCGGCGTCGCTGTGGAAATTCATAATGATTTCTTGCCATTGACTCACATGGGAAACGAATTGATTAGAATTGTTTTTGAAGCAAAGGAATTTGTTACCGGAACTGGGGTCAACGTGCGCGATGAGCTTGTCTTGGATCCGCTTCCAAGCGGTGAGGTAAGCAGTGTCCTCGTTGCGGTCCTTCCAAACGGCACGCCACGATTTGAGGACGGAGCGGGGCGTTGCGGTCCTGATCTCAGCTGGAGTGGCTAAACGCTGTTCACTGATGCAGCGGATCATGAGGGAATGGGAGTCGGCGTTGAAGGTGTAGAACTGAGAGGAAATGTGAGGCTCGGGACTAGTGTAGCCCATGGGCTGATTTGTAGTTGTTACGGTGGCGGAGGAAGGAGGCGGGGGAGTAATTGCGGCGGCGGCGTTGTCTGAATCGGAAGCGCAGGGGGAGTCGGCGGAGGAAGAGGAGGGGAAGAGGAGGATTTCAGGGAGTGAAAAGGGAGGGTCAGGTTGGGGATGGATGATATGGGGAGGTGGTGGGTCAAGACCATTGTGGTGACGGAAGAGATCGCCGTCGGTTTTATGGGTATTCATATGAAGAAGATGAAGCTGACCAGAGAGAGAGAGTTCGCCGAGGGGAGTTTTCCAATCTTTTTTGTATGCTTTCTTCAGCTTCTATCTGACATAATAGTTAAGTGGTCATGAGTGTAATTTACCCTTTTAGTTAATGGGATTTCAAAACTATTTTTTAATCCCTCAACTATAAAAATTTTAAAAAATGATCTTTTAATTTAAAAAATAACAATTTAATTTAATGTCATTAAAATTTTAACAACGAATGACTTGACAATTAACAAAAGTCAACATAATATTCTATATAATTTTTTATATTTACACATTTAGTCTAAGATTTTTCAAATTAAATCGGAGGATAGAAAGACGTTTACAAAGAAAGGTACTAACAAGATGTTTTTACACAGGATCAAAATTGTTGGAACTCGTAAAAGAAGCGTAGGATGAGAGTCGAAGTGAGTGGACTGATCGAACGAGTGAGAAGAGTAGAACAAAAGGATCACCAGACGAAACAAAAACCAGACTAAGGGTTGTTGGAGCAAAGAGGTGGTGTCGAAATAAAAGGTTAAATGGATAGATTGAATAAATATAGACAACTAAATTTATTAAAAAGATCTAAATTAAGATAAAATTGATAGAATATGTATATCTAAAAGATAAAATGTAAAATTATGTCAATTTTTGTTAATGTCAAACCACCAGCTGATACTTTTTAGGTGGTGGGACCATTTTTCAAATTTTCATACAGAATGGACTCAACAAAAGACTACCTATAATCTGGACTATTTATGTAGTTTACCCTTTCTTTTATTGTGTATTACAAGTTTTACATATAATAAGTTCATTTTGACTCGGCCTGTTGTTTTGCTGACACGGTTATATAGTATTACAATATGCTAATGTTACTTTCAAACCGGATTCTCCGTTCTACTGTCGGCAGCCTTGTTCTCTTTCGATGTATATGTAACTCGTATTATTGGGTTAATAAAGACTGTTCTAATTTTATGCAAATCCAATTACTTTACGCATATTTCTACGTTGCGTCGTGTCCCTCTAACACCACAAGCTCAAGTGCCCTGCCCTTCGCCAGCTCCCCAATTACTTTACGCATCAGAAATTGGTTCAGATTTGGATCCACCACAACCACAACACACTTCCATGCAGCTCTCGAATTCCCCAATTCCTTTTGTTCTAGAAATGGAAAAGCAAGAGTTTCAAGCCTTGGTTTGGGAGTTTGTCTCCGTATACCTCCACGACGTTCGATTCCAGCCTTCCACTTCTAGCTAGCTAGAGCTTCTGATCCTTCGTATCAGCATAACATTTTCATTTATGTCATCCCAGACAAGAACTTTTGCTCTAGTATCTAATGAAATCGTACCCATTTTCTCTACCAATTATACTATGATCCGTTCCTGTTTTATACTCTCCGTCCCACTTAATACGTCTATTATTGACTTTTCACGCAGTTTTAGGAAAAAAAATTATGTAAGAGATGTGATGTAAAATAATTGAAATGATAATTTTATCTTTAAAAAGTTAAATTTTATTTGGTTGAAAAACTAAAAAAAAGTAGAGAAATGCACATTGTAAAAAATGTTGATTTTTTTAATGGACATGAGAATTTCAAAACACAAAAGAGACATTTTAAGTGGGACGGAGGGAATAGCATTTTGAGGGGTTCATGTGCTAAGGAATGTTACCTAGTTAAACAACTTCTCTCAAGTCGCGCATGCAATTTTCAAGTTATAAGATACTGCCAAGCATTCTTCGGGGTATGCAACATGCGAGCAGGCCCTCAAATTTACGGTGTCCTCCCAACTTTTCGGAAGTGGAAACTGGGTTCCCTGCATCCAATCCTGACTAAAATTGCAGTTCGCATCTATAAAGGGAGAGAATGCAACAGAAATAGTGTAGGAAGAAGTAATTAAGTCCAACCCCAGAGATGAAATAATAATTCCATTCCATACAGGATGGATCCCGCAGCAGAGATTTGAGGCTTCACTTTTATATGGGAATAAGATGCAATTATCTCCTGAAAATCAACAAACGCAAACATGGCCACAAGGGGAAGAAACTACCTGCCAGAATTTTCTTTTCTTCAATCCATCTGTTAAAAAATTGCCTGGGTTTTATCAGCATCTTTTGCTCGTCTGAATCTCACCAAAAAAAAAACTCGGGCATACCATCTAGCTCCAAGTAGATCAAATCATCCAAACTCCTAGTTAGTTGAATTGAATATGATAATACTAATAAACAAGCCAGTGATCAATTTGTCAAACACCAAGTCCAAAAGGACATGTATATACACAATGACGGAGTCATAATTAAACAATGGAAGAGACAAGCTCACCTAACTTCAAAACTAATAGGGACCTAATAAGTATTTAATCCAAAATTTGGGGAGAGGCACGACTTGATTTCACCAGTATTCCAAACTAACAGTGACTAAAATTGGTATTAAACAAAAAAATTGGCCCATTCCCTAAATACCTCTGTCTCTGCATATACATACGTACACATATAATTAAGCATATAGGGATGAAAGTTGCTAAACACCTGTTTCAAGTGATGCTTGCCACAACAGGGTGAATGAGAAAAATGATGATATCAACGCCTCAAGATATTGACTGCAAATAGAAAACATTAAGAAAGGGTTAATATTATATGCAAAAGGTGTATAATTCTACACACCATCTTTAAACCAAATGATACGACACCATTAGAAATAAAGTAAAATGAATTTAGTTTTAATTTTTTTTTTGTTTATGGTTCATTCAAAAGCTTCATCGCCTAAGTGTAGGCCAAACTAAATACTATATATTTGTATGGTCAACAACTTTAGGCTTCCCATACTTTCTACACAGGAGCATAATTACAACTGAAATCAATGTTTAAGCTTTATGTGACCAATCTCACTTCCTTTCATTATATTTAGCTTATTTTAAGCACTTACGAATAATGCATTATATCTACAATAGGCAATTCACCCATTTTGAAAACCACACAACTTAAAAGATATAATTTTCTGGTAAATTTAAATCGTTTCTGTGCACGAAACAATTAAGGACACGTGCAACAGTGGATACCTTTGGCATATATCCAAATGTTCATTTCCAAAAAGGCTCAATTTAGCTGGAACATGACAACAATACAGAAAGTAGGTTACCTATACTAACTTACAACGAAATGTCTACAAATACACAGATAGAAAATGTGCGATACACATTCAGTACCTATGTTTGAGAACCCTGTAAACAAGGATAAATTTCAACCAGAACAGACAAGTCTTTTTCAAAATAGGGTCGGCAACATATAATTAGTTCTTTAAACAAAGGGATTTGAGGACTGACTTTGAGGAGAGTAAGAATACCGGAGTTATGATGCTAATACACTAGCAGGTTGGACTAATCAACTATTAGGTTGATCATAATAATGTGAAGTCAACCAGAACTACAAAAATATAGCCGCACAACAGTAAATCAATGTAAAGAAAAAAGCTTAATAGTGATAAGCAATAAACACACAGAGAAAAGAACAAGGTAATACCTACTGGCTTAGTTGAATAAAGTTCCTTGATTGAACTTCATCTCAAGCTCTCCACGCAAAGGTGCAGCAAAAAATCACGATTCAATGCATGATGCACCTAGAAAAGACACAAAGGCAGGGAGGATAAAAAGGGACATACAGATTAAGAAGCAACTAGAAACCATCCAGAAAATTTGACCAATAATACACAGGGAATCGTTACAACCTCCATCTTGATCAAACCAACTATTATGAAGGGATCGTAATGAGAGCCAGACAAGAAAGACTGGACAAATAGTACAATTATATACATAACGAAACCAAAACAAAGGGTGAGAAAACAGTCGCCGGTGCCCATTGAAGAACCCAGGTAAAAATCACGTACATCAACATGATTAACAAATAGTAATAAATAAGGTCTGTGCAGATTAGCCCAACTGGCTATACTTTACAGAAACCACACACAACAAAGACGCCTAAAGTATGTGATAATAAGCTCCAATTTTCAGTATACATAAATCTACAATCCAGTTCCAGCGGGGAGAAGGATGATATATATTCATTATAATGTTAGAGTGGATTAAACCTGTCTTCAGGGTTCTACACAATCTCCCCATGTTGAAATCCACTGTCACCACAATCTGTACTGGAATCTAAACCACATGGAGAATCATACCATTTAGGATTTTCATGGTAGAAACTATCGACCTGAATGCCAACAAGACCTACATCTGTCACTATACCATCATCATGTCTCATGGGCTTGGTTAGTTTAGTATCCTCACAGCCAAGAATGATCTTCTCATCAAAATCACTACATTTCAACCACTTATCTGCCTTACATGGCTCATTTATCAAATCCTTCTCACTCCTACAATCTGCTCTCATTTGGTCCCAAGGAACATCACCAAGTGTCCTTCCAAAACTCTCTTCATCGTCTTCAATCAATTCTGCATCTTTCCCATCCCCGCATAACCGATCATGGTGGTGACCACTCCACTGTGCTAAATCATTCTCCCCTACCAACATGTCATCTGAATGAGGCTTCTCAGAAAGCAATACAATTGACTTTGGACTTCCTTCTCCTATACTTCTAACTTTACTCAAAACATCAAACAGTTCCCTAGATACCAAACCCAACAACTGATGAGGTATATTGTCAATTCTCCCCTCTAACAACCCAATTTCGGCTCTCAGCTCCTGCACCTGCTGCAAAACAGCTACCCGAAAGTCTCCTCCTTCCTTCCCAACCAATCCAAACCCCTCAATATCAAAATACTCACTTGCCCCATAAGCCATATCTTGATCCATCAAAAACCCTCCCTTATGCCCAACAACTCGATGCATGATCCTTGCATTTCCATCCAGAGGCCCTGGCTCATGGCCAGAATGCACCGCATACAGCTTAAATACTGCCATCCCTTCTTCTTGATATACAAATGTCTTATCTCTCTCATTATAATTGGAAATTGGCACTATGGCCCTAATTCTAAATCCACACCCACATCTCTTCGACGCATATGGTTCCCTCTTCAAAATCCTCGACTTCTTAGATGCAGGCTCCCCAGCTAGATGACAAGCATAATCCTTGACCTCAGCCATAAAAGGTTTATACCTAATATATTTCTGCCTGATACAAAGCACGACCTTGTGCTTTGCAGCCAGTTGCTGCAACTTATGAGGCACCTCCTTTGCAGGCACGTCAAAAGATTCCGTGTACTCAAAACGGCGCCGTTTACTCTTGGAAGCAGACCCGGAGGAAGCATTGCAAACATGGCAAGCAGCAACACAAACCCTAATGTAACTCTCGGGAATTCCATAGAACTTAGCACCTACGGTCCACACTTGCTTGATTCTCTCAATTGTTTCTTTAAGCCCTAAATGTTTTAAATCGGCGTCGCTGTGGAAATTCATAATGATTTCTTGCCATTGACTCACATGGGAAACGAATTGATTAGAATTGTTTTTGAAGCAAAGGAATTCGTTACCGGAACCGGGGTCAACGTGCGCGATGAGCTTGTCTTGGATCCGCTTCCAAGCGGTGAGGTAAGCGGTGTCCTCGTTGCGGTCCTTCCAAACGGCGCGCCACGACTTGAGGACGGAGCGGGGCGTTGCGGTCCGGATCTCAGCTGGAGTGGCTAAACGCTGTTCACTGATGCAGCGGATCATGAGGGAATGGGAGTCGGCGTTGAAGGTGTAGAACTGAGAGGAAATGTGAGGCTCGGGACTAATGTAGCACATGGGCTGATTCGTAGTTGTTGCAGCAGCGGAGGAAGGAGGCGTGGGAGTAGTGGCGGCGGCGTCGTTATCTGAATCGGAAGCACAGGGGGAGTCGGCGGAGGAAGAAGAGGGGGAGAGGAGGATTTCGGGGAGTGAAAAGGGAGGGTCAGGTTGGGGATGGATGATATGGGGAGGTGGTGGGTCAAGATCATTGTGGTGACGGAAGAGATCGCCTTCGGTTTTATGGGGATTCATATGGAGAAGATGAAGCTGACCAGAGAGAGAGAGTTCGCCGAGGGGAGTTTCCCACTACCTTTTTTTGTATGCTTTCTTCAGCTTCTATCTTTTTTGTATGCTCGCTTTAGCTTCTATCTGGCATTTTTGCATATCTACTCCTCTCTCTAAACTTTAGCTTAACGAGAAATACTTCGGGAAAGAAGTTTCTATTTTTACTACTGAAGTTCATAACGTTACAAAACAACCGTTAACATTTTCGATTGTAATAAAATGGTCACTCAGACCGTGAAGCTTGGTTACTCCGGTCACAGAAAGCTGATTTGGCATGTTTGGATAGCTGAGGTGGTACCGTTTGACCACACCATACCATGTTTGACTGACCCTTCAACTCAAAAACGAATTTAATAAACTTATAATTTTAATGGTGCTTCTCAAAATACAGATTTATCAGCATCAGCACAACAAACAAATGAGCTGCCCGGCGATGGCTCAACTGCTGTCCTACACCCTTTATTACAAGCGCATCTTTCCTTATTGTTCTTTTAATGTATTGAGTGGTCTCGATAACGAAGGTAATCTGCCTTGGCTTGTACTACTTTTCCTATTGCTCTTGGTTGAATTTTGCTAATAATGTGAATTCAATCTCTTAACTTTTTCTTTCTTTTAATTTGCTACGAACAAGCAGGGAGACAAGCTGGAAATTGTTGTCATAATTGCCGATGGGATCCGCCGGGAATACATGGATCTCCGCAAAGATTGATTGATTTTCTACTCTGTTTGTTGTTTGAATTGAACTATTTTCTTGATCTTAGATTGCAGAGTTGACTTTATCCGCAAAGATTAGGAATGAACATATTCTTGTTTTGTTCGGACCGGGGTCCAAATTCTTCAGGAAAATAGATCACAGTTAGAACATTTAGCTGCAGCATGGTGATGAAGTTCACTCACAATCTTTTTTTAGAATAAAAACTTACAACCAATCATTGATTGTGGTTTTCTAGCTTATTTGGATTCAAATTGGTACATATTTCATGACCCTCAACCGAAGTCTGAACCCGAACACTTGAACTAGAGATATCCTTTTTCCTTGCAGCAGTTGATAGCATCATCAAACATTTCCTCCACCCCGTAATTAAATCCGAAACCTGTATCCAACAGTTTCTTTGGTGACAAACCAGGATATTTATGACCTTTGATTTCTTCCAGGCATCTATAGGAGAAACGTTGCTGTTAGTCCATGATTATTATAACGCAAGTTTGAAATTGTTTGAGACAGATGCATTCGGAAAGAGGTTCGCTTACTCTGGTGCCGGATTCGGGAACTGCGGGTACCTTCCCCGAAGAAATTCAGACAACCTTTGAAGACTCATCGTGTGTGAAGAACAATTGTACCTCCCCTTGGCATCAGGGTATTCAAGCAGGAAAATGTGTGACCTTGCCACGTCATCAACATGCACATGCACCGTCGGTGCATTTAGAAGGGAACTATATAGAACTGCTCTCCTGAGATGAGAGCCAATGCTAACCGCACTGAATCAGGGAACTTGGGGCATACGAAAGGACCAACAACAAAACTAGGAATCACTGTCACCACATCCAATCCATGTTGTGCACCAAATTCAAGAGCAGCCCTTTCTGTCCGAGTCTTGGAAATCATGTAAGAAATTCGGTTAGGATTTACCTTTTCTCTAATGAAATCCACATCAGACCAGAAACCCTCATCCCACATGTCCAAATCCTGGCCGTTGAAAACAACAGTGGATGCACTTGAAGTGTAGACAACTCTCTTCACTGTTTTTGATTTTAAGCATGCTTTCAAGATGCCTAGTGCTCCACCGATGGCCCTTTCCGTTATGATTTCCTCTGCTTCTTTGTTTTCGAAATCCATGGGAGTGGCAACATGGAACACTCCTTTGCTTCCCTCGATGGCTACATCGAAACTGCCGGGATCACTAAGATCTGCATCGAAGATCTTGAGCTTTTCGGCTACCCTCGGAAGACTGGTGAGGAAACTAAGGTCTCTTTTGTTTTCTGCTCATATGTCATACCACTCTTCAGAAAAGAAAAGAAAAAAAGTTGGAAATATAACACAGCTAAAATTGATATCAAGTTACCAGGATCAGGTCTAACAGTGGTACGGACAGAGTAACCCTCCTCAAGAAGCCTCTTGATCAGCCAGGAAGCTATGAACACAGTTCCTCCAGTCACACACACAGTTCCTTTATCTTCTTCCATCTCCTGCATTCCACAGAACCCCTTTGTTAGAATATTTGTATAAAAGCTAGAAGTAAAAGGGATCCTAAATAGTATACATAATATTGGATTTTCCTAGTCTGAATGCATGTGATACCAGTGATGGACAAGGGAGCGAGCGCCTTCTGAAAATTTAAAATTCATATATGATTTAAAAAAAAATTCTATATTTTATATTAAAAAATTATTTATGTCCCATAAAATTTTATAAATTCGCTCTCTAATATAAAATCATACGTCCGTCCCACGTGATCCTTCATTTTCGATTTCCAATTAGTTAGGTGATGTTAATTTAAAATATTTTATATTTTATATTTTATAGGGTATGGTTGTCGACGTGTAAATCAATTATATATAGATTTATTTATTGATAGTGGATTATATAATATCACTTGGAAGTTGTAACTTCATTTTCATTTTTTCTCAGCGATAAAATCAAGTAATTGACTATGAAGTTTTGGAGTTTAGTTCAATTGGTGGTACAATATATAGGAGCGACTAGAGTGTAAGATCGAACATAATTAAATATTTAATATTTTTTAGATTTATTAATTGGTCTTGTGGTCATAGATGCTTATCCGTTCTACCCTTTATGCGAGTTTGAACCTCAATATTTACGTTAAAAATATTATTGTAACACCACTTAATAAAAAAATACTTAATATTTTTTTTATTTACGAGTGAAAAATAATCTAACTAGTATAAATCTTGTACTAAAATTATATATTAAGAAATTAACTACGAAGTCTTTGATGTCTCAACTCTCTAGGAATTAGGATAAACTTCAAATGATGTATTATCGGTTCAAATATTTAATTTGATGTGTGGATGATGCACATGTAAAATAAATTCGATTACATAATTTAAAAATATGTTTTTTATCAACGAAGTATGTAAGACCACTTCGAATATTTTTGATGGGTAGATGGTGCACATGTAAACTAAATTATATCACATAATTAAATAAACATTTTAATAAAATATTTTATTTCTTCCATTAATGTTCATAATTGTGATTTTATTTCTGCTAATTTAGTTTTTTAAAAGGGTTATCTAATGAGGTCATATTTAGTAATTATTTTTTGGATAGGTCGCTTTGTTATCCAAGAAAGCAGTAAACTGCAACACAAGAACCTATACATGCCCTTGGGCAGCCATCTCCTTGGGGAATTCCCCAAGCTGCACAAATGGAACTATTTACATCATCCATATGAATAGTTCTACCTTGAATTCTTATACACACAGTGCTCCTAATACAATCAACTAAACTATCATAATCCCTAGATGAGTGTCTAAATTTCCTATAATTCCTTTTTTCCCATACATGATATACAAAAGAATTCCAAGCTAGCTTAAGAATGAAGACAAGCTGAGACTTACCCTTTAAATGCGAGTAAAGTCAGATTAATTTCCCCTCAGTCCAACATTTTCCTTCTTAAGCCACAAAGCTTGAGAATGGCAGACCAAACTTGAATCGAGTAAGAACAATCAGCAAACAGATGATTCCTAGTTTCCTGACCATTGCCACATGGTACACTCACAACACATAATCTCATTCGCTGCAATCTGTCGAGTGTAGGCAACCGATCTAAGATTGCCATCCAAACCATGATAGAGTGCTTTGGTTTATGTAGCCCAAACCACACTAGTTTGTGCTAAAGAACCTTAGGTCTGACATCCCTAATGTCATTCCAGATATGTGTCACACTGGTTGATCTAGTAGCTTGTAACACAGGCCTGAGCTTCAGCATTTTCCTCAAACACCAGAGCTAAAATAATCCTTGCTTTCTACATACTACAATTCTAGTCCTTTAAAAGCATAAACCCTAACCCAAGCCACCCACAGGGACCCCTCAGTAGCTAACAACTTTCGAGCCAATTGAACCATGCATGCTCTGTTCCACGTATGCAAGTCCTTAACACCAAGACCCCCCTTCATTTTTAGGGCTACATATGGTTTTCCACCCCAATCGAGCCCCAACAGCAGAGTCATCCTTACCCTTCTAGAAAAATATCATACAAAGCTGCTCTATTCTGTTTATAACCCCTTTAGGCAAAATGACTTGCCTGCACCAAAAATTGACAATACTAAAAATTACAGTGTTAATTAAATGTAATCTACCAGCATAACTAAAAAGTTTACTGGACCACTGCCCCAATTTAGCTTTCACTTTCTCAATAAGGGCAGAGCAGTCCTTCTCTGTCAATCTTCTTGTGACTAATGGGATGCCAAGGTATCTCACAGGTAGAGCACCAATTTTAAAACCAGTGACCTCCCCCATATTCACTTGCAGCTCCTGAGAAACCCCTGCAACATAGAGCTCAGATTTTGCAACATTTAGTCTTAGACCAGAAAGTTCATAAAATTTCTCTAATACACATTGCACCCCAATCAAGGAATCCAAATTGCCGTTGCAAAAAATGAGCAAGTCATCTGCAAAGCACAGATGAGTGACCCTCACTTTTTTACACTTAAGGTGAAACTGGAACACTCCATTTACAGCAGCAATGTCAAGGAGATGAGAAAGAACATTCATGACTAGCACAAACAAATAAGGGGAAAGAGGGTCACCCTGCCTTATCCCTCTTTCCCCTGAAAATACCCCACCAAGCTACCATTTAGAGCTATAGAAAACCTACTGCCAGTAAAACAGGCTTGTATCCAATCCCTGAACCTTCCTGGTAACCCAATAGCCTCTAAAACTTTGATCAGAAAATCTCAATTGAGTGAATCGAATGGTCCACCTTCAAAGCACAACGAGGAGAAATACCCTTTCTGCCATACCCCTAACCAATTCCTCGGCTAACAGAGTGTTATCAACAATGCTTATCCCCTTTATGAAAGCAGATTGATTGGGGGTAATTAAACTAGGCAAGAACTCAGTCGGTCTTCCTACTTCGTATGGTCTTATACACAACAGAGCAACAGGAAATAGGTCTGTAATCCCTAGCTCGACAAGCATTTGGGGTTTTAGGCACCAAACTAACAGCAGTGGCATTGAAAGCAGGGAGGAGTGTAGCAGAGGAGAAGAGATACCTTACAGCTGCTATAAAGTCTGCTCCCGCAGTGCTCCAAGCCCTTTTAAAGAACCAAGCAGTGCAGCCATCAGGCCCAGGAGCTTTATCTTTGCCTTGATTGAAAATGGCAGCCTTGATCTCCTCTACAGTTACTTCACTAGTTAACCTATCACTTGCCCCATCAGGCAAAGAAACCTGCAGAATATCCTTCAAATCATCCACACTACATCACCCAACATCTGCATCAACAGTGTCAATCTGCTTTGTAAAAAATTGTATAAATTCAGCAGACATTCCATCAAAGGTATCTAACCTATGTCCCATATCATCTTGGAGGAAGTGCACAGTGTTTCTCTTCCTTTTCCCAGCAACCACTGAATAAAAAAACTTTGTTCTCTGATCTCCCTCCCTTAGCCAGTTGATCTTAGCCTTCTGTTTATAGAATTGAGATTCAGCAACCTCTAAGTCAATAAGCTCTAGTTGTAAATTTTTCTCAGCTACAACAGTTTCTTTAGTCACAGGTAAAGATAGATTTGCTAACTGCAAGGCCTCAAGTTGACACCTTTTATCCTCAACTCTTCTTGTGATATCAGCATATTGAGACTGATTGAGAGCCTTCAACTTAGGCTTCAACCTCTTCAATTTTGCAAACAAAACTTGAAGTGGATTACCAGCACAAGGTTCAGACCATGAATCAGCAACAATCTTCTCAAAGTCAGGATGTAGAGTCCAAAAATTAAAAAACTTGAACGGCTTTGGATGATTTGCAGGAACTTCTACATTCATCCTAACCACAGCAGGACTGTGATCTGACACCCCTGGAGCTTGAAACTCAACACAATAAGGTACAGTGACATGCCACTGAGGGTTAACCAGGACCCTATCTAATTTCCTGGCGAGGAAATTCTCTTCTTGCTTGTTAGACCAAGTGATCACTGGTCCAGTATAAGGGTGGTCACATAATCCTACTTCACTTAAACAACAGTGAAAATCATCCATAGCACTTGAACTGTGTGGCCCTAAGGTTGCATAATCAGACCTTTCCTCAGCACACAAAGTTACATTAAAATCTCCCCCACAATCCATGGAAGGGATCCAACCAAAGTCTCAGTATGCTTGAGCTGCTGCCATAAATCCCTTCGAAGAATATTGTCATTGCTGCCATAGACAGCCGAGATAACCACATATTGCTATCAAGCATACCTTGGACTGTGACCACTTGAGAATCAGATTGTGACAAAGAAAGCTGCAAATTTTTCTTATAAAAAATCCAGATCTTCCCCAACTCAATTGAACCATAGTTATTGAAGAAATGCCAAGAATCAGAGTAATGAGAAATAATCTCAGGGAAATTTACCTCTCTTACCCTGGTTTCAACGAGACACAACACATCCACCTGCAATTTGTCCATACGCTGCATTACTTTTCTCTGTTTCTGAGGGTGGTTAAACCCCCTTATGTTCCAAAAAGCAACAATCATAGAGAAGTAGTAGCAACCCCACCTCCCCCTGAACCATTAGCCTCTGGCACCTTTGACTTGAGCTTATCTACTTTCTTAGTTTTCATTTCCTGAAGTAGATTTGCAACCCCCAAAGAAGCAGTCCTAGGTTTCCTAGGTTCCTCAAGAATCTCTCCATCAACTCCATTAAGGGCCTCATACTTGTTCTTGGAGCTAACAAAAGCATTAGACTTCCCTTTATCCTTACCTTTTGCTTTATGCTTAAGCTCAGGGCTCTGTAGAGGAGGGAAATCCTCATGAATTGAACCAGGTGAATTCAACAACGAAGAGGTGGGAATGGCAACCTCACCTACTAGAGCAGTAGCCCCATCCTTTGACTGAGTCCCATCAGGCAAGTCCCTAATGACCTCGGCACTAGCCAGCTCAACATTAGAAACTTGAGCATAGTCACCAGTGGCCTCAGCTGTAGACGCTAGCTCAACAGAAGTGACACCAGCAGGCGCACTAATGGCCACAGCTAGCTCAACACCAGTGGCCTCAGCTACAGCAGAATTAACAGTACAGCTAATGGCCTCGGATACAGCCAGCTCAACATTAACAGCACTGTTAGCAGCTACAACTGCATCCCAGGCTTAGCTACCCATTCCTTAACTTTCTCAGCATTACCTTCCTTTACCTCAGTGCACAACTTTTCTGAATGCCCAAAGGTCTTACAATGTGAGCAACAGGGAGGCATCCAAGGGATTTTAACTTTCATAGAGACACAAGAGTTTTCTCTTCAGGCGCACGTTAGCGGGCCTAACGGCCTCGAGATTTCTTCCTCATTTTCTTCAATTTTTGATTCTTTCTGGTGATTTGGTTGTGTTCTTCTTGCCTTGCTTGAGGATTTTTTTGATAGATTGTAATCTTGTGCGTTGCGGGTTCTTGTATGGCAACGGTGGACTGGAAAAAAAAATTCTTTTCTGGGGTGTTGACGAGCAAGCCCTAGAATTCTTTCCTCCGGCAACTTATGAGGATTATTTTGCTGTTGACCCTCATGAAGGTGTTTCTGATTGGCGATACTCTCTGGCTGGGCAATTTATCGGCGCGGCTCCAAATTTTGTTGCCCTAAAGAAGATTGTGGATTCGTTATGGGGGAAATCCTCTCTCACTAAGGTCAGTCTTGCTGGTCCTAATCTTTATGTGTTCTCCTTTGCTAATGTCACTGTTCGAGACTGGGTTCTCGAAAATGGGCCATGGCATATACTAGCCACTGGTTCTTAGGAAATGGAAGCCGAATCTTAAACGATTGGATTTTGATTTGGCAAGGATGCCGGTCTGGGTGCAGCTGTATAATGTACCTTTAGAACTTTACTCCAGGAAGGGGTTAAGCTACATTGCTATCCCTGGATTCCATTATACATGAACTCAGCTACAGCTTCTCGTGAACGTTTGGAGTTTCCTAAGGTATGTATAGAAGTGGAAGCTAAGACATGGACAGAGCTCTCTGAGAGTTGAAGGAGATTTAGTTTAGTGGCATATCTAGAAACTAAAAAATGAGGTCTAAAATTTTAATACACTTTTTTTTTATAAACAAATCATATGCGTCCCATGATTTAGTCTTTTTTACAAATTTTAAATATTAATAAATTTTAGTCTAATAATAATTTAGTCTTTATAAAAAAACAAATATGTAAATTAAAATATATAAAAATTTATTAAACATCTAAATAAGTATGGGCTGAATTAAAAAAAAGTTTTTTTGGTCTAATAATAATTTGGTCCCTATAAATTTAAACATTAGACAAATTAAATTGTGTCCTGAATTTTAAATTTAAATATTTAATAATTTTTATATTTTTTAAATTAAATATTTTAATATTTTTAATATTCGATCATGCCTTCGTTCCTGCATAAAGATATAATAAATCTGTCTCAAATTAGTCATAATTTTTGTCTTCCCGTTGATGAGTTAAAAGTTTTGGTCTCTTTTAGATGAGTTAAACTATCAATCGCGATAATTTGGAACTATTTAGTATCAATAGCCAATGATCCGTGACAATAGTGGAACAATGGTCAACAGAGTAGCGTGCAAAAAATACTTTACAACCTCTAGCATATGCAAAGACAGATAAAACAAATATTAGATCATACATTGCAACATATTAATAAAAGTATTTAATAAATTAAATACTTTATAATAAATTTAATAAATTAAATTAAGATGATCGTCTTTATAATAAATTTTTGTAATATTTAATTTGAATTAATCAACCAGTAAATCAGATAGAGTGGTAATAAAAAGTGTTGAGCGCGTTTAGGGATTACATTAATTTCCATCCTTGGCGAGAAGTGCTAAATTAAAAAGATGAACATCTCTGAAGTCCATACCTTCCGATGCTTTCGGTTTGCAAATTCGGTCCCGTCTTAGACAATGTAGTCTTTGCTAAACCTTAATAAAAAAAATCTTTGCTAATATCCTTGCATACGATTGTATGTGTTGAAAAATAATGGATAATTGGTAATTTTAGGGCATATTATTTGGTGTAAACTTGGAGATTTGAAAAATATATACTATAATGTATATTTTATTTCATGAGACATTTAAAACAATATATAATATGTTCAAAATGATTGAATGATGAATGAGAAATAAATGCTCTAAATAAACTAGAGTTGTTGAGCAAAATGAGAGCCTAAAACACTTCCATTTCACATTGGAAATGTGTAAGGTACAAAAAGATATTTATAAGCTAAAACTAGCTTGTTTTTTAGATGATTTTAATTGGGTTGGGGTTGCACTCGAATACCATGATGTCAAATTGTTTTTACCGATCGAGGGTGCAATATTAGTCATTTGAAACACAAACTTTTCATAGCTCTTTGTAATCACTAATTTTATTCATGTTTCAATTTATTTGTTTTACATTATTATTATTATTATTATTATTATTATTATTATTATTATAGTTCACTTACATTAAAAAGCCCAAAAATATAAAATATATTGCATAGCTACATAAGGCCCGATCGGCCCAAATCCTAAAAACCCTAATACTCTAATCATCCTTTTTACCCTTGTGCAGTCGGATGATAACCGTTAGATCAAATCTTGATTTAACGGTCCAAATCATCCTTTTAGGGTAAAGCCTTAGCTGGTAACCCATTGGTTTGACGCCGCAACTTCACAGCCGTTAAATCAGACTTGCATCGGACAATCAGAATCGACTCCTTCTCGCGTGCGATCCATTGCTGTCCTTTATGTTTTCCCACGCGCTTACGCGCACGACATCAGATGAAGCTGTCCCTTCATCTCCTTTCTCACAACCACTTTGTGACCATTATATCTGAAATAAGTCTAACGGTTCAAACCAAGCCTTGGATCCTGGCAGACCAGATGGCTACGATGACAACCGATCGTCTTCAATAGTAAGGCCACGCGCTCGTCTTTTCTAATAGCCACGTCGGCAAGCTGCGTTCTCCTCTAGTCCTTCAATCTCACGTTCGGCCACACCACACAAGGAGATACAAAGAACGAATGTTAGAGAGGTTACCAACATTTCAGAAAACACACAAAAATACCATAAACAATAGAGGCAGGCAATAGATGATTTTAGAATTTCATTTTTCTTTTCTTTTTATTCCATGTAAATTCAAGGTATAAAAAAGAAAAACCCTAACGGTTGTAAACATTCTGGATTTTTTTAGCAATAGTGAACCGAAGCAAAGAGCAAAAAAAAGCTTTTAGAGGTATCTCTTCTTCTTTTTTTATTTTCAAAACATATACATATAAAAATTAGGGTTTCTTTTCTTTTTTTAGTGACAATTCACCTTCCTTCGCATCTGTTGCTCTCCCTCGCTGACGATAAGCCTCCTGGCCTCCCCGAGACCGTGCATGGTAAATCAGTGGGAAGGCAAGTAAAAAGTTCTCAATTTTTCAAAAAAAAAGTTTGGTTTTGATTTTTCTAAAGAATAAAGGAGGATGTCAGGTTCTGTATCATGGAAAAAAAAAGAGTTTTTGTTGTTTTCAAGAGAAAATAGGTTCAGATCTGGGTTTGGAGTGAAAACGAAGCCTTTTCGATTGGTTTCTGGGTTTGCTAAACCCTAGCAGAGCAAATAAGGAAAAGTGAGAGAGTTTGTGGACTAGTTTTTAGCCAAAATGAGAAATTTTGAGGCTGAAATAGCCCATTTATATTGTTTTAAAGTTTTTAAAATATATCATTTACAGTATAAACCCCTCCGCATTTCTTTTATTGCGCTTGGGAGGGCTTCCGTATTTCAAAATCGCATCTCATCCCTGTGATTTTCAAAATATTTCAATTTAATCTCATTTTCAAATCTAATCTATTTTTAAATGGTTAAATACTCATTTGGGTCCTCAAAAATTCAGGTTTTGTTTATTTTAGTCCTAAATTCAGAGGAGAAACCCATTTGTAACACCCTAAAATTGGCCTAGGAAAGTTACCGCAATCTGAACTATAGGCTAATTGAATATATGAGCTAATCTAATTAAAGAAAAAGAACATTAGCCATCCTTAAGATCAAATAAGTGAAATTAGAACCAAATTGAATTGAAATTAAAACTAGAAGGCATAAATAGAAGGATGGAAATGTGAACATGCAAAGCTATGAAGATTGCATGCAAATAGAGTTAAAAATAGAGGTCTTGACACATGTTCTCATTTGATGGGAACATGTTCCATGTGAGTAGAATGACTCACGACAGCCTTGAGGAAAGATGAACAAAATTTCATCATCTTTCTCCATCCAAATTATCACCATAGCCGAAATACTTGAGAGAGAAAGGGGAGAGAAAAGCTTCATGCATCACCTTCAATTCAAGCTTCTTGATTTAGCCTTGATTAAATTTAGCTTGGAGAAGGTATAATGCTTGATCCCTACATGTTATAGAATGGTTGAATCTTGAATTGATGATGTTCATGTTGCCTAGATTGATTAGGATGATTGTTATGTATGTTAGGATCATGTTAGCTTCTATTGAACTTGAAATTGTGAATGCTAGTAGCCAATTTGATAAAGACAAAGTATATGGTTGAAAACAGTGTTGAATTGGGACTGTTTACTAGTGAAAATATGTGAATAGGCTTAATGTATATAGAACCCTATTTTGATCATGTTGGTAGAGGAATTGAGGATTGAATTGAGTAAATAAGTTGCTGGAAAATGAATGCACCTAATTGGATTAGTTAAAACTAGGTAATGGACTGCTCAAATGATGAGTTGGATGTATAATGTTGATCAAATAGATCAAATTGGATTCAACATGATAATTCCCTGTTTTAAGCACATTGCTAGGTGTATTAGACTTACCTAGACATGTAAGAACATAAAAATGAATTGAATTGCCATGTTAGAACCTTGTTAAAATGAGTTATGAAACTAGAAACTCAACCTAGTGTAATCTGCCCAGAATACTCTGTTCTGGGCAGTAACTTTGAAAAATCATCATATATTGTATAAAATGAATTTAAGGCTGGAATTTTTATGGACAACACCTTGATATGTCTAAATTCATTAGGAGAAAACAGAACTGAATTATGGATTGAAGAATGAATTGTAGAGAAGAAACACTAGGGAGAGTGCAAACTGTCTAGTGTAACAATTTGCCTTGTCTTTAAGTTAAAATTGTATTAAATGGAAAAGAACTAAAATACAAGGCCTATATGGTTATAAATACAATTACGTTAGGTTTCCAATGGTGTAAAGCAATTGAAATTTTGACATACGGAATGAAAGTTATGCATGATTAAATGACTAGAGTGTAAGCTGCCTGGTAGCAGCAGTATAGGTAATTGTATACTGTTTTGTGGCAATTTGTAAACTATTTTGTAGACAGTTTTGGGACATTGGTTATTGCCCTGTTTTTCATGAATTAAAGTATAGATAAGTATAGTTATGTATAGTAAATAATGTATATAAACATGCTGCTAGATTTGTATAGGTTGTGTGCTTGTAATGTTGCCTTGATTGAATGATCATATGACCTTGTTTTAACATGAATGTGTTTGTGTAATGTGTTAGAACCAGGAGTGAACTTGGTGGATGAGGAAAGAGTGGATCATCCTAAAGCCAAGAACAAAGGAGTGTGGATCCAAGACTAGCTAAGCTTGGAGTGTTGTGAGCGTAGTTATCTCTAGGGTTAGGACTAGGTCCTAACCAATGCATGTTTGTTACATTATTGTAATGCTTAAATGAACTTAATATGGACTTGACTTAATAAGGGAAGAATGACTAGTAATGCATGAAATTTGATCACATCTTGAATACATGTTTTATTCGAATGTTAAGCATGTTTAAGTGGTAACATTGGTGCTTGTATGTGTCATATTACATGTGATCGAATGCTAAAGAACTTGCTTGAGATATTATCTCATCTTGATGAAATGAAACATGAGAATTACATGATATGAGAGCTATGGCTCAATTGGCCTAAGGGCCTAGTATGAAATGAACTTGCTTGACATGAATCTTGAACTTGATAAGCTTGTATAAATGGTAAATCGAACAACCTTGGTAGCTAGTTGGAATAGGTAGAAGGGCATGCCTTAGAGTCTAGAGCTCATTGTGTCAGGGTGGACTACGGTCCAGGGCTAAGGCCCCTATTTGGCGACAGACGAAGGGTACGTATGTGGTCTTTGGCGACAATAGGAGGGTTGACCAGCACTACGGTGCATCTTGTGGCGACAGTTGGAGACTCAATTACCTATAAAAAAAATAAGTACCAATGGGGTTGTTTAATTGATAACAAATGTAATAACAATCCTAAAACACATGTGACTTGTCTTGAAAGTTATATCATGAATGTTACTTGACATGAAAGCCATTAACTGTATATTACTTGTCATGTAAGCATTACTTACTTGATTACTTGTTTTGTAAGCATGATGTGCTTGATTCTTGATATGAAAACATGAAGTATGATTTCTTGTTTCTTGTATTCTATACTAGTCGAATGCTATAATCCTTAGCTAGGATCACTCTAATGCTTGAAATCCTTAGCTAGGTTCATTATTGTTCAATTGACACATAACTTGATATAACCAATGGTTAGAACTAGTTACTACCTCACTAAGTACATTCTTGTACGTATCACTATTGTTTCATTCGTCCCAACCAACGGGATAAAAGATTTGTTTGTAACTTGATTTTAAAGCCTATTACCTCGAGCTCGAAGCAAGTCACACAAGCATTGTCTAAGTATGGTTTCATACTTGTTTTGTATATCTCCTAGATTGGTGGCACTAGATTGTATAGAGTTTAGCTTGATCATGCATTTTTGGAACTCTTGAACTTGTATATATGTGTGTTCTTGAATGGGCCTACTATGTTATGAACTTAGTGACAAGTATGTAATGAACTTAAATTACATGTAATGGAATAATGTTTGCTGCACATATGATGATACAAATGAAATGATAAAGTGTTTTATCTAGTTACATTGAGCCATTCGAATGCCTTGTTTATGTATACGTGTATGCTTGAATTAAAAGTAGAATGAGATAAACTATGTTGCTTGACTTACCATTCGAATGCTTTATGTCTTGTATGAATATACCTTGATGTAGGTATTATTTTGTGTTAGTATGGTGATTGCCGAATGGATAGAAATAGAGTATGACTTGAATGGAAACTAGTTTCATGCAATTGTATGTTAACATGATCTTGTTTAGTAATCTAGGTATGTAATGTTATAAGTATCAAACTAAGGAACAATTGAAATGAAATGGAATTATGTTGCACACCTAGGGTCATTTGAATGATAGGGATAAAATGAAGTTAATTGTATTGATAATGTAGTAACCTATAATGTAAGTATGAAAGGAAACAACTTAATGACTTGTTCGAATGCCTATGATGTCATGAAAATCAAAATGTGAGTTTAGTTGTTTGTTAAGTAAGTATACTTAGTTGCTTACTAGTTAAGTAACTCATCTAGTAGAGATGAGTTATCAATTCTTGCCTTGTTCTTGTATTGTTTTGTATTGCCTTGCCTTGTTTTTGCTTAAGTAACGCTCCCGAGCCAGTTTGCTGCCAACCCGGGGTAGGGGTGTTACATTTATTTTTAATCATAGCTTTTTAGTCGGTTCTAGGAGTAAACTGAGCTATCTTGCATCATATAGGATACTTGTGCCACCTAGGAGTTCTATTTCAAGTTGCTTGTGTCCTTGCTTAAACTAAACTCTTCTTGTTCTACTTGAACTATAAATGTCTGAAACAAGACTTGGCCGGGATAATGGAAGTCCTGAAGGCTCATCGAATGAAGGAGATAGTGTGAGGATGGAGCAGAATCCTGCACAACAACAAGCTCAAAACCGAGCCCAAGCTGCTGCTCAACAGGAAGCTCATGCTATAAATCCTGTGTAGCTGGAATGTCTTCTGAGTATGAAGGATATGTTCAATCATCTTGTAACTGCTTTAAAACAAGATCATCCTATTGCTCCTCCTGTTGTTGTGCCAAATAAAGCACCGATTGGCAAGCTGGCTCAACACCAAGCCTATACTTTCACTGGCACTAATAAAGCCAATCCCGAAGTAGCTGAGTATTGGTTAGAGTCCACTACTCGAATCTTGACTAAATAACTGCCTTGTCCTTTTCTTGAAACAAATTTTGTCAAAATTCTCAGTCATTCAACTCTTATTTATTGCGTCTAACAATAAATATATCCATTATTTAATATCACACTATAGCTAAACGAAACTAAATGGTATACTTTACCGTGAAAGAAATCTTCGACCAATCACTTTTGTTATCGGCTTCTATATACTTCAATGTGTACATGCCACAATCATCCCTAAATCAAATATAAAATAAATTAATCTATTAAGAAGAAATTCATAAAGATATCTTCAAAATAACTTTTATTTTAAATTTAAATTACGTACGAATTGGGCTGCTTCGGTAATTTTACAAAATGGAATAAAAATTTTGCAACATCTTCAAATAATCTACCCAAATGAGCATGACCCTAATACCAAAGTAGGGCTTTATTCAACTGTTATAAAAAGTCAAAACAAAATTAAGAAATTGATAGTTAAAAACTATACGAATTCTATTAGTTCTCATTAATGAATAAAAAGCTTACTATATTTTGTGCAATCTTTTTACATACTTTATTGGCACCAAGAGAGTCCAAAACGTAATTATGTCTCTCCGCAACATTAACAACTAATACACACCAATGTTTGCCTTGTGAATCATGTAAAGGCACATATACCTGCTAAATCATGTTAGTTAAAAACCACTATCAACTACATATAAGCAAACAACAAATTATAAACATACATGTTCAACATTACTACTATCAATAGGTATAAAGTTCTCTATCCATCGGGTATGAAAGTTGAACAGGCTTAGTTGTATTCTTGACTTCTTAGCATGTGTGAAATCTTCTATCAAACTCTGCGAGAAACGTTAAATCTGAAAATGTCATGAAATTCATGAACTGAAAATAATGTGATCCCTAGCCCATAAATTATTTTTTACCTGAAAAGACAGAGGCAAATATAACTTTTTTGGCATAGGCTCTTGTCTCAAGTGCGAATCGTACGCATAGATATCGATAAAATATTAAATATTAAAAAATAATAAAACACTTGTATTAATAATAATCAAAATAATAAATATTGATTATAACATTTAACAAATATAGATATCTATAATACCCAATCAGATAACCACTTTTCTGGAAAAACAATACAAGCCAACGTCCAAATCATTATTTTTGGCCATGTATCGAGTGTTGGATTTATAATTCCAAGTAGCAACATTCGTACAAACTCTGCTTTTTTCAAGCGTTAAGTACTTCAAATATTGCTTGTACACATCACTTATCCTACTAGTTTTATTGCAATATTTTAATAAGAGATCACATGGCTCATATTTATACTGCATGACATACATTTAACTTTTGCAAATGATAATAACCAGAAAATTAAATGTCGATATTAAAAATTGTGTATAGTTTACAGCTTTCTTGTTTTAAATTTGATTTGAGCTTCTGCGGCCAAATCTCATGATCCTTGTTCAATATTAAAATTACAAACCTTATTCTTGTTCCCAACCTGCACAATCAAAGAGTAATTGATCACATATTTAATACAAATGAAATATTTGTACATAATTTCTTTCAAATTTCCTCTTTACAAAGAAAATTATATTTTTCATAACGTTACTACCTCATTTTTTCAGAACTTTCAACCTTTGATGTTTCTCTAGTATCACTGCACTTAGTGATTTTTTCTTGTATCTACACATCATACGACAAATATTATTTTTAAGCAAACAAATAATGTCAAACTATAAGATGAAATATAACCAATAAAGAATGATTTATACCTACCTTTGTATTCACTTTAGAAGTTCAAGATCTTTTTTTGATATCATATCTTTCGACTTCAGATCATCAATCAAATCAGAACTTGCAGTCGAACATCTCACACTCTTTTTCTGTTAAGAGTCTTTACTCTTTGACAATGGCTTGGGACCATTAGACATTTTAGGCCACATTTTTTTTACTTATTGGAGTTTCCTTTCACGTAACTAATTGACTAGGAAATCAATGAGGACTAAATTCAAAGTTAAAAACCTCGCTAGGAATTTTTAGGAAACTATTTGTGTCAGTCTTGATTTTGTCTTCAGAAGCAACTTCAAGTTTTCTTTTACCAAAAGGTTATAATGAGAGAGAATAATAATTCGTAACACAATTAATAAATGAAGACATAATCGGTTTTTTAATACCACTCTCGGTTTCTTCCTTCAATGATGCGACAGTTAATCCTTCTTCCTTGTGAGATTTATTTTCTAAACCCACATCTTTTAAAGGACCGCCATATAAATTAATCTATTCTGATCTATTCTTTAAAGTACCCTCCTTTAATGATTTATTATGTATATCTTCTCCTTTTACTAAATCACCATCTTGTATTGAACTTTTAACATTACTCGATGCTAGTATGGTCACTAATTTTTCAAATTGGCCATTTAATTTCTCAAATTGACCATTAGAATTTTCAAATAACAAATTCCTTTTTCAATATTTTTGCACCGAATGAATGAGTGTCTCGAACTTGTGATCACTCTGATAAGGAGTTCTTATGTTTTCCTCATGTACAACTTCAGCTTTTTCCTATGTGTATAAAATAATAATCTTAACAAAAAAAATTTAACACTATTATTGAAATTTTAGGTAATTATAATAACTGTACCTTGTTGTTTGTCTTCTCTAAACACATGTCGATATGACGCTTGCACTCCATCATCGTAACTTGTTTTGAAGGCGTTAAGTTTAGATCCATCATCTACGTTAAAGAGTTAAAATCTAAGCATGCATGCATCGAACTTAAACCAACAATATTGAAGGATCGAACATGTCATACCGGTACGGTCTTTAAGGCGTACCGGTACACTATTTTGAAAATAAATTTCAGTAGCAGCTAAATGTACCGGTATGCAGCCAATACCAGTACGAATAAACTTGCGTACTGGTACGATGAAACCACCATACCGGTACGGACGACGGACTACGATTTGGGAATTTTGAATCAAACATGGGATTTAAGGTTCTAACACACAAATTAGGATATTGTTAATGTAATTGAGGTTCTAATATGGGAATTAAGATACTCAATTTGGGAATTAGGGTTTGAATAGTATCGAATTAAATATAGTTAGGGTTCGAATGGGGAATTGGAGATAAATTACCTACTTGCAACGAATGAGGGGAAGGGCGGCATAGCAACAATAGCCACGGACGGGCAACGGTAGGACGGTGGGGATGTGGCCGGTGGCGGCAGCTACCGGCGGAGGTGGCGATGTAGAAGAAAAAAATTAGGGTTTTGATGATTTGGGGATAGAAATTTTGATTTAATAATTTTTAAAAGAATATAAAAAATAAAAAATTAATTAAATTACCTTTTAATTTTTCAAAAAACTAAAATTATACGGTAAGTCATTTAGATTTTAAATATTTATAAATTAGATTAATAGTGCTCATCGGTGCTTGTCGTTAGTGGTGCTCATCGATGCTCGTCGAGCGCTGCAGATTCATCCTAATATTCATCAAGATGTATTTTATGTCATTACGCCATATATAATCAAGGGTAATCTACTGATCTACATCCGAGGTCATTTAATTATGATTTTTTTTTCCGGGTTGTCTTTCTTCTAAAAGTTAGAGACAAACCACCTAGTTAATATATTGTTTCAAACAAATCATTTTTCTTTTAGTAATAACATTTTTAGTCTCCATAACTTATGCAATTTATCAATTCGGAACAATACAATAAATTTAATTCTTAATATTTAAAATTTTCATCATTTTAAATTTTAATATTTTCCTAAATTGCTTGTTCTTATCCAATAAATGTTATATTAATTTCTTGTTACTTTCCTAGTATAATAACAATTTAACAATAATCTGGTGTTGCTTTATGTCATAATGCAATTATCAAATTACTGATTTGATCTGATGGACTCACTTTCTTTGATAGTATCACAAAAGAAACTAAATTGATGAAACTTTTAAATATGGATGATTAAAATTTTTGAATTGTTCTAAATTAGGACAAAATTAATATAATGTATAAGGTTTTAAGATTAAAAATATTATTATATTATAAAAAATTGACATATTTATAAGAATATGTTAATTGAGTAAAATGTTTGCAACTTTTTTGTAAAAAAAAAAGGTGATATATTTATATAAAACCTATAATTAAATAACTTTGAGTGTGTTTATCCTATAATAAATACTTCATTTATTATACCAGCAATCAATTGGTCTAGTGAGATGCACACTAAATCCCTCTAGTAATGTTAGAGGTTTGAGTTCTAACGTTGTGAATGAAACAAATTCGGTTAGTAAGATCGTTCTCTATAAATTAGATATCGATAGTTATATAAAAATAATTTTATCGGCAATCGCCCTACTTTACCCCTTTATATTTTTTGGGTATAACGCCAAAAAATGCTTAATGTTTGACTAAATAGTTACTTTGGCCCTTACTCTTTTTTTAAAGCAATTTAGCCTTCAACGTTTCATTTTGGGTCAAAATAGCCTCTCTAATAATAAAAATTGCTAGTAAACTGACGATAAACAATTTGAACTGACTTGGCGTTATGACACGTTGGAAGAAGAAAAATATTTATAAAAATTTATAAAATTATTTTTTTGATTGATGTGTCATTATGTAAAATCAACATATTTGCCTATATGACACTGCTATCGTAGCGTGCACAGCCATGCAGATTTGTCATGTCATTTCAAGCCATTTACGGTTGTGTTGACTAATCGTTTTCAACCGCAGAAGAGTTATTTTGACCCAAAATAAAACATTAAAGGGCTAAATTACTTCCAAAAAAAGAATATGAGCCAAAATGACAATTCAATCAAACATTAAAAGATCTTTTAAAATTATGCTATTTTTTAATAGCATAAAAATAATTATAAAATAACATCTAATAATATTTATATATATTTTTAATCATTTAACAATATTACCTTAGTTTGCAAGCTGCAGTTGGGCTACGTTGCCTTTGTTAGAGGTTGATGCGTAAGCAATGACGATTGGATTATTATTATTATTACTATAACACTGTGGTTCATGTCTATACTGTTAGGTTTATTTTTCTTCCTTGTTGTTGAGCTTCGATTTTCACAGAGTATAAAATTCATTGCGTGTTCTAGAAGGTCAAACGACCCCTAGTAGTACTAATATCTGTTAGGTACGCTCAATTTGACACCAAACACTTAAAAATCTTATAGGTTGAATACATTCGAGTTTTCAAGCAAGGACTTTCTTAATTCTATTTCCGCATTTATTCGTTTGAACCTAATTAAAAAGTACTTTTATTTTATTTGATGCTATACAACTATTTTTTTAATATAAATATCAATATTTAATTTATTAGTCGATATTTAAAAACATCTAATCAAGTTATTTTATGCTATACAAGATTTAATTGAGTTTTTACGTATAATAACTTGTTATTCAAGCGCCACTGTCTTAAAATACAAACTAAAGCAGCTCAGCTGTTGTCCTTAACGTCTTGTTTTTGTTAAAGCTTTTGTTTAATCTTGCTTTTAAATTTCTCTTCTTTTCTTTTTCTTTTTCTTTTTCTTTTTCTTTTCCAATTAAACCATAAAAGAGTTTTTTCCATTTTATTTCCTCTTCGTCTGCTCTTCTATCGACCGAGCGAGCAAGCAAGCATGCATTCCACACCTTACCGGGAATCCCAAATCCCCATATGAACCCTAATTTCACAAAATTCCTTACTAGAACAACAACAAGACAAGCTCATACATTTTTTTTTGTTTCAATTGTTCCACTTAGATTGTCTACTCCCAAGTCATCCATCCCTGCAACCTTGATTAGATTATCAAGGTTTTAGTCATTCTTCCTGGGTATGGTTAAAATGGTTCTTCGGTCATGATCCTGTTTTTTAGGGTCTTGGAATTTGTGTTTTGACCATTTTTGCCCAGCTTTATTCGACGACCTCGATTAAGACTGATCTTTCAGGATCTTCAATTTTCTCCCATTTTATCCTAAATGTTTGAATCTTTAAAATTTTTACATTTATTGATGTTTGTTATATATAATATATTAGAGAAAAGAAAGAGCAAATCCGAAATATTGTTAAAACGCAAAGGCTCCATCTTGGACCTTTTCTTATATATAGTTTCAAACTTCCAATGCTAAAAGAAACAACTTGGGTTTTTGGATTTTGATTAATGTAATCAAATTGCTAAACGGACACAGACACTAAATACTGGATTGTTAAATGTGAGGTGAAAACTGACGCTAAATATGCAAATTTTTATGTGATTCTGCAGTTGTCTATGCTGTTATGGAGTTACTTTTCTGTTGTTTTCACTGATCCGGGTAGAGTACCGGCTAACTGGAGGCCAGCTTTGGATGAGGAGAGAGGGGAGTCCGATCCATTGAAATGTTCAGAGTTCAATAGTTTGCAGCCAAACCCATCGAACCAAAGAATTAGATATTGTCGGAAGTGCAACCAGCTGAAGCCACCTCGCTGCCATCATTGTTCTGTTTGTGCGTTTTTCATACACTAAAGTTCTCCGTTTGTTTCTCTTCACGCACTGATAATATCGTGATCAGTGCCGTATCAATTTCATTGTTTCAGGTGGGCGGTGTGTGCTAAAGATGGACCATCATTGCGTGTGGGTTGTCAATTGTGTTGGTGAATTAAATTACAAGTATTTCCTTCTTTTCTTGGTATGTTTGCTTTATTTTTCGAAACAGTTTTCATACATTTGATGCACTCTAGGTCCTACTTGCTTTATTCTTAGCTCGAAGAATTTCTTATGGAAGCATAACTTGAGTCATGGGGTGTTTGTTTCCATTGACATTGTCCCCTTTGTTTGCATTGATTATGGTGATATAACTTATGGTTGCAATTCATTTGATGTTGTTGGTGCCTGTTTTCTTGGCACTTCTTTGACTATGATATTAAATCTCGATGCAGTTTTACACATTCCTCGAGACTAGTCTTGTGACTTTGAGTTTATTGCCTCATTTCATAGCATTCTTTAGTGATGTAGAAATTCCCGGAACTCCTGGAACCTTGGCTACCACTTTCCTTGCCTTTGGTATGGGCTTCATGGACTGTTCTTCTGATTTATTTTATTTTAGTGTCTGTGTATTATGTACAAATGTATGACGATGTGCTACTGTGGCAGTTCTGAATCTGGCATTTGCATTGAGTGTCTTGGGCTTTTTGATCATGCACGTATCTTTGGTGGCGGCTAATACAACTACTATCGAGGTATTTGACTTCATCTCAAATTTTAGTACCATGCCGGAATATTTGATGTTTTCAGAACTTGTATTATTTATTATTTTAATAACGATATCAAGAGATATGTCCCATTTTCCAACAAACTCAATACCATAAGACCAAGTAGCTTAAATGAAAATTTTGGATAACCGGATTATGCGTTGTATTCCCCCCCAGAATGCACAGCATAAATGGACTCAAATTTACCAAGAAAATCTGCTGTTGTCTTTGTAACAGGCCTATGAGAAGAAAACCTCTCCAAAATGGCGTTACGACCTTGGTCGGAAGAAAATTTTTGAGCAGGTTACTGTTTTTGCCTTACACTGCTATCTCTCTTGTTTAGCATCATTCGTTTACTCATGCTTTTGTGTTTGTCTATGAGTACAGGTGTTTGGAACAGACAAGCGATACTGGTTCATTCCAGCTTATTCAGACGAGGATTTACGACGAATGCCAGCACTTCAAGGCCTTGAATATCCATCAAAGCCTGATTTTGATTCACAAGAGTTCTAAAAGGTTAATAATGAATTAATAGTAATAATAATAATATAAAAACTTCCTCCACGCCAAGAAATCTGGATAATTTTCTTATAATTAATCACAGAAGGCTGGTGCATTGCTCCACTTGCCTTGTATTCTAACAGGTGTATTTCGGCTTCTAACTGTTCATTCCTCGGGCATCTTCTTGTATAATAGCAATAGAGAGAATATATCAGGGAAAGCAGCATACGGTTGTGAAAATGGTGGTGGTGGTGGGGGGGGGGGGGACTAACTAAGTTTAGTTTCATTTTTTTTTATATAATTAGTGTTCTGATTATATTTTCGAAAGCCCAATGTAACATTTCTGGTTGTGATATTAATTAAGTTTTAGATTTCTTGCATTGATTACTGGAAAAACTTTTTGTTTGTTTCTCATTCATAACTGGAATGTATTTGTTTCATCATCATTTTACGCTTTCTGGTGATATTTTTCGAACAAAGGTAAACAGGAGATATTCAAATGGATTTCTAGGAAGATTGCCTCGTGTAAAATTTCTCAGGAACAATTTTCTAAGAAAATGGAAAATTACCGTAACATTTTTTTTATAATTACTGGTATTTAGCCGATTAAAGATTCAAAGACCATATAGACTTATTTTAATGTTAAATGTTTGTCGTCTTCTCAAATATTCTTTGAAATGTACGTTAGATTTCCGCAATGAGTTCGTCGGATGATCATATGTATTTCGCCTAAATGGGTCTGGTCCAATTCGTAAAAAAAATCCAGTATTTAAAGCCCAATAAGTTTCTACTAAATGACCAGAAGAATAATAAACCCTAGCCCGAGCGAGTGTTTAATTTTTGATTCTAGGGTTTCCTTGCTCAGAGCAAGCAGGACGGAAGCAGTCGAGCTCCGAACTCAGCCACCATGGGTCGTATGCACAGCCGAGGGTTTGTATTTGCTCCTCACACATTATGAATCATTATCATCTGAAAACAATGTAGTTGAAATCAATTCTTGTTGCCCTTCATCATCGATTCGACTTTGTTTGCAGTAAGGGAATCTCCGCATCTGCTCTGCCCTACAAGAGGACTCCACCAAGTTGGTTGAAGATCTCTTCCCAAGATGTGTGTCATTTATCTCGATTTTGCTTTTATTGTACAAATTTATTCAATGAATGATATGATTTTTTTAAGGTTTTTTTATTGTTTTCTTTTGATACTGTACGTGGATAATTGAATCCTGTACCTATTTGATTAGACTAGTGGCGAACAAGAGCCAGATGTTTGATAAATGGAAGCTTAATTTCATTATTTTTTGTAATACTGGTTAATTAGTTTGTCTCCAACTATTTCTTATTCATTTAACATTGTAAAGGCTATAGTTTCTGGTCTTGCATCCCAGCAATGTTCTTATTATTGTTTGGCAATATTCATCAACCTGGATTTCATCATTTAGGTGGAGGAGAACATTTGCAAGTTTGCAAAGAAAGGTTTGACCCCTTCACAAATCGGTGTCATTCTCCGTGATTCTCATGGGATTGCTCAGGTGAAGAGTGTTACCGGCAGCAAGATTTTGCGGATACTGAAAGCCCACGGTACACCTTGTTTTTACTTTTTCTTCAAATATGATTCATTTGGAAGGTAACATTGAGAATCTGTCTTTGTTTTCTATCAGGGCTTGCTCCCGAGATCCCTGAGGATCTGTACCACCTGATTAAGAAAGCAGTTGCCATCAGAAAGCATCTCGAGAGGAACCGTAAAGACAAGGATTCCAAGTTCAGGTTGATCTTGGTCGAGAGCAGAATCCATCGTCTTGCCCGTTATTACAAGAAGACAAAGAAGCTCCCACCTGTATGGAAATAGTAAGTAATTTGTATCCCTGCTCCCCTTTGCTCTTTGTCGACATGGATGCCTGAATCATGGAAATAGTAACTTGTTTGGTTGTGACCTGCAAATCTTAACACACTTTTTGCCTTCTGCAGTGAGTCAACTACCGCCAGCACTCTTGTGGCTTAGAGCAAGGGCACATTAGCAAGGGCACATTATGAAACAGCTTCCGGTGCTTCAATTGCAATTCACCTTGATTTGCTGGACTCAACCTTTTTTTTTATTTTTTAAATTGAAATGCTATGTTTAGTGAGGGAAAATATTATGTTCAGTGTATCAGAATAATAAGCCCTCTCCTTGCCGAACAACCCACATGCCGTTCGTCGCCCCTTTTTGTCACCATTTGTTGCGAATCGTTCGAAAGAAACATTTGACAATTCTGACACTTCGCACGGCGTCGGTCGATTTCCGACGACAAAGTAGTAAAAAAATGGTCATGATGGCTCGGCAATCGATATGGTGAGTGGCCGCATGACAATCAGCCCAAATCGGGATTTAGGTTTTTGAGAGCTAAGAATTTTGAAATTCGGGGTTGTTTTGTGAAATCAATAAAACTTTAAAAAATTCCGAAAATTAAGTAATTTTATTTATTTTTAATAAAATTTTAGGAAATTTCAGAAGATACACATCCCCATTAACGGTAAAAATTAACGGAAAACTTTAAATAGGTCATGAAATAAAATTTTAAGACTTTATTTAGACCGAAAAATAATTTGAGCACTTAACTGAAAGAATGACATAATTTAAGTACTTATTTGACTGTTAAACTAAACGATATCGTAAGTTACTAAAAATTATAAAACGATGATGTATGCTATTAAAATATTACTTTTTAAAGTTAGGCGAGCAAAAATAAGTACTTATTATGAAGCAAATTACTTCCTACGGTATCTTTGTAACCTATAAACATGTAAAATGATTTGAAGCGCGTAAATTGAGAGCGAATTAGTTGCAATTTAATTTTTTTTAACAATTTTTACTTAGTGGGGAGGGTTTGCGACTTAAATTTAGTTTCACAAACTCATAATATATCCTAATAACCAAATTTAAAAAGGGTAAAACTTTGATACACAGGCTGTGTAAAATTAATTTTACACAAGTCTGTGTATTTACACTATAAAAACTTAAATCTTAAATTCCTAACTCTAACCCTAAAAAACTAAACCTTAAACCCTATGCACTAAATTCTAAATACTAACCTTAAATTCTAAACCATACAACCTAAACCCCTAAACTAAAACTCTAACCCCTAAAACTAAAAGGCACGTGTAAAACTTTACACGGCCTGTGTATCAAAGTTTTTCTCATTTAAAAACTACTAAAATAAATTAGAATGGACTAAAATAACAAAAAAAAAAACCAAAATATATAGTACACATTAGTGACGGCAATTTTGGTGAAACCCCCCATTAATTATCTTAAAATCAAATTAAGAATTCAATTGAACTTTAACAATCCATTTTCTGCAAAATTTAATCCATTAAGGCCTAACAAAAATAGTTATCTGCTACTGCTGTTTGGAGACTCCTTGCTCTTGACTGGGAGGTGAGAATTCGAAAAGTTAGCTGTGAGAATAATAGAGTTGTGGATGCGATGGCTGAGGCTAGCCGCGGTGCGGCTATCAGAGAAACCATCTATAGCTCGATGCGGGATTTACATTTGATCTAATCCAGGAAGGGAATTAGTCTCTCTCATCTCTGTATGATCTAAAAAAATAGTTATCTGCATAATCTCAGAATTAATTTGGTTGGTACCCAGTCAAATTATGTTGCTAACAAATTGAGGCATCTTTATTTTGCAGAGACAAGCCAACATAACTCCATAGGTTATCTGAACATCATATTTATCATCACTACACTGAGCTTCCTTTTAAAGCAAAATCAAAATTATCTACAAATGAATGGAACAACATATTTATTGGAACTGCATAGCAATGTTACACGTCTACCAATCAGTCATGAATTCTTCTACAATGCCAAAAAAAAACCTAACAATTACATAATCCCTCATTTGATACAGCTTGTGCTTGCCCAAGCAAACAATGTCCCACTGATCTCAAAACTTGTTCAAACTAGGACATGATACTCCATTAAAGATACACGAAATAACAATAATCCCGCAAGAACACAGAAATGTTAAAAAAACAATGATTAAGAATGATAGTGAACAAGGAATTCCACCACAAATTCGATGAATGAATTCATCCAGCAGATTTCTTCCCACCGGAATAGTAACTCAGATACCACCTCACAAACTTCTTCAAACCGGTCTGCAAATCGGTTGTGGGCTTATACCCGAGCTCCCTCTGAGCCAAACTGATATTGGCATGAGTGAACAAACGTCCCCATTTCGAGGCAACTTCATAAGCTTCCTCTTTGCATTCACCTTCAAAAGCCTCTCCAAGATACTCACGAGATCCGAAACCGGAACAGGGGAAGTGTTTCCCAGATTGTATACCCTCAATTGAGCTGGACCTTTCTTCCCTCCACTACCGGTGCTCTTCTCAGCGTTATCCAATGCACCTAAACACCCTTTCACAATATCATCAATGTAGGTAAAATCCCTGGTCACTGTACCGTGATTAGCTGCCTCAAATATCGGTATCGACTTCCCCTTCAATATATCCCTAGTGAAAAATAAATATGCCATATCTGGCCTACCCCAAGGACCGTATACGGTGAAGAATCTCAAACCGGTTAAGGGAAGTCCGTATATATGATTATAAGTATGTGCAATTTCTTCACCAGCTTTCTTAGTAGCAGCATATAAACTAGCAGGTTGATCAGTTCTATCTTTCTCAGAAAATGGAACTTTGGTATTAAGACCGTAAACGGAACTCGAAGACACCCACACGATCGCAGGCTGCGGATTAGCAGACGTGCAAATTTCAAGTAAACTAACGAAACCAACAATATTGCTATGCACATAAGAGCCAGGATTTTCCATAGCATACCTGACGCCAGCTTGAGCAGCTAAATGCATAACGTGGGTAAATGCGACAACCTCGAAAAGTTTTCTTAAAAGAGCCGAATCATTGATATCTCCTTCGACAATGAAAACCCCACTCCGTTCCATAAACGCTTGCCTGGCTCTTTTCAACGAAGGGTCGTAATAGTCGTTGAAATTATCGACACGTGGGTACCGGCGGCTCCGGTAACCAAAACGGAGATGTCGTTGCGGGAACGGATACGGGCAGATGAACGGACCCGTTTTTCCCAAGCGGGTCCGCCCCAGTTGTAGGTACGGAGAGAGCGGCGAGAAGGATCTTGCGGGAGGGGATTGAAGGAGGGAGATCGAAAGAAGAAGATCAAGATCACGCCCATGAACATGAAGGACCAAAACTTGAGCTTTGTAAGAGATGAGTGCCACCTCAATCTATGGTGAACGTAGTGTGATTTTTCCATCTTGAACTTCCCGGGTGTTGATGGACTGTTGTCCAGATGAGACATTTGCTTCGACATTGATTTTAAAAAAACCCAGAATTTGGAAAGAAAAAAATCCTCTTCTTTCTGTAGTTTCAGGGTTAGGGTTTGGGGAAATGGGTATTCCTTCTGGACGGAATGTTCTGCTCTGTCGGTGGCGCTGTCGGTGGTGGAGGAGGAAAGGGAAGTTCTTTACATAAGTTAGTTCTTTCCGATGATGAAAATGAGAATCTTGAAACGATGGGTTTGTTTCTCTTTTGGTTTACATACGCACAGCTCTCTCAAAATGGATCTAAAAGAAAGATTAATAAAGAAGAGGAGAAGATCAAGATCAAGATCAAGATTTAGATTTGATTTTTGTTTTTTAAAAAAGAAGGGGAATTTGGGAGATAGAGATGTGGATTGTATTTGATGAAAGGAGTGTGTATTTAGTTAAGAATAGGGAGGTTAAGAATACAAACACTAACTGAGGGTGCAGCTTCGTCTATATTTATCTGTGAGGCAAGGAATTAATTTCCAGTTTGGGAATTAGTTGAAGAAGGTGTGGATTTTGATGGTAAATTAATTTACTACCTACCACATTACAGAAATTGAGAGCCAGGGATTTTGGGGAACTTAAATCTTGAGCCTTATCCATTTACTATTGGAATGGAGTCTCTTTCTACATGCATCAACCCCCTAAACATGCGATTACCAACTGATTCAATCTCATGTCTTTTTTCATGAATTCATTTTCAACCCCATCTGATAATAAGGCTGCAATATTACGCTCGGGCTAAATGAATAGAATGTTGAATTGTTTATAAATTGTATATATAACGTTTATTTACTAAGTTAAATAAATTATTATAAAAAATTATATTTATTTAATAAACGAACGAACACAAATAAAAATGTGTTTAATTTGTTTATGTTTATGGACAAGCTAATTTATCAACTTGCTTATTGACTTGATTATAAGCTAATTTATCCGCTTAATATTTTTTTTATTTTTTTACATTTTAAATTACCCAGTGACCACCGAACTAATTGAGGATACCTATTTTGACCACCGAACTATCGAAATCGTCAATCAGACTACTAAACTTATTAAATTGACCTATTTTGACCACCGCCGTTAAAAAACTAATGGAGGGGTGACATGGCAGTTAACGAAAATTAATAAAAGTACACATTTAGTCCATTTTATTTACTTATTAAATCAATTTGATCCTAATTTTATTTTAATTAAATAAAATCAATCAATCAGATAATGACACGTGTCATCACCCAATTAGGTAAATTTACTCAAAATTTAATTAATATTTAATATATTTTTTCCTCTAACTCACCACCTGGTTAAAGGAAAATTAATAAATTTTGAAGAATAACTCTGGGGAGATTTAAACCTAGGACATGTGGATTTCAAACCCACACCTTTACCACTGCACCAAGCCTCTCTCAATGACAGGAATCGCACCATTTAATATATATATATATATATTATAATGTAGTAAATGTTAGGGAAAAAAGAAGTAAACATGATTTAAAAGAAAATAAATATTTAATAATTTTCAGATTTAAATTAAATCGAATGTTTGTATGATTATACACATCACAAGTGATCTAGGTTCAAATTCTCTTTTAACCATGTTTACTTCTTTTTCCCCCAACATTTACTACATTAATATATACATATATTAAATGGTGCGATTCATGTTATTGAGAGAGGCTTGGTGCAGTGGTAAAGGTGCGGGTTTAAAACCCCATGTCCTAAGTTTGAATCTCCTTAAAGCCATTTTTTCAAATATATTAAATATTAATTAAAATAAATTAATATTTGAGTAAATTTATCTAATTAGGTGATGACATGATTGGCTGACTAATTTTATTTAATTAAATTAAAATTAGGATCAAATTGATATAATAGGTAAATAACGGGGATCAAATGTACAATTTTACAAATTTTTGTTAACTGTCACGTTACCATTCCGTTAATTTTTTAACGATGATGGTCAAAATAGGTCAATTTAATAAGTTTGGTGGTCTGATTGACGATTTCGATAGTTCGATGGTCAAAATAGGTATTCCCAATTAGTTCGGTGGTCACTGGGGTAGTTTACCCTTTTAAATATTAATAAAGATAAAGACTAAATTGAATATAATGTGAACTTTAGAGTTCAAACTAATGAAGTTTGAGTAGCTTAAGAACTAGTAGCGTGATTTTATAATGTTCGTGAACTCTAAATGAACATGTTGACAAACATATAAATGAATATGTTGACGAACATTAAACATGTTGACAAACACATAAACGAACGTTAAAACGAAATGTTTGTGAACGCTAAACAAACAAAACACAAACACATTTAAGCATAAACAAATGGACACAATATTAAAAATAGTTACATGATTACATTTATGAATTCTGATATTATATCTCGTAAAAGGATGAGTCTACAATGAATATCATATACCGATATACACCACTATTTTTCTCTTATTTATTTCTTTAATATTAAATAAATTCTCTTATATAAATTTCTGGGACACACCACAAGATTTAATCCTAATTTAAAAATAATGTTAAAACTGTCCTTTTCAAATTGACATAACAAAATTTTAACCCTCAACTTTTAAACTTTGCTATAATTTAGCCACCATCTCCATCACCACTATTTTTTCTTATTTTTTTAATTTTAACTTTTTTCTTTTATTTATTTTTCAAAATTTTGAACTTTGTTATAATTCAACCCTCAACTTTTTAACTTTATTATAATTATTGATATTTTGGCTCTGATTTTTTTAAGATAAATTTGGCCCTCAACCAATATATTTTTGTCAAATTACTCATTCTTTAGCTATCATTGAGGATTAGACCGTTAAAAATTTAACGGTGATAATATGACATATACATATGATAAAACATTTTAAATGGCATGTAATCTAACTTGTTACATACTTACATATACAATAAAATTTTATTTTAATTTAAACTATTAAAGATAATTAAAATTAAAACAAAATTATAAACCTAGAAAATAAATGAGATAATCATAAATGGTGTTGGAATTTAAAATCCTAGCTAAAAATTCATGAAATCAATCTACAATTTTCAAAGTACATACCATACAAATAAATATGATTTTACCCTTGTTCGAAGAAAAAAATGATTTTACCCTAAAATTTAAATTCACTTTGAATCAAATTTTGTTCTTTAAAATTTGAAACACTTTGAACTAATAGATAAAATATTACAAAGAAATTTGACGCGGTTATTAAATCTTGTAGAATTCACATATTATTTAATCAAAGAACACTTTTGATACTAATCAACTGGCTTTTCATTTCTTTAGTTTATGGTTTTGAAATTTTAATGTTTAATTTAATCCGGATAGTTTGAGGTTTTGATTTTGGTAATTAGCATTTAAAAATGAATTTTAAAAATAATATCAAATGAAAATTTTTAAAAATCACGAAAACGCTGAAAAATGACATAAAGTAAAAAATTATAGGTTTCGAATTGGTATGAAAACTTAAATTGGAGTTTAAGAATTTTGAATTAGGTTTAGGAATTATTTTATTAGCTTTGTGTTAGGGGTTGAATTTCTCGTGATGATTTAGTTGTTTGTTTATGCTTATTTTTTGTTAGTCAAAAAAAATTGAAAATTATATATTTTTAAATAAAATATTGACATGTCATCGCTATTTAAATTTTTAATGGTCTAATCAAAATGTTAGTTAGAAAATGAGTAGTTTAACAAAATGATACGAGTCAAGGCCAAATTTATCTTTAAAAATGAATAATGACCAAAATAACAAAAATTATAAACATTAAGGGTTAAATAATCTTTATGTCATAATTTTATATTAATATAAATAAAATAAATAAGGAATAACAAAAATAAAAAAGAACAGAAAAACAATTGATGGTCCACATATCTATTTAAAAAGATTAGTAGATTTTTCCCTCGTAAATTTTCCTCATAAAATCGATCATAACAGGACAGACTTTGAATTGCCACCAACAGCGATAACACCGGAACCCGACCACCGCAACCTTCCACAATGGTTTGTTTCTTTTCACCGTCATGTTCCACACGTAGGCCAAGTTTTGCCGAAGGAACAAGCTTATGGTGAACATCGCCACTGTTCAACAAATTATCTACCACAGTAGTTCCCTAGATATCGAACAAACTTTAAAATACAAAGAAATTAAGGGATATAATACCAACCTTAAATAGAGTAATGAAATCAACAAACCTCAGATGAAGCAGCGAAAAGCAGAATCCGTTTGGACAGTGATTTCGAGCCGGGAAACATGACCGTGCCTGAAATATTAAATATGAGAATGAATGTTAGAGTTGAATATGATCTGATACATTATTATTTTTAAATTTTTCATGTATTTGGTAGTTGATGTTTTATATAGGTATTGAACTCACATGGGAAGGGGGAAGTGAACCTTAACCACTAGGCCACTACTGGATTGAATGTGGCTGATTGAAATCTTCATGAGATAGTTGTAGTGTACCACATGCATATGGCTGGATTAACGGTAACTTTATGTTGACCAATAAATGCAATAGTGGGATGCATTTTACTTGCAGAGCGGGGAGACCAAAGCTGAGATGTGTTGATGGCATTGCTAGAAATGGACCACCTCACCAGCCTACTTTAGCTTCATTTATGAAACAGGCATCTTTCAACCAATGCTCAGAGCATTTCTTTCTGTAATGTGCTTTGGATTCTTCATTACCTACACTATATTGATTACACATATTAGTTCTCCGTTAGGTTCTAGCCTAAGTTTTGTTGTTTCATTCAGTTTTGTTGTTTCATTCAGTGAACACCTTGATTTAGTAATTTGTTTTGATACAAACGTCTGCTTCTCTGGTCCTGTTTTGGAACTCAAAAATCCATAGAAAGATGTTGTAATGATTCTATGGGCGCATAAATATGCTGGTGGAATATGCTGAAGTACCTTCATGTCCAAATGAAACATGTTCCGCTACATTAAATGCCTGTCACTAGCAAAATGTTTGTCAAAGAACTTTTGCAAGTAAAAGACAACGAGGATAGGATAGCGGATCAAAGACAGGGTCTGCAGCAACCATAACTTATGAAGAGCTCAAGACCTTGCCTTCTTCCCTAGTGGATCCCCACACAAGTTTCTCATCAGATTTCAGCTTCACATATTCAGTCTTTATTGAATGGCTGGAAACCATTTCTCAATCCCATTCAGTTTAATGAAATGAAAGCTATGCTACTCTTGGCTGGATTATATCTACCAATTTCTATTTTCAACCACCGTTTCAAACTAAGGATAGAAAAGCATTTGTGGGGAATTAGATTGGTTATTTTGGAAGGCAAACTGGTAGGGCAAGCATATGTGATTAAATAATGATAAGGGGTTATTGATTATATAAGCTAGATTACAATAGTAGACAACTCTGTTTTATAACATAAAATGAAAAGAAATGGGAAAGCTAACTTAAAAGCAGCAAGTACTGCAAAACTCTGGCAAAAAAGTCCAAACGGAAGTTACAAATTCATAATCATACAGAAGCTCTACTCTCCCTTTCGCTCCATTTTTTGCTTTTTGATGAATTCACAAGCAACAGAAAATAAGTGGATTCTGATTCTTATTAAAAACACACGAGAGGTGTCACAGTTGGAATGGCTTACGTTCAGTTTTAATTTCCAACCCAAAACCACACTGTTCCCGGAGAGTTACTATGCAAGCTTAGCAAAGTTCTTTCGCTGCTGCAACAACAGCCTCTGGAGTTAAACCAAATTCCTTGTATATTTTGCCTGCCGGTGCGCTGGCCCCGAACCGGTCAATTCCAATGGCCTTCCCCTTGGATCCGACAATCTTCTGCCACCCAAATGTTGATCCAGCCTCAATACTCACCCTAGCCGTTACAGATGGTGGCAAAACACTTTCCTTGTAGGCATCTGATTGCTCATCAAAGAGCTCCCACGAAACAAAGGAGACAACCCTAACAGTCTTGCCCTCCTTCCTTAGTTCATCGGCAGCTTTAGCAGCAATCTCCAACTCAGAACCAGTTCCAATCAGAATTACATTGGGTTTGTTGCCAGAAGAATTGTCTGAAACAATGTAGCCACCTTTTTCAACTCCCTCGATGGAAGTTCCAGGAAGGTTGGGCAGCTTTTGCCTGGAGAGGGCAAGAATGGAGGGTCTCTTCCTGTTCAGAACGGCAACCTTATATGCACCAGCTGTTTCATTTCCATCGGCTGGACGAAGCATCAAAAGGTTAGGCATCGCACGGAAGCTTGCCAAGTGCTCAATTGGCTGATGGGTGGGTCCATCTTCCCCAAGACCAATGGAATCATGGGTCATAACATAGATAACTCCTGCTTCACACAAGGCAGAAATCCGAATGGCAGCTCTCATGTAGTCAGTGAAGACAAAGAACGTAGCACAGTAAGGAATGAGGCCTGGACTGTGAAGGGCAATGCCATTGCAGATGGCTCCCATCCCATGTTCCCTAACACCAAACCTAACATTGCGCTCCTCAGGGGTGCTCTTTTGGAAATCACCGTACATTTTGAGCAAGGTCATGTTCGAAGAAGCAAGGTCAGCACTTCCACCAAGAAGACCAGGGAGTACTTTTACAAGGGCATTGAGATTTTGTTGAGAGAGATTTCTGGTAGCATCAGCTGGGCTCTCTGGAGTGTATGTCTAAAAATTATAAAAACAAAAGGGATCAAAGTATAGTTTTTCATTCCAATGTAATCTGACTGTATTAGTCCTATGAAAGAGATTATCTGAGAATTAAGTGTCAGATCCTTTTTAGCATGGATAGTAAAGAGTACTCACTGGAAGTGCCTTCTCCCAGCCAGCTGGTAGTTCACCAGTGATGATTGCCTTGAGTTCTGCAGCTTCCTCTTTGTATTTCTGCTCATATTCAGCAAACTTGGCATTCCATTCAGCTTCAAGAGCAGAACCCTGAGGGACATGACGACTCCAGTGCCTGCAGAAAATGGAAGGAAAAATTTGAAACTAAACCAAAAAAATCAGATGCATATATAGAAACCTAAACTGATCTCCTTACCCTTTCACATCTTCAGGAACATGGAAAGGCTCATATGGCCAGCCAAGGTTTTTCCTAGTAGCATCAACTTCCTTGGCACCCAATGCACTCCCATGTACACTATATGAGTTCGCCTTGTTCGGAGATCCATAACCAATGGTGGTTGTCACCTGAAAGGAACAAGGAATTAAAAAAATGGCATCCTGTACAACATATTAGAGAGATAATAAGGTGGAGCCTAAACAAGAGAGATGCAAGATTTTTCAATTTTCAATCAAGGCATTCTAATATGATGCAGGCCCTTTTAACAAAAGCTATAGCAGAGAAGTCTTCACCTAAGAATCATGGAACTTTAAACTTTTACTAGATAAGATCCAAATCAATTAGTACAAAAAACATTATTTCCAAAAATGATGTACGGAAAACATCAGACCTTGATCAGAGTGGGTTTGTCTTTGACAGCCTTTGCTTCCTTGATTGCAGCACGAATTTCATCATAGCCAGTGTTTCCATTCTTGACCCAGATAACATGCCACCCTAGCCCCTCAAAACGTGTATCAACATTCTCGGTAAAGGCAATCTCGGTATCACCATCAATTGAAATGTGGTTGTCATCGTAGAAAGCTATAAGCTTCCCAAGCCCCCAATGTCCAGCAAGTGAACAAGCTTCATTTGATATACCCTCCATTTGACAACCATCTCCCAAGATAACATATCTAAGAAAACAAAGGCCAATATATCACTACGAGATTTAGCATGCAAACAATAGGTAAAAAAGGGACCCAAGGAAGAGTAATCATACGTGTAGTGATCAACAATCTCATTGTCTGGCTTGTTGAATCTAGCAGCCAAGTGTTTCTCAGCGAGAGCCAATCCAACAGCATTTGCAATTCCTTGACCAAGAGGCCCTAGGAAAGAAAGACACATTTAAGTAGATATATTTTCTTTATTTTTAGTATACCATTTTTGTTCATTTTGCAAATTTGTAATCACTTATGCAAAAGAGTCTAACTAACCAGTTGTTACTTCAACTCCAGGTGTTTCAAAGTTCTCTGGATGTCCAGGGGTTCTGCTTTCCCACTGACGGAAATTCTTCAAATCTTCTTCCTAAAGATTAATCCAATCATTATAAATTTCAGTCCTTTATTGCAAAAACCAACTCTTTTTTTGAAAAAAGGAAACAAGGATCGAAAACCCAAAGCTCTGAAAATAGAATTTTTGAAGAAGCTTACCCTGACACTATCGTAACCAGCGAGGTGAAGCAGAGCATACTGCAACATACAACCGTGACCCGCGGACAACACGAAACGGTCACGGTTGAACCAGTAAGGGTTCTTGGGGTTATACCTCATGACCTCGTCGTACAAAATGTGACCCATCGGAGCGCAGCCCATGGGCAACCCGGGGTGTCCTGAATTCGCCTTCTCCACAGCATCAATAGCCAGGAATCTGATCGTGTTGATCGATTTCTCCACCAGGGAAGTCTCGGCAGCGGTGCCAATTGTCTCGACGGCAGCAGCACGGACTTCGCGCTTCTGGGTGGAGCGGGAGGGTAGGCGTCGACGGGAAGAGGAAGAGCATGGGATGCTAGATTTGAGGCCGGAGAAGGTAGGGAAAGAGAGGGCGGAGAGAGAGACGCGGTGGTCGGATGACGGCGGCGACCCGTGGGAGGAGATGGCGCGAGAAAGGAGGGCTTGAGATAGGGTGACGGAAGAAGTAGAGGCCATTGTTAATTGAGGTGAGGTTGTTGAAATGACCCTCGTGGTTTGATAATGTAGAGAGAAAGCAAAGAGCGAGACAAGTAATAGCCACCAACTCTCTCGTCTACACAAACAGTCGGATGGAGTGAGCTGACCGTTAGATTCCAAGATTGCTTCATCTCCACCGTTGATTCTGGGTAACAATTTCATATTGCGCTCTCCGCCTCTCATTTCCTTTTTTTTCCTTTTTTTTCTCTTTTAAAAATACACTATTTTATACCTTTAGGCCACTTTATGATAAATTATGGACACTTTGGAATCAAACCCATATGTTAATGTTAGGTGCAACAATAGCATTACACTGGTTTTCGTACACGTACGATGTATGAGTCTATTGTTTGTATAAATTATAATATATAAAATTATTTGAATTTTAAATTTGAAGGAGTATTTTTTATTTGACTTAACCATAAAATAAGTATTTAAATTATATTTTTCAATAGGTATTTAAATTTTTTTTGACCGAAATAAATATTTAACATTTTACCTTTATCATTTTAAGTGTTTGTTCATTAAAAGTCTTTTAATAAATTATGTTAATCAAAACATAACACATGATATGTTTTATTTTATTTTCTTATAAAATACCAATTTTTTCAAAGAAATCTTGAAGTTCTCAAAAAATTCTCAAAATAATCTTCAAATTCATAAATCTCAAACCTTGATTCTTGCCATTATCACTGCCAATTGTCGATGGCTCGCTCACTACTTTCGCCGCCGTTCTCTCACAGCCATTTCTCTTATCTTTTCATCACCGAACGTCGACAAAGGCATGCTTAATGTCGGAACAATAGTGTCAGAAAATTAAGACATGAGTTTGACAAAAGGTTAATTGACGGAGAAGAAAGAGGACATGAGTTTGACGGTAACGTTTTTTGAATAATCAACGGCGTGCCTAACTTAGAAACTTTTATGCATTCCAAGTGTATGATGTTCGAGTTTTCTTAGTTTATATTTATTTTGTTTTTTCCTAGCATTAATAATATAATAAGACATATACCGTATTTTACAATCCATATCCCAAAATTGAACTTAGCTTAGTGGTATAGTCATGGCTTTTGTTCCACAGTTGTGGAGGTTCAAACCCCGCCAGTGCTAAAGCAGTAATTGCTAGATTTTATTTTCATTTTTCAATTAAATTTTATCACTACTTAATTGAATAATTACTTGATTTATTTTTATTTTTCAATTAAATTTTATCACTACTTAATTGAATAATTAATTTATATTATTAAAGTAAAATTATGATTAAATTAATAGAATGTGTAAATAGCGGGACCAAATATATACTTGTATAAATTTTTGTTAATTGCTACGTTACTCTCTTGTTAAGTTTTAACGGCCAATAATTTAATTGATACTATTTAAATAGTTAAGTGATCATAATAATACAATTAAAAGTATAATAATCATATTAATACTGGCCTCATAATTAAGTGGTGATTTGAGTAGTTTGCCTTATTTGATAATGCTTGTTTTACTTGGCAATTTGCATGTGGGGGTTAGCAGCGGTCGTCGACCAAATACTCAGCTAGGAAAACAAGCAGCCACAGACCCCTCCCCCTCGAGTCATTTTCAGGTAAATATTTTACCTCTCTTCCATGCTTATTAGTTAATATATGTATATTATATATATAATAAATTTCTTTCCAACATGCATATATTGGAAAATTGGTTAGCATTGTTTTGAAAAGTGCGGTGATTTTTTTTTTAGATTTAAATATAAAAGTATTTTTGAGAAAATAAATAATTATTTTAAACATGATATTATCAGTTAAAAATATTTATTTAAATAATATTTAAATCCTTTAACGATATAATATATGAAATATATAAATTTAAATTATGCTAAAAAACTGTAAAGAATATTTTATTAATAAATAGATATTTTTTAATAATGTTATGTGTTTCGTGAAAATATATAAAATTTAAAATAATTTTTATTTAAAAAATTGACATAAAAATATAAAATTTTTAAATTAATAAATAAATATTTTTTAACAATTATACGTATTTCATAAAAATATATAAAATTTAAAATAATATTTATCTTAAACTTTGACATGAAAAGATATATAATTTTAAAATTAATAAATAAATATTTTTTATAATTATACGTGTTCTATGAAAATATAAATTTTTTAAAATAATTATTTATCTAAAAAATTTGACACGAAAAAATATACAATTTTTCTCCAAAAAAATATCTGTTTAATATTGTTTTTGACCCAAAAGCACCTTTCAGAAGTAATCTTTTCAGCAAAGTTAGGGTTAAAAAATCAAGAGAAACAAGTATATTTGGATGAGCCACTAGTGCTTAAACAATGTCAGAGGTTCAAATCATGATATTATAAATGGAGAAAATTAGGTTGGGAGAGTCGTCCTTATTTTGAATCTCTGTAAAACTTAATCTGAATTAGTCGACCAATGAATCAGATACATTTAGTTATAAAAGAAACAAGTACATTCGTTCACCTTGGAAATATCATTCATTTTGGATCTTTCCAGTAATTATATAAACATGGGGACAATTTGTGCTGAGAGAGCACTCCACATCTGCCCCGAGCTGCTAGAAAGACGAGAAACATATATGCATTTAGCTTAAAAACTTGGTAGTCCTGCATAAAACAAAGAGCATTTGCATATTCACCGAACCAGTCAATGCAAAATAATTACATGGTCGCATTTCGACATTGTATCTTTGTAAAATCGATCATAACAGGATAGACCTTGAATTGCCACCGACAGCGGTAACAGCAGCCGTAAATGGTCGCATTGCAGCTCCAGCATTCCCAAGGAAAAGTTCAATTTCTTGACTTCCCTTTTCCCCACCGGAAACCGACCACCGCAACCTTCCACAAGGGCTTGTTTCTTTTCACTGTCATGTTCCACACGTAGCCCAAGTTTTCCCGAAGAAACAAGCATATGAACATCGTCACAGTTCAACAAATTGTCTACCACAGTAGTTCCCTAGATATCGAACAAACTTTAAAATACAAAGAAATTAAGGGATATAAATACCAACCTTAAATAGAGTAATGAAATCAACAAACCTCAGATAAAATAGCGAAAAGCAGAATCCGATTGGGCAGTGATTTCGAGCGGGGCAACTTGACCGTGCCTGAATTTTCCTTAATTGGTTGAAGCACGATTTCTGTTGCTTTTTGAAGAGGAAACCTTCAAAGATTCATACTGGAGGGCAAAAAAAACCTTCATAAGGAAAATTAATTGTACATTTTGACGCCTCAACATACGAGTAAATCTGAGAATGAATGTTAGAGTTGAATATGATCTGACATGGATATAATTATTTCCAATTTTTATCATGTATTTGGTAGTTGATGTTTTATATAGGTATTGAACTCACATAGCAAGGGGGAAGTGAACCTTGACCACTAGGCCACTACTGGATCAAATGTGGCTGATTGAAATCTTCATGAGATAGTTGTAGTGTACCACATGCATGTGGTTGGATTAACCGGTAATTGAACTTTATGTCGACTAATAAATGCAATAGTGGGATGCATTTTACTTGAAGAGCGGAGAGACCAAAGCTGAGATGTGTTGATGGCATTGCTAGAAATGGACCACCTTGTCCACCAGCCTACTGTAGCTTCATTTATGGAACAGGCATCTTTCAACCAATGCTCAGAGCATTTCTTTCTGTAATGTGCTTTGGATTCTTCATCTGTTACATTATATTGGTTCTCAGTTAGGTTCTAGACTAGTTTTTTGTTGTTTCGTTCAGTGAACACCCAGATTTAGTAAGTTGTTTTGATACAAACCTCAGCTTCTCCGGTCCTGTTTTGGAACTAAAAAATCCATAGAAAGATGCTGTAATGATTCTTTGGATGCTTAAATATTTGGTTAAATATGCTGAAGTACCTTCATGTCCAAATAAAAACGTGTTCCACTACAGCCCAAATATTTCATAACAATGAACTGAGATTTTCTTTTTCCTTTTTGAAATTAAAAATTGGTTAAATTAAAAACCTGTCTATACCAAAATGTTTGTCAAAAGAACTTTTGCAAGTAAAAGACAAAGAGGATAGGGTAGCGGATCAAAGACAGGGTCTACAGCAACCATAACTTATCAAGAGTTCAAGACCTTGCCTTTATTGAATGGCTGGAAACCATTTCCTCAATTCCATTCAGTTTAATGGAATGAAAGCCATGCTTCTCATGGCTGGACTATATCCACCAATATCTGTTTTCAACCACCATTTCAGACAAAGGATAGAAAAGCATTTGTGGGGAATTAGATTGGTTATTTTCGAAGGCAAACTGATACAAACTGGTTATGCATCTTAGGGCACGCATATGTGATAAAAATAATGATTTGAGGTTATTCATTAGATAAGCTAGATTACAATAGTACACAACTCTGTTTTATAACATAAAATGGAAAGAAATGGGCAAGCTAGCTTAAAAGCAGCAAGTACTGCAAAACTCTGGGAAAAAGTCCAAGAGGAAGTTACAAATTCATAATCATACAGAAAAGCTCTACCCTCCATTTCGCTCTAATTTTTTCTTTTTGATGAATTTACAAGCAAAAGAAAATAAGTGGATTCTGATTCTTATTAAAAACAAACGAGACGAGTCGCAATTGGAATGGCTTACCTTCAGTTTTAATTTCCAACCCAGAACCACACTGTTCCCGGAGAGTAACTAAGCAAGCTTAGCAAAGTTCTTTGGCTGCTGCAACAACAGCCTCTGGAGTTAAACCAAATTCCTTGTATATTTTGCCTGCCGGTGCACTGGCCCCGAACCGGTCAATTCCAATTGCCTTCCCCTCGGATCCGACAATCTTCTGCCACCCAAATGTTGATCCAGCCTCAATACTCACCCTAGCCGTTACAGATGGTGGCAAAACACTTTCCTTGTAGGCATCTGATTGCTCATCAAAGAGCTCCCACGAAACAAAGGAGACAACCCTAACAGTCTTGCCCTCCTTCCTTAGTTCATCGGCAGCTTTAGCAGCAATCTCCAACTCAGAACCAGTTCCAATCAGAATTACATTGGGGTTGTTGCCAGAAGAATTGTCTGAAACAATGTAGCCACCTTTTTCAACTCCCTCGATGGAAGTTCCAGGAAGGTTGGGCAGCTTTTGCCTGGAGAGGGCAAGAATGGAGGGTCTCTTCCTGTTCAGAACAGCAACCTTATATGCACCAGCTGTTTCATTTCCATCGGCTGGACGAAGCATCAAAAGGTTAGGCATCGCACGGAAGCTTGCCAAGTGCTCAATTGGCTGATGGGTGGGTCCATCTTCCCCAAGACCAATGGAATCATGGGTCATAACATAGATAACTCCTGCTTCACACAAGGCAGAAATCCTAATGGCAGCTCTCATGTAGTCAGTGAAGACAAAGAACGTAGCACAGTAAGGAATGAGGCCTGGACTGTGAAGGGCAATGCCATTGCAGATGGCTCCCATTCCATGTTCCCTAACACCAAACCTAACATTGCGCTCCTCAGGAGTGTCCTTTTGGAAATCACCGTACATCTTGAGCAAGGTCATGTTCGAAGAAGCAAGGTCAGCACTTCCACCAAGAAGACCAGGGAGTACTTTTACAAGGGCATTGAGATTTTGTTGAGAGAGATTTCTGGTAGCATCAGCTGGGCTCTCCGGAGTGTATGTCTAAAAATTGTAAACACAAAAGCGCTCAAAATAAAGTTTTTCATTCCAATGTAACCAAACTGTATTAGTCCTATGAAAGAGATTATCTGAGAACTAGGTGTCAGATCCTTTTTAGCATGGATAGCAAAGAGTACTCACTGGAAGTGCCTTCTCCCAACCAGCTGGTAGTTCACCAGTGATGATTGCCTTGAGTTCTGCAGCTTCCTCTTTGTATTTCTGCTCATATTCAGCAAGCTTGGCATTCCATTCAGCTTCAAGAGCAGAACCCTGAGGGACATGACGACTCCAGTGCCTGCAAAAAATGGAAGGATAGTTTTGAAACTAAACCAAAAAATGTAATCATATGCATATATAGAAACCTAAACTGATCTCCTTACCCTTTCACATCTTCAGGAACATGGAAAGGCTCATATGGCCATTCAAGGTTTTTCCTAGTAGCATCAACTTCCTTGGCACCCAATGCACTCCCATGTACACTATATGAGTTCGCCTTGTTCGGAGATCCATAACCAATGGTGGTTGTCACCTGAAAGGAACAGGGAATAAAAAAATGGCATCTTGTACAACAGATTAGAGAGATAATAAGGCTGAGCCTAAATAAGTAAGAGAGATGCAAGATTTTTCAATTTTCATTCAAGGCATGCTAATATGATCTAAGCCCTTTTAACAAAATCTTTAGCAGAGAAGTCTTTACCTAAAAATCTTTAGCAGGGAATAAAAAAAATGGCATCTTGTACAACAGATTAGAGAGATAATAATGCTGAGCCTAAATAAGTAAGAGAGATGCAAGATTTTTCAATTTTCATTCAAGGCATTCTAATATGATGTAAGCCCTTTTAACAAAATCTTTAGCAGAGAAGTCTTTACCTAAGAATCATGGAACTTTAAACTTTCACTAGATATGATTCAAATCAATGACTAGTACAAAAAACATATTATTTCCAAAAATGATGTACGGAAAACATCAGACCTTGATCAGAGTGGGTTTGTCTTTGACAGCCTTTGCTTCCTTGATTGCAGCACGAATTTCATCATAGCCAGTGTTTCCATTCTTGACCCAGATAACATGCCACCCTAGCCCCTCAAAACGTGTATCAACATTCTCGGTAAAGGCAATCTCGGTATCACCATCAATTGAAATGTGGTTGTCATCATAGAAAGCTATAAGCTTCCCAAGCCCCCAGTGTCCAGCAAGTGAACAAGCTTCATTTGATATACCCTCCATTTGACAACCATCTCCCAAGATAACATATCTAAGAAACAAAGGCCAATATATCACTACGAGATTGAGCATGCAAACAATAGGGAAAAATGGGACCCAAGGAAGAGTAATCATACGTGTAGTGATCAACAATCTCATTGTCTGGCTTGTTGAATCTAGCAGCCAAGTGTTTCTCAGCGAGAGCCAATCCAACAGCATTTGCAATACCTTGACCAAGAGGCCCTGAGAAAGAAAGACACATTTAAGTAGATATATTAGCTTTATTTTTAGTATACCATTTTTGTTTATAAAAACAATTGCAAATTTGTAATCACTTATGCTAACCAGTTGTAACTTCAACTCCAGGCGTTTCAAAGTTCTCTGGATGTCCAGGGGTTCTGCTTTCCCACTGACGGAAATTCTTCAAATCTTCTTCCTAAAGAATAGTCCAATCATTATAAACAAGGGCGGATCTAGAAATTTAAACTTGGTAGTTCACCCAGTGAAATCGTATGTGAGATACGAGTAAATTGAGTAAATCATCGAAAATTACTTAAAGATGCTTATAACTGAGAGAACAAAAAATCCTTCAATCACACTTGAATGTTTATGTAAGAAGTCTACTATGATTTAGTTACTAACTCTCTTTAATAAAACACATTTTTAGAGGAAGCACACTAGTCTATATGAATTTAATAAATTGAGTAAATCATTGAAAATTACTTAAAGATGCTCATAAATGAGAGGACAAAAGACCCTTCAATCACACTTGAATGTATATGTAAGAAGTCCAATATGATTTAGTTACTAACTCTCTTTAATAAAACACATTTTTAGAGGAAGCACACTAGTCTATATGAATCTTCTCCCTAATCAACTCATTCCAAAAGATCATTTTTACAACTAATACTCTGAACATAAAACTTTTCATATTACTTGTAAGTAATTAAAATATCTAAATAACTTTCAACACTTTCATATAAATGTTCGCTCACATTATTACCAAATCTTTATTAATTTACAAAATATTTTATTTTTATTTGTTAAAAGGGTTCTTTACTCTTTTCACAAGTGCAAGACTTGAGTAGATAGTAAGATATCGGATTTTTTTATTATAAATTTTCATAATAATAAAAATTGTTTAACAATTAGAAAATTTGTAGATAATAACAAAATTTTAAAATTATTGTAAAAATTATACAACATTTTTAATGAAAATACACAAACTTGTTAAAAATTTATGAAATATGTTTAATAATAAAAATTCAATAACTAAAAAAGTTTAATAAATAATTTATTTTAAAATAAAAGGAAAATAATGAAGTCATTCGAAAATATAAAATCACTAAGTAAATTGTATAATAATACGAAAACATGAATTTTTTTTGTAGAAAGTTACGTGGTAACCGTTATACAATCAATTTGGGAGAAGAAAATGGCTAATTTGATGTCTTATTTAAATATGAATGGTTAAATTTATTAAATTGGTAGAATATATAAGTTTGAGGACTAAAACTGTTATACCAAATCTTTTTATATGTCCGTTTGTATTACCGGAAGAGTGGTCCGATTGTAACTAAAACTTTAATTGACCCAATTGAAACTTTTAATAAATGAGTGACCAAATTGTAACTTTACTAATAATTATTGAGTGACCTTCAATGTAATTTACCCAAATTATTTATGGTAGGCCGTGGTAGATACGCCCCTGATTATAAATTTTAGTCCTTTAGTGCAAAAAATCAGCTCTTTTATAAAAAGGAAACAAGGATCGAAAACCCAAAGCTTTCAAAATAGAGTTTTTGAAGAAGCTTACCCTGACACTGTCGTACCCAGCGAGGTGAAGCAGAGCATACTGCAACATACAACCGTGACCCGCGGACAACACGAAACGGTCACGGTTGAACCAGTAAGGGTTCTTGGGGTTATACCTCATGACCTCGTCGTACAAAATGTGACCCATCGGAGCGCAGCCCATGGGCAACCCGGGGTGTCCTGAATTCGCCTTCTCCACAGCATCAATAGCCAGGAATCTGATCGTGTTGATCGATTTCTCCACCAGGGAAGTCTCGGCAGCTGTGCCGATTGTCTCGACGGCGGCAGCACGGACTTCGTGCTTCTGGGAGGAGCGGGGGGGAGAGCGTCGACGGGAAGAGGAAGCGCGTGGGATGGTGGATTTGAGGCCGGAGAAGGTGGGGAAAGAGAGTGCGGAGAGGGAGACGCGGTGGTCGGATGACGGCGGCGACCCATGGGAGGTGATGGCGCGAGAAAGGAGGGCTTGAGATAGGGTGACGGAAGAAGTAGAGGCCATTGTTAATTGAGGGTGAGGTTGTTGAAATGACCCCTCGTTTGATAATGTAAGGAGAAAGCAAAGAGTGAGGCAAGTAATAGCCACCAACTCTCTCGTTGATCTTCTCGTCTACACGAACAGTCAGATAGTGTGAGCTGACCGTTAGATTGCAAGATGGCTTCATCTCCACCATTGATTGTGGGTAACAATTTCATATTGCTCTCTCCGCCTCTCATTTCTTTTTTCCTTTTTTTTCTCTTTTAAAAAATAATTTTTATTTTGTAAACGTATTCTGGTTAAATAAATAATATTTGGACCTAAACAAAACTTTTTATACCTTTAGGCCCCTTTAGGGAAAGACGCACTTTGGAATCAAACCCATATGTTAATCTTAGCTACAACAATAACATTACACTAGTTTTCGTACACATACGATGTATGAGTCTATTGTTGGTATAAATTATAATAAATAAAATAATTTGTATATTAAATTTTAAATGGTATTTTTTATTTGGCTTAATCATAAAATAGTACTCAAATTATATCTTTTTTTGTAATTGGTATTTAGAGCTTTTTTTTCAAAATAAGTGCCTAATATTTTTACTGTTTTCATTTTAAGTGTCTGGGTGTTAAAGTCTGTTAAAAAAATCTATTAACCAATAAAAATATGGCACGTTACATGTTTTATTTATTTATTTATTAAAAACAAAATTTCTAAAATTATCCTAAAATTCTAAAAAAATATCTCCAAAAAGTCTTCAAATCCCTAAGTCTCAAATCTCTATTCCAACCATTGTGCTTGCAATCATCGACGACATGTCCACTACTTCTGTTGTTAGACCCTACAATTATTTCCCCCATCCCCTTGTCCAAGAACGGAGTTAGGATTTGGGGTTTGAGAAAAACATAAATATTTGAAAGTGTGGATAAATTAAAAAATAAACTTATTTTTTAAAGAAATTTATATAGGAAGATAAAGTTGAAAAAATTATTGGAGTAGGGGACAATTGTCCCTCCCCACCCCCACATACTTACATCATTGCTCCCGTAGATAGACAACTTTTCTAACGTCGAAACAAAGTCAAACTCGCGAAAGAAAACAAGAAACAATAGGCGACAAACGGTGATTGATTGGACGGCATGCGGGTTTTATTTCGAGAGAAAGGAGCTTCATTTCATCGCCAACATCGTGATGAACAACGTCACTGAAGTTTACTCTCTGACCTATATTGGTCACTAAAATTCCAAAAACATTCAGGTTGCTAAGTGAACTTTAAACATTGAACGTTTTTAGTTACTCTGCAGTTAAATAATTAACGACGCTATAATATGGCATACAACACCACAACAACATTGTTTTAAAAACGACAAATTTACACTTAAAACGACGTTGTTTATCTGCATCATAAAATTAAAATAAAAAGTCAAAACTTAAACTCAAAATAATTCTATATTTTAAACCATACCTCAACACACTATCTTATGAGTAGCAGCAAGATCATCCTTGCAAGAACAATCCAACTCGATAGCAACACCAGATTCATGGTTGTTCCTCTCTAAACTCAAAGAACAAATTCTATAATTTTTCTCAACTTTAGTCAAATGCACTTTAATTTTCGTAGCTCCACTTCGACACTGAAGATATTCTTATGGAACCCAAAACATCATCAATCTCACTATCTAAATCACAACAAAGTTGTAATCATTATGAAAACTGCATATAGTGGAATAAAATTGAATTGCAAGAATCTTCGTGACTAAATTATAAAATAAGTGCACAAATTATGTTTTTCTTTGTAATAGATGTTTAAAGTGTTTTTTTAATTAAAATAAGTGTTTAAAGTTTTATTTTTTATTTGTTTTAAAGTCAACTAAGTCACCTACTTTGATACTTATTTTAACTAAAAATAAAATTTTAGTCACCTATTTCAAGTAGAAGGTACTTTAAGTACCTATTTCAGCAAAAAAAAAATAAAACTTTAAACACTTATTTTAGTTAAAAAATACTTTAAACACATATTACAAAAAAAATAATTTAGACACTTATTTTGTAGCTATGTAACTTTACTCCTATTTCGATGATTTAACCCTTGATTTAAATAGGAAATTGAAATGTACGTTTAAACAATCTAATTTTAAACACGTTTAAAAAATCGTAATTGGGCCTCCATCTGGGTACGGCCCATGCATGGGTCATGAGATATTTGGACGGAGTAAAGGCCTTACCAATATGCTTTCAAAGTTCAACGGTTCAGATGCAAAGAAACCATAGAAGAAGATCTTCGTTCTCAGAACAGCAAAACAAAACAGAAGATCGACATCCAAATCGAAACCGACAGAGAAAAGCTAAAAAGAAGAAGCAAGTAGCTTTCAACACTCAGCAACAGTTTCCTTTTTTGAATTCTGTGATTGAACGAGGGTTACTATCTGTAACAACTGAACCAATCCCCACCGTTGGATCCGCATAAGAACTCAACGCGTTATAAAAACAAAAGAAATTATAGGTAGGGATCCGAATTTGAACCACGAAGATCCAAAATGACGGATCCAAACCTGGATCTGCAAGAATCCGGTTGGGAGGAACTGAGGAGAGAGGCTCGAAAGATCGAGGGTGATCTCGATGTTAAACTCTCTTCTTATGCTAAGCTCGGTGCTAGGTTCACCCAAGGAGGTTTGCTCTTCTACTGCTACCTTTTCCATCTTTATTATTCTAGAATTCTGTTCTTAATGCTTGTTAGTTTGTGTTGTTTAGTTGCATTTTGATTTCCTTTTGGTAGATTACTGAAATTCCGAGTAAATCTGTTTAACAACTGAACAAACTCTATGTAATGATCTCAAGTAATCAAACTGAATTTCTATTGAAGAACCCGAAAATTACAGTAGAAAAAGAACAGAGAATTGGGATAGGGAGAAAAGAAGAAAGGGGATAGAAAAGGATTAGCCGCAGCCAATGTTTAACAAAATATTCGATATCCCTTTCCCTAGAGCCTCATGACTTATTTATAATAATAATAATAATAATAATAATACCTTCTATTTAGTTTAAAAGCCAACTATTTCGGGTGGTCCCATTCACATGCAATTCCCCCTTCATAACATTAACATCCCCTGGAAAAAGAACCTTGTCCTCAAGGTTCCCGAAAGAAAAATTCTTGCATTAGTTCATCTGCAACTTTGACAGCAAGCACCCACTCAGTTTGCACGGAAAGGACAAGAATATAGGGTATCTTCCTGCTCACAATAACAACCGTATATGCACCAGTTCTTTCCTTTCCATCAGTTAGGCGAAGCATCAAAAGGTTAGGCATCGCACCAACACTTGCCATGTACTCAATTGGCTGGTGGTTGAGTCCATTTTCCCCAAGACCAATGGAATCATAAGTCATAATATAGATAACTCCTGCTTCACACAAGGTAAAATTTCTAATGGCAGCTCTCAAGTAGTCAGTGAAAACAAAGAATGCAGTACAATAAGGAATCAGGCCTGAGCGGTGAAGAGCAATGTCATTGCAGATGGCTCCCATTCGATACTTTCTGACACCAAACCTAACATTCCACAATGGTGCTGTCATTCTTACAGCATCTAACGATGACCACTTTGATTTCAATGTAAGCTTGTCTTTGAAAAGATTTTTGCTCAACATATTAGCAAGACAACTTTTTCTTGAGGAGGCATCACTATCGAAGTCACCACCACATTCAACACAAAATTCAAGATCATCCATTTTATCATATTCATCATGATCAATGTTAAATTCACCCGAAGCAGGGAAATTCTTACCACGCTTTGAACCACTAGAACCTTGCAGAATCCCTTGTAAATCTTCCTCCACAGATTCATGGGAGTCCATGATGAAAGCATTCTCAAATTTCCCTTTCACCTTGCAGCTTTTCAGCAGGTTATTCCTTGCTCCTTTTCTTTTCATTACTTTTAATTTCTTTTTCACACTAGTTGGAGTCGACCAAGCTTTAACCGCAACTACCTTTGCCGAGACTGACATCAAGACTTGGTGAGTTGCCCCAAGCCCCAAGTTAGTCATTACCAAAAACATGCTTAGACTTAGTAGACATAAGCTCGTTCTTCATTTTTACTCGGATTTGGCAGTGACCGACTAACAAATCCAACTTGGAAAATACCTTTACTCCATCTAATTCAACAAACAATTCAACGATGGTCGAAATAGAAAAACGTTCCTTGATAGGTGCAACATCCAAATCTTTATCATCAAATAAAAATTGTCCTGTGTCATCTTTCTTTCTTTTCAATAACACGAGAGAAATGTATAAACTACTACTACGGTGAATAATCCCCTTATCAAGCTTTTGCTTCACTTGATATTCAATTACCTCATTTTGGCAACAGGGATATTGACAAGGCTTCACATTTTTCAATTCTCCCCCCAGATCAAATTGAATGCTATGGTAAGTCTCTCCCACAACCGACCATCCTCTTAATTCCTGTAATTTGTGAGCCGAAACTTGACCAGCAAACTTTTCATCAAAAGTATTAGCACCAACTTCCTCAGTGTTATCATCCATCAATAACAAGTGAAGGCCCGTACACTTATGACCAACAATGTATTTTTCATCCTGGTAATAGCACGATCCATTTTCTCTTTGCTTATGAGGTTCGACCACTGTTATGTGTCGAGAGATCATCAGATTTGTAAGGCTTTGTTCTCCATGTTTCATATAATTGAACACCAATTTATTGGTAGTGGGCAACAATGTTCCAATCTCCTCAGAACCAGCGTGAATCACTGCTCTGTCATCATGAAAATCATCTCTCATATAGCAACGAGTGGGTTGGTCGTCAATTTCAGTGTCAATTGGTGTTGACAATTCATCGAACACCTGGTGGATCTCTGTGATTGAGTCATCTTGCTTAGCCTCAACTGCACTCATCTCGTCGTAAGTAGTGGTTACCGTGGATGCTAGTCCCAACTTTGACATATAACTGCCAGTTGATGTACGATACCCTGAAGTGAGCCTTTCTGCTCTTCGAAGTGTGCTTGCAGAGAAATCAACAGCTTCTCGTGGCGTGCTGAGGTGTCCTGCAGTGCTTTAATAGAGTCTGTGTAGTTCACCATAGCTCAAGGACCTCTCAACGAAAGCACCAATGTAATGATCTCAAGTAATCAAACTGAATTTCTATTGAAGAACCCGAAAATTACAGTAGAAAAAGAACAGAGAATTGGGATAGGGAGAAAAGAAGAAAGGGGATAGAAAAGGATTAGCTGCAGCCAATGTTTAACAAAATATTCGATATCCCTTTCCCTAGAGCCTCATGACTTAATAATAATAATAATAATGATAATAATAATAATAATAATAATAATAACAATAATACCTTCTATTTAATCTAAAAGCCAACTATTTCGGGTGGTCCCGTTCACATGCAATTCCCCATTCATAACACTCTACTGTTTTAGTAGATTGGATTTTTAATACCAGAGCATATTTTCGTTACTTGTATTTAGGAATAAATAACCTTAGGAATCTCGTCAGCTTTCCTTTTTACCCCCTTTGTAATGATGTGTACTCACATTTAGCTTATCTAGATACTGGATCGCCAACGGTTGGGTCAAGTAGGTCATGGAAGTCTATGGAAATGGAAATTCAATCATTGCTTGAGAAACTGCTGGACATAAATGATTCCATGAGTAGATGTGCTGCATCTGCTTCTTCAACTACTTCAGTGACCCAGAAGCTTGCAAGGCATCGAGACATACTACATGAGTTTACTCAGGTTTATTTGTTGACTATACTGTAATTATTATCTAGATTTGTTATTAGAAATTGGGTTTCTATGTTCAATTGTCTAGAATTTCATACCAGCAATTTCGTATAGTTCTCTAAGAACTTCAGAGTTTGAACTCTTTAACTAATCTGTTTTGTTTTCTACAAATGTACTTAAAGGAAAAAAAAAGTTGTATGGGAAAATGGGGATGGATAAAACCCTTTCCATGTACATGAAAACTTTCTGCATGGATAACATGTGGTTTTCCATCATGTTGAAGTTTGCAGTTAGAATTGCCCTTATCTCCTCTTTCTTGAACCGCAAAAGAAGCGGAAGAAGAGTGGCACTAACGCTGGTAGCAATACATATTGAGTTAATCCCCAAATTCGTTCATTCACTCAATTTCTGAAAAATAATAGATTTCTTGCTCTCATATTTACACTTCTGTATACCCAAAACCCACGGTTGCTGTAAGTTCATTTGCTACCCTGGTTCATTGCATTATAAATTTATGTTCCCATGTTCCATGAAATTATCTTCAATTACACTCTCATTGCCATCGGTTATGGGTGAAACTAACCCCAAATGCATTCATTCACTCTCAATTTCTACTTTTGGACTGCCATTGTCTTTATTTGATACTTTGGTCCGATGCACGTTAAATTGATGCACCAATGTTCCCTGATGGATTAGCCATTTGAACCAGTTGTTTAGTATTTCCCTCCTTTTGAAGTATTGGTACATTTTTTAGGAGTTTAGAAGAATCAAGGGAAACATAAACTCAATGAGGGAACATGCAGAACTTCTGAGTTCCGTCAGAGATGATATTAATGAGTATAAGGTAGTCATATGATTTAATTTCTTGGCTTTTTCACTCCCATTGCCAAGTCTATGTGGTTTCCCAATGTTTACCTATTTGCCACCATGCAGGCATCTGGGAGCATGTCACCAAGAATGCAATTACTCAGAGAGCGAGCTGCCATCCACGGAAGCATTGCTCATGTAAGATTTAAATATTCTTTATCAGTGTTTATCATGGTACATGCTTTGCTGAAAGACCTTCCCTTTCTGTTTTCTACTGCAATGTGTTCTATTTTGCAATTCTTTAATGGTTTTGGATGAGATATGCGACCAACATACACCTTATAAACAGAACAGGTGAACCTGTTGGTCAGAAACCTAAAGCAAGTATCTGGCATGTAGAACCCAAAAGCTTTAGAAGTCGAAATCACCATTGTCAAATAACTATGGTTTAGTCTCAAAATTCAAATCTATATTACTAAAAACCTACTCAATGCTTTGACAGAAAACCATTTTTTATATGAGATGCATGAATTTAGAATCCATCCCTTACAAATAATACGAGTTCAAAAATATATAAGCCTAAATAACAAAGCCACATTTCCAATTTTGTCTACAACAAGCATTTCTACAGTTGGATGGTGTTCTATCAGTTTTATTTTGGTTCCTTAATGATGTATCCCTGATTACCTCTTGACCATCATCGCAAAATGTATCCTTGATTGCTTTCTTGCAATTGAAGGATCTGGTTTAAAATTCAAATGTTAAGCACGTGACTTGTGTCTCATGAAGATTGAATCTTCTTGGTGCTGTTAGCTTATACAAGTAATTCATAGTTGGGGAATGATGGGATCTTATTCATACCAGCAGTGAGGCTGTGGATTTTGCTTCACGTGTACTTTTAGTATAAGCGAAATATAGTGTGAACTAAGTTTTAATTATTTGCCCAAAAGAGAGAGATTCACTGTTGGAATACGATGGGGGGAATGGGGATGGTGAATTCAGTTGAAGTCCAAAATTGGTTGCGAACTGATATGCTAATGAGAATTTTATGTTACATCTTTCTCATGCACAAACAAAAAACTTCTGCATGTTTGCATAGACTCAAACTAGTATCCGTCTTTGCTCATGCATCTTTCTTTTTCTTCTCTAGCTCCGTGTACAGGTCATTTAGGTACTTTTAACTCCATTTTTAATGGATGAGGTTGATGTGACATGCAGAATACACTTTAGACAAACCGTTGGTTTCATAATATATATTTTGCTGTCTTTAGTGGCTTGCTACTGTTACAGAATAGCTTGTATTATTGTTATTGGTTAGTTTTTCTTCCCTATTTGTCAAGGGATTATTTAAGTTCCAATTTTCTAATCTACACGTTTACTTTATGTAGATAGATGATGTGATTAATCAAGCTCAAACAACAAGAGCAGTGTTGGGCTCTCAAAGAGCTTTGTTTGGAGATGTTCAAGGGAAAGTAAAAGTTCTAAGCGACAAGTTTCCTGTTATCCGTGGCTTGCTCGGTACCTCATGATGCATCTTCATTACTGATCTTTTATTCTTTATACCATCTTTTGTACTAATTTAAAATGCCTCTATTTTCTAGGTTCCATCAGAAGGAGGCGTTCGAGGGACACTCTTATCCTTTCAGCAGTAATTGCTGCTTGTACGTTGTTCCTTATTATCTATTGGCTATCAAAGTAGCTAGAGGTGTGATTTATATTATTAATACGCAAATGTTAAAAAGCTACCGTCACCGTGTTTGGTTAAGAGATTTTTGGTTTATAATTTGATAGAACAGATCACATTCTCTGTTAAGTTTGTGGTACCAGCACCTTTTTTTTGGCGCCATTACACAGAAAATCTCATTTGTTTCATGTGCAAATCTGTTACGTTGCTCCAAGCCTCCAATTCAGAGGCTTGGTGTAGTGAAGGAGTGGTTGGTTAGTTGCGAGGCGCCCATGTTGGGTCAATTTCAGTTCACTCAGGGTCTGGTCTAGTTGTTTTAGTTGTGCCTTGCTGCAAAGGGCATTGTTTGTTTCTGGGCTCGATCCATTGTTTTCAAGACAGTGGCGAGGTAGCAGAGTGGACAATCTCATATAAAAACATGATCCAATGTTGATTCTTTTCTGTTCTTTTTAACTCATTTTAACCCATTATTTTTCTTATTCATAATAAATGGATATGTTAAATTTGTTGGGGGGTGGGGGAGAAGAAATGTGTATCTTTTATTTTTGATGATTTTAGAAACGTGAGTCGAGGAGGCCACTGCCCATCTGCTGCCTGAGATGTAACGATTCGATTGTCTTTCAAGTCTCAAACAATTCATTTTGAATTGTGTGTGTAAAGAAAAAGAATTCAAGGTGTTTAATATCTTGTGTGGTAAGAGATCTGAGAACATAAATGTTGTAGGTTACATAGGCGTAATGGCATTCCATTTGAGTAATGAAAAGGAAAGGGGGTTGGAATATTTAGTAATGCTTGTTTTACTTGGCAATTTGCATGTGGGGTTAGCAGTGGTCGACGCCCAAATATTCAGCGGGGAAACACAAGCAGCCACAGACCCCTCTCTCTCGAGTCATTTCAGGTAAATATTTTAGTTCTCTTCCATGCTTTTTTTTTGTTTCTTTCTCATTCTTTCTAGACTTTATTCTGACTATTTCCATCCAACATGTGTTGCACATCTGACTGGTTATGGTGGATGAGTCTCCAAGCGAGAATTTTTTGTATACACAATATCTAAAATTTAAAACTTATTTAAGTGATATTAAGCTGCTTACTATTTGGATCAACCTCGTTGGTTGTTATCCATCATGCCTATATATATATACACAAGCATGTGCAAACTAAAGTTTACAAAAAGCCCTTCAATTTCATGGTTTAGGATTTATGGTTTTAGGTTAGGGTTTAGGGGTTTAGCGTGTAGAGTGTAGAATTTAAGTTTATTGTTAGATTTTAGGGTTTAGGGGTTTAGCGTGTGGAGTGTAGAATTTAAGTTTATTGTTAGAATTTAGATTTTAGGGTTTAGGGGTTTAGCGTGTAGAGTGTAGAATTTAAGTTTATTGTTAGAATTTAGATTTTAGGGTTTAGAGTTTAGGTTTGTGATAGGGTTTAAGATTTAGGTTTCAAATTTTTTTAAATTGTGTACATTTTTTTACACATCTTGTGTGTGTATATATATAGAGATATCTTTCAAGCATGCATATATTGAAACATGTTAGCATTGCTTTTGAAAAATAAGGTGAAATACTATTTTTGAAAGTTGCTTTTGAATTTTTTTTGTTTGAAATTTAGGTGTACAATTACTTTTGAGAAAGATAAATGATTATTTTAGACATGATATTGTAAGTTAAAATATATATAATTAAATGATATCAAAATTTTTAATGTATGTAATATATTAATTTAAATTATTATAAAAATATTTTTTAACAATTGTACATGTTTTACAAAAATATATAAAGTTTAAAATAAATTTTTAAGAATCGTAAGTCTCATGAAAATGTAAAATTTTAAATAACTTTTTTCTAAAAAATTTGATATACAAGTTTAAAACTAATAAATAAATATATTTTAACAATTGTACGTGTTTCATGAAAATATATAAAATTTAAAATAATTTTTATCTAAGAAATTTGACTAGAAAAGATATACAATTTTTTCTTCGAAAATTATTTGTTTAGCATTATTTTTTACCTCAAAAACACTTTCTATAAGAAATAGAAATTATCTACCCTTTTCGATGCCCTTATTTATGTCACACACTAAAAATCAAGCTTAAGGTTTATAATTTAGAGTTTAAGGTTATGATTTATGGTTAGAGTTTAGGGAATTTGGGATATGGTGCATTTTTTAGGATGTATGGTTTTAGAATTTAGGATTAGAGCTTAAAATTTAATTTTTAGTGTTGAAACATATAAAGGGCATAGGATTTTTGTCCTTCCAAAGTAATGTTAAACATATAACTTTTGAGAAAAAAAATTGTTTTAAAAAAAAATTCAACCCAAATGTAAAAGCTTAAATTGTTAACTTATATAGTTGGAAAAGTACTTTTGAGAATTAAATTACAATTTTAACATGTATCTATTATTAGGGATGTAAAAACAGGTAATCAGATGGTTTTTAGGTTGGATCATATTAGGTCGAGTCTAATCGGATACATGTCATTTCAGGTTGATTTAATGTTTTGACTCGACTCGGGTCGGATATGGTCAATTTCAAGTCAGGCTCATTGCATGTCGGATTCATTTCAGGTCAGGTTCATTTAAGGTCGGGTCAAAACAGTTCGGGTCTAAATCAATTAATTGATGGGTTAATTCGGGCTCAGGTAGACTTCAGGTCGGGTTCATTTCATGTCGGTTTCATTTTAGGTCATGTTCATTTCAGGTTTGGTTAATTCAGGTTTCAAATTCGTATTAAGTTTGAGTTCGGTATAAATAGTTGATAGACTTTGGGTTGGGTCATTTCGAGTGAATTATTTAACGCCTTTTACGAACACGAATCACATTAAAAATAAATATTAGGGGCTAGAATGAACAAAAATATCATCATATTTAAAATATTGGATTAAATTGCAAAAATTGGAAATAAATAAGGGCCAATTTTGGATAAAAATAAAATATTAGGGACTAGAGTGAACAAAAATATTAGCATATTAAAAATATTAGACTAAATTGCAAAAATATAAAATAAATAGGGGTTAATTTTGATTAAAAACAAAATTTTAAGGGACTAAACATAAACAAAAATATTATCATATTAAAAATATTGGACTAAATTATAAAAAGAAAGAGATAGGGGTCAATTTTGACTAATTTACAAAAGTATCATCATATTAAAATATATATATGTATATATATATATATATTCTTATATATAATTTAATAAATTAAAAAACAATAATTAAATTATTTAACAAAAAAATAATTATTAATTAATAATTTAAAGGGTGAAAATTTAGTTTCTCACATCATAATTTAATAAGTTTATAATTTCTTAACTACTTCATTTTTCTTTTGAAAATTATCAAATCATAGATTTCTGTTAGGTAAATATCAAGCCACGTCAATATCAGTTCAAGTCAACAATTAGTCGGAATCAAAACAGGTCGAGTAAAATCGAATCTCGGGTTATTTTAGTTGGGTTATATCAGTTATTTGTCAGGTTAGTCTCGGGTTCGAGTTCGTATCAGTCGGGTACAGGTTGAGTTCTGTTACCATAGTAACAAGTTCAATTCGGGTCCAGGTTGTTCTCGGTCGGATACATGTCTGGTTAGGTTACTACAATATCAGGTCCAAATCGGGTTGGGGTCAACAACAGTCGGTTACAGATCGGTTTTGGGTCATCATTTTCTCGGGTCAAAAATAAGTTCTGACTCGAACATGTTTCAGTCAGGTTTTCGGATTTGGTCAACTTTTTACATCCCTATTTACTATTTATCTTATAATGTATTTATTTTATAACCAATGATGGTTATATTGATTCTGAAATTCAGGGACGAAGTTAGGTTCAAACATTAAGAGAGACAATAGTCTATTAAGCCTTTAAATTTAAAAATTGAAAGAGAGACAAACAACACTTGATTAGCATTTAAACTAAAAAAAAAACTACAAATTATTATACTAAATTTTTTAGAAGGCACGAATCCCTCCCAACTCATACATCCTTTCGTCCTTGCTAAAACCTCAAATGAGATTACCAAGCAAAGAAACATAGGACACTTCAAAATCACACCTACACGAAATTAAAACAAAGCAGTTCACATCAAATACCAATCAACACATCATAATTCGTGCCAGCTCTCCTAAACAATCAACTGGGCACCTTAAAGACACAAATGTGAAAAGGAGAGAAAAATTATAATGATAGGGTTTCTGGGAAAATTAATGGCAGGGGGAACTTTTCGACCTACCATCTGCCACGACATCAAAATTTGAATTGAATGAGAAATAATGGTAAGAGTAACGAAGCCAACGATTGAAAGTCTTTTATGAGTAGGCCATTGGTCTATGATAAGGTTTCTCTTTTCATTTGGAAGGATGAATGAAGATCTCCTTGGTAGGATACATTCACGGATACACTAAGGGGCCGGAGAAGGGATCCGTGTTTGTCCTAAAAATTTAAAATTTGTATGTAATTTATTTTTTAAAATAATTTGTATGTATTTTTTTATTAAAAATCTATTTTTGTCTCACTTAAAATTTTATAAATTTGTCCTAATTTTTTTTTATAAATTTGCCCTAACATAAATATAAAATTTTGGGTTCGTCTCGAGATACATTCAATTATGTCTGCGTCTTGAGTCCTGCTGTCCCCCACTCGATTGAAATGTACCAAGATGCCGACATCTCGAGACCTATGTCTCACCTATTAATATCTTTCTTCCTCCAAACACAATCAATGTTGAATACAACTATAATAATATATACAGTTACTACATGTACGTAAATGTCTCAGATATGATTTTAATCTTAAATTAATCCACAATAAATTAAAAAGCTGATTGGCTGCTAACTTGGGGTGCTTAGCCATTGATTTTCGGCTGTGGGTTCCTAAGGCATGCATGGCATAAAGTCCCAACAGAACCTGCTTCTGCCTGATTTGTAAGCCCACGGTGATTTTTTGTAACCAAAATAACTTGCAAAATTTCACCTCAAAGGGCACATATGAAAGGATGAGAAAATTCTTCTGTCCTTTTTTACCCTTTATATGTTCTAATACTATAAATAAATAAATTTTAGATTTTAACCCTACACTTTATCACAAATTTCTTAAACCTTAACCATAAACTCTAACCTTAAACTTTAAATCTTAAATCTAAATTTTAGTATAAAGTATGTATAGGAACACCAAAACTATTCATGGAAGGATGGATAGCGATGATAATTCAAGAAATGTTATAAAGAGAAAAACATAAGAATAAATTGCACAAATCATCACTCAATAATCTTTCCACTCCTATTTTGGTCACTCAACTTTTAAAATTTTCTATTTAATAACTGAACTTTATACATTGAATTTTTTATCACTTACAAATATTTTATTATTATTATTGAATATTATTAAACATAAAAATAAATTAAAATAAATAATAAAACAATATTTTATTATTATTAAATTTTAAAAAAAATTTCGTCGCTTGTTATCACCGTTGGCCACCGTCGACCACCGACGGCCTTCAAAATCGGTGGCCGTTTAACCCCAAATTACACCGAACGACTCATTTTGACACGCTGAGTCCGATCCGGTAGTTGTTTCACCGGAAAATATCATGAAACTCTCGAATCTCGATATAAACGTTTCGGTTTCCTTGTTTTTGATCTCTTTTTCATGGATTTCGGAGCACTCTCCTGCAAAATGGAGGTCAAATTCGGACTCATGAGAACGAGACGAAGTGACCAGTGAAATATGGGACTGAACGATCACGATCTATGGCCGTCAGCGGTGGCCAGCAGACAATTTGATTTTTTTAAAATTATTTTTATATTAAATAATAATAAAAATGTCATGTCCCTTATTTTTTTCTTTAAAGTACCTTAACCCTCAATATTTTATTTTAGATCAAAATAATCTCTCCCTGAAAAAAAAATTGTTAGTTAACTAACAATAAACTACTTGAAATGACTTAATATAGTAACAAGTTAGCATCTTTGTCTATATGATACTGATATACCAGTGTAGTATGTCATAAAAATTTAGTACGATATTTTAAAATATTTATTGTTAGTTGATTAATAATTTTTTATTTAAGGAGCAACCACTTTTTCAGCAAAGTTAGGGTTACTTTTGCAACATATCGTTAACAAAAAGTGAATCCTTTCCATGGAGAGCCAAAAGGAAAACTGTGAAATAGAAAATCTCCGGATGTATGCTTGCACAAAGTAAAGTGAAATCGATTAAAGAAGAGAGGATCTCTGTCCGCTGCAGTTTACTGACAACAACGTATCTGTTTGTACATGTGAGAGAGAAGAGAAGTTGAGTGGTCAAATCCATATTTCAAAAGCTTTTTGCTGTGAACACTTTTTTGTCTGATTCTGTTGTTATTTTTATAATAATTCAGCCATGATTTATTTCCCTCCCAAGGAGGCGCAGAGCAGGTCTCGTCTAGCTATTACCGGCTCCCTTATATAGCAGCTGACTGGCTTACGCTGAAAGCTGCCACCGGACCAACTCACCAAACTATCAACTATTTGTCGCTTTTACATTTACGGGATCAGATGAGATGAATTAATGTTTACTCGATGCAACTTACGATCGATTTGAAGAATCATGTTCAAGACTTATTGGGCTGGAATCAGGAAACATTGTCAGAACTAGAGGCATTTTGACGAGAAGTATATATAGTTAGATATATCTACGCGGTGTAAAATTATTATTTTTTGAGTTAACGGCTGAGATTAAAACTTTTAATTTCCTTGTAAAGATCTCTTTATTTTCATACATTTTATACTCGTCTAATTATTTTTAAAAAGATGTAAAATTATTTATAAATTTTATTTTATATATCTAATTATTATTTTAGAAGCAATTTTATCTGATTAGTGTAATTGCAACTAACACAAAAATTTTAATATGAAAGATGGAACTCAAAAGAGAGTTAATCATTTATGAGGAAGAGGAACTGCAAAAGGGAGAAAAGACAAAAAAAACATATTGTTTGGTGTGTAAAACAGTGAGGCGAATGTTATCTTTTATAGGAGATGCGAAGGGGGTGATGTCATAAAAAAGAGACGATTTCCATGAATTTCTCTCAACGGACTGGCGAAACAATTTTTAAGCTCGATTACTAGTTTTAGGGAAGTGTGTATTTGAATATCTTTGAAAACACAGATTTTTATTTTTAAAACGACAAAAATAATAATATAAGAAATCGGAAAAGAACACAAACAAAGTCGAGAGGACAAAATGGAGAATATAGTTGGAAAAAAATGTCGGTCAAAAGCAACATTGAGAAACAAATAGAAAAAAGAGAAAGAAATATCACAACAAAACGAACAAATAGAGATGAGAGTGGAGAAGCCAACAACTAAAGCTTGCACTGCATGTCAAACCGGGGGACACCGGAACATATCGGCGGTGAACATGATGCAGCGAAAACAACCAACAGCACCAACGCGTCCAGATCAGAAGATGACGAAGGCTGAAGGAGCACGAAAAAACGGCTAGAGTCAGGCCGATGGCCAGACCACCGACAGGAGCAGATCCACTCCGATCAAACCCTTATCTACAAAAAAAACACCACCACCCCAAAACACAAAAATACTAAAAAAAAAAAAACAAAAACGAGAGTAAAAACTATAGTATTAAATTACGGCCGCAACACAGTGTAACGGCCGCATCGTAACGTTTTTCAAGGTCACGACGACGCATTATAAGCGCAACGCAATGAATGAACCGCATCACGATTTTTACTGTCCGAAACCGTTACGTAACCCCACAATATGTCATATATTGCGCCGCATCACCACAATAAATATCGAAAAATGATCCGAAATGCAAATCTCTATAAATAAAATACTTGAATGTACTTAAATTTAATAAATCAACTATACCGGTGTGACATCGATTAATCAATTAGCCTTATTTTCTAACTTTGCAAGAAGCGTGAGAACTTGAAGCTTTTACTAGTATAGATTGATTTTCTGTTAGACACCGTTCATTTTCTGCATGTTCAAATGGAAAATTGAAAGGGCATCACAACATTTCTTAATTGTTCTTTTCAGTTCAGGATTTTAGTACTTAACTGTTTAATATGTCTTGAGCAAGGATTGGGACTGGAATCCCATAATATGAATCCCCACTTACATAGAATGGATTTGAAATGAAATCCGCATGATCCTTGAGCCAATACATTTCAAATTGGCAACTTTTTTCTTCAGATGAATGATTTATATATTCGCAACAATGATGACGGAAGACATGTGTTTGAGGATGATGAGCTTTATAAGACACATATAAATTACGGTTATAGTGTTGGAATATAACACTATTTAGTATTTATATGTTTTTTAGCATGCTTTTATTTATATGTTATTCATTAAAATTACGGTTATAATATTTATATAATTTGTATTTTTAATAGTTTTTATCTATAAATTAAAATTTTGTTTTTAAAAATTAAATAAAACACATAAATTAATGTATTAATATTAGAATATTAAAATATGGTTGCAAATGTACATATAAATAATATTTTAAAAAAATTATGAATTTTTAAAAACAAATTACGACCGCATCAACCGTTACGCGTTACGTAACGTCCGCCGCGCCCGCAACCGCGACGAAGACCGCAACCACAATTTAATAATATGGTAAAAACCCATAATAAAACACGTAACGTTGTTCTTAAAAAGAATGTATCCCCTCAAAAATCGATGAAAGAGACGAAGGAAAACACCTAGAAGGGTGAGCAGCTGGTCACCATGGAGAGGCCAACGACCTACGAAGGTGGGAGCGATTATTAACCTGAGGGAGACAGCCATGCCACCGATGGCCAGTGACCGGCAAAAATGAGAAACTTTGATTTTAGGGCTTTGTAGGGAGAAGAGAGAGGATTTAAATTTTAGAGAGAGAGAGTTGGCAATCTTGTTTTGTTAATTCTTAGTTGGTTTTGAAAATAGATTTGAAATAGATACAGAGTCGTCATTAATCATTTCGAGATAAATAGGACCAAATGTCTATAATTTATTTTTGGTATAAAGCCAAAAATTATTCTCAACGTCAACGTTTGAATCAATAGTCACTTTAACCCATATTTTTTAAAGCAATTCAACCCTTAACGTTTTATTTTTTGTCAAAATGTCCCCTCTACAGATGAAAACTGTCAGTCAACTGACAGTAAATAGCTTGAAATAACGGGACAAACCTATATGGTAATACACAATGGCATGTCAATATCATATAGACAAATGTGTTGACTTGAAAAAAAACGTTACATCAGTCAAAAATAATTTTACAAAATTTTATAAAATATAAAATAATTTTTATGTTGACTTATCATTCTGTCAAGTCATTTCAAACTGTTTACCGCATTCATCACAGATAGGTCATTTTTGTTCAAAATGAAACGCTGAAGTTGAATTGCCCCAAAAACAAAATATGGGCCAAAATGACTATTCAATCAAACGTTGATGGTATTTTTTAATTTTATGTCTTTTTTTCCGAATACAATTTTTCAAAGTTTGTATTTTAAAATTAGAGAATAAAACGAGTTGGATTCTAGAGTAAGTTACATATGAAAAAGAAATAAAACTTTCACGACACCTAAATTTAGTATCTTGTTAATTACATGTTGTCTTAATAGAAGAAATAACAACTCTAAGATTTTAATTTTAAAACATGACCTTTTATGAATGCAAATTATATAACTGAGTAAATGTTTTGAAAATAAAACAAGTCGAGAGAAAGATGAAACTTAAAGAGTGTTGTTATTTGTCTGTGGAATAGTATCTGCGAAAAGAAGAAAAGAGAAAGAAGCAAATTACTTTGGTGGAGGGTGGATCCTTTAAGGAATTAGTGGGGTCACGCCCTCTCCTCCCAAATTTAAGGAATTTTAATTTTGTCTTTAAATTTTTTTAAAATTTTAATTTGACCCTCTTAAGATTTAAAAAAAATTGTATTAAATTTTAAAATCTTGAATATTTTAGTTAAATTCTCTCTCAATTTTAAATTTTTTTTGTTAAATCTCTCAAAATTATTAAAAAATTTAATTAAACCTTCAAAAAAATTGAACTTTTCGTTTAAATCTCTAATTTTTTTAAAAAAAATTAAGTTGGCCCCTCAAAAGTGACAGATTTAGAATTTTTTTGAGGGTGGACATATATATATTAAATATTAACAACCTAAAATGTTTTGAGCGAAAATGGGTATAAATAAAAATTTTGGTGGACACACTCAGTAAAATGAATAACAAATAAAAGAAATTCATATTTTCAGGGTGAACACAAATAAAATTTTAGGGTGGACACGCTCATATAATAAGTAACTAATAAAGGAAATTTAAATTTCCAGCCTTAAACTCTCTTTACATCCGTCATTGTCCCTCAAACTTTTACCCTGAATTTCAACACTATTTTGATGTGTAAAACAATGAGTTTACATCCGTCATTGTCCCTCAAACATTGTAAATGTTTTACAACTAAATGTGAACAAAAACTTGAACTAGACTCGAATTTCATAAACTCAATTCGAAAAAAATTCAAATAAAGTTTGAGTTTTAAAATATGACTCTTTAACTTTACTAACTTAATTTTTTTTAACTCGACTCGATCGAATGTCCACCCTAATTTAAAGAATGTGAGATTTGCTTCAATATATCACTAACAAGAATTACCATAGAACACTTTCCTTAATGGAATGGTTAATGAATGAGAGAATGTTTAAGGATCTAGACATTGGGTTCTTTTTTAAATCAGCTTCTCATATGGGGGTGCGTTGTTTTAAGAGTAGTTTGTTTTTGCAGGGGCCTCGTCCTTGTGTACCTTGTTAACCACATTTGTGGTTTTTCAATTAATAAATAAAAATATTTTTTTGTCGAAAATAAAAATGAATGACAATGTTTGATATCTTCCGGTTTTTCTTTGTTTGGTGAATTCCAGAGTCCCTTGTTTTTTTTTCCTAAGCATTGGTGACTTTAGTCAATAAACACATTTTTTACAAGTTAACACATTAAAAAAAAACTTGGCATTTTTTGAATTTTGAAGGGCGCATTGATGAAAGAGTTATATTTTAATACAAAAGTTGTGTAAATTTTTTTTACACAATCTTTCTATAAAATTTAAATCTTAAATCTCAAATACTAACACCCTAAAACCTAAACATTAAACCCTAAACTCTAAAGTCTAACCATAAACCTTAAATTTTATACCCTACACAATAAATCCCTAAACCCCAACTTTAAACCATAAACCTTAAACCCTACACACTAAACACGTTTGTGTATCAAAGTATTTCCCTTATCGAAAAACAGATTCTCAGGGTGATAGTGTAGTGATGCAGCTAAGTTGGATGGCAAGGTGAATGACAGTTAAACTGTAAAAAATTTCACATTATATTTTTAGGGGAAAAATTCACATTGTTCCATCTCTTGTACTTAGTGAAATTTATATATCCGATGCCTTTGCAACTATGTGATTACTTTCTTAATTAAACTTGAGCTTCGACTTGGCATCGGTATCAAGACTCCACAAGTTTTTTATTCGTTTTGTCCGATTATTTTTTTAAGAAAAGAATGTCTCATTAAAAAATTTCTTCATAATCAAGATGAAGTTTAGACTCAATCTCGAACAACGGAAGGAAAAAAAAGTGTCCATAAATTTATTGATATATGCTCATATACCCATTACATTCTATATTCAGATTGAGTTCAAAACAAATAACAAGATATGGCCAAAGCGTCACATCACAACCTACAATATATCAGTTACATGAAACTTAAACTAGAATAAAATTTGAACTAAGAACTCATACATAGTATTTAACGCTATTGTGATTTGAACTTGGAACATTGAACATTGAAGATCCCAAAACTTCAGCCTTACTGTTCTGCCAAGGCCTTGATACCTCCAAGTACTTATTCAACACTTATTTCATCAGAAATATATCAAGAGAAAGTTAAAAAATCTTACAAAGGCTAACATGATAGGAACCTGATTTCTAATGTCTCATTGCCTTGAGTTCGTGATAAGCCGATGGTTCCGACTCCTTTGTCCACGTCTGGTTTGATGAATTTAATAATTCTTGAGTAGGCTCTCAAGACGGATTTATCCGTCATTGACGAATCTTACACCCTAGATCGTACGTTTTGATACGAAGGTTTATGTTTTTTTATTAGATTGAGAGTTTTTACATTCCAAATGATAAATATTAAGATTTAAACTTATAGAATAAGAGACAATATAAAAATTCTTGACTACTATTCCAATTAATGAATCTCGGTGGTTTATGTTCTTTAGTGACAAGAGTTATTAAGTTTACAAACATTCATATCGTTTTATGGATTTGTATTTATAATTGCTCTTTATATCATTTCCATTAGTGTTTTAAGTCAATGAATGAAACGCATTTTAAAAAAAAGAACCCTTTTCCATATTTAGGGCTTTATTTAAACAAAAAAGAGGGATGATAAATTGTGGCTCGGCTGAAGGCACCCATGGAATTGTAGTGAACCGAGGTCTCTTTAACCTTAACTGTGAAAACAACACGTGTATGAGCCAAAGCTATTCACTACCATGCATGCACACGTCCCTTTCTTACTTCCATTCTCTCTCTAACACAAGCACACATCCATTGGGAATGCCAACCATTCATTTTTATCTTCTCTCTTAACCTAAACCCCTTCATTATTATTTCCTCTTTTATTTTATTTTTTTCCCTACCGGGCTAAGATCTACCATCCATAACCTGTTCAAATTACTGTTAAAACTTGAAACTACAAACCATGTACAAATGAGAAACGTTTGAAATCACTTTCTGGCTCTGTTACATCTCCTAGTATATTAGTAGTATCCCTCTTTCCATCTTTTTCCTCAGTCCTCTTCTTTGTAACTCAACATTCAAGAGGATCAGTCAATCTATCAATCAATCAGAAAAAAAGGAAGAAAAATAACAGAAGGATGTCTTCCTCGTCAGCTGCTTTTCCACCGGACCACCTCTCTCCGTCCGATCAGCTCTGTTACGTCCATTGCAATTTTTGTGACACTGTTCTCGCTGTATCATTTTCTGTCCCTTTCTTTTCCTTTCCCAAACCCCCTTTTCGGGGGTTCTTATTCTTGTTTTAGTGAGTTGTTTTCTGTACCGTTTGTCACTTTCTCTCAGGTAAGTGTTCCTTGCACTAGCTTGTTCAAGACTGTCACGGTTCGATGCGGACACTGCACCAATCTTTTTTCGGTCAACATGCTTGGTTTGCTTCTTCCTGCAGCTAATCAGCTTCACCTTGGCCATTCTTTCTTCACTCCTCAGAGTCTCTTGGTATATACATATATCTTCATCTCTCCACAAATTAGGGTTTCGAAACTTCAATCACCATGAACTTGGGTTACGTTCGATTTACTATTTTACATATGTATATGTGTATGTAAATGGCAGGAGGAGATTCGAAACAGTACTGCAACACCGAATATGGTGGTCAATCAACCAAACGGTCCAAACCCAATTAATGAATCTATTATGCCTGTTGTTCATGGAGGAGTTGAAGACATAATCAAACCTCCGGTGGTCAACCGACGTGAGATTCTTCTAACATTTAATTATTATGCCTTTTATCTCCCTTTTCAGTAGCTAGAGCTAGCCACTCAAATCAGATTTGGGTCTATTTCTTGAGGAGTCAAAGCTTCCTGGTAACAACCTTTTCACTATACACACAAGTTCCTTTTTCCAATTAAAAGTGGAAAAAAAATAAAGCCTAAAAGTCAAGAACCCTATGCTTTTTACATGCCTACGTCCCTATATTTCCAAATCTTTCTTCTTTAAACACCCATCCTTTTTAAAGGATATTTAATGTCATCTCATACCTATATGTCAGCTGTTACAGCAAAGCCCTAGGGCTATATAGTTACTTCAAATTTGAAACTGCCCTTTTCTATGCTCATAAAGTTGAGACATTTTATACTTGGTATGGTTTTCAAACACATCTTGAGTGATAAAGTTTATTATCCTCAACATTTTCATCAAACCCTAGCGTTCAAGACATTACTAACCATGTCTGAAATTGATTAAGAAAAGAGAAATGGAGAAAGAAGAATCCATGCAAAAGATGGATAGATCTGTAAACTGTGAGAGATGATGATGAAGAGAGAGATAGAGATAGAGAGAATGAGAGACAGAATGTTACCAAAAAAAGTCAGCGAGGTGATTTTAATGTACATGTCTCATTGTTTGTCTGTTTTATTATGTCCAGCTCCGGAGAAGAGACAGCGAGTCCCATCCGCCTACAACCGCTTCATCAAGTAATGTTTGATTAATCTTGATTGTTTTGGTTTAATCCTAACCAGACGTTGTGTTTTTAACAAAATCAAAGTGATTAGAAATGGAAACAATGGGGGTGACCTTGACATGTATCAAATCAAATCATCTGTGCAGGGACGAAATCCAACGCATCAAAGCTGGAAATCCTGATATAAGTCATAGAGAGGCCTTCAGTGCCGCTGCCAAGAATGTAAGATCCCAAGATTCCATCACTCTCTTTACCATTTCTTTTATTAGGAGTATTATTATTATGACAATCCAGACTGTACTACTGCTATTCAGTATTCATGTATATTGATAATATTTTAATGTTTTTTTAGTGGGCCCACTTCCCAGACATACATTTCGGACTTATGCCTGATCAACCCGTGAAGAAAACAAACGTACACCAACAGGTATTTCAAACCCTAAGCTCTCACTTTAGCTTTCTTGTTTTTTTCAAAGTTTTGTTCATATTGCTTTGGATTTTGGGCACTCATCTCTTTGTTTTCTTTCAAATGTTCTGCATGTATGAAGGAGAGGAAGTGGTGATGAAAGATGGGTTCTTTGCTGCAAACAACATGGGTGTCGCCCCTTACCAGACAAGTGAAAACTACTGCTAGGGTTCCCTTGTTGTTCTTCTTTTATTTAGGGTAATTTCCTTATTATTTCCATGATGTGTTTGTCTTAGAAGACTGTCTGAAAGTTTAGGTTGCTTGGTTTAGGTAGTAGTGGTTATGCGTACGGGTTTTGATGTCTAGATTTAATGTTGTTGTGAAGAGCTTTCGTAGCTACGAAGAACTTTTATGAAGATGAAGGCTTATTATGCTGGTGAATATATAGTTCTCAGACGTTAGCCTTATATGTCATAACAGTGCTTCAAATGCATAAAATTTTATCCTACCTTTATCTTTCAATCTCAATTTCAATGTTTTTTATAAGCAATTAATGCCTCGTTTATTGAATAAGTAGCACACTCAATTTCAATGTTCAGGTTGGTTTTGTGAAGAATGAGATTATTTATTTATTTATTTATTTATTTAATCCATTTAATAAATATAAATATGTGAGTAAAATTACCCTTCTAGAGTCGAGTTTGGTTTAGAGCCAAAAAACTGACTCACTTAAGATAATAATGTAATTTTCATCAATATATTTCGGGATAATTTTTATAATTCACATCTCTTATTTTTTTTTCTTTCAATTAGCTCTCAATATATTTAATCCCTACTTGTAGTTTTAAAAATAAATTGTAGAGCGATTTTTTCTTATTTTCATTAAAAAAAACTTAGAAAATCCATGAAATTTCTTGTCTGATTTCCCTCCCTTGTTTATAAGCTCTCACTTGTCATAAAAAAACTTTAGTTTAACGTGGCTTTTAATTTTAAGGGTTAAGGTTTTGGTTTAGGGTTTAAAGTTTAGGAGTTTAAGTTGTAATGTTTAAAATTTAATGTTAGTGTTTAGAATTTAGGGTATAAAGTATAGGGTTTAGTGTTTATTTTTTAGAGTTAGAGTTAAGAATTTAAGATTTGGATTTTATAGTGTAAAAATACAGGCTCTTGCAAAATTAATTTTACACAACCTGTGCATTAGAATTTTACCCCTTTTAAAATTGTACTAACTTTTTAAGAAAATTTTCTTTTGAAAAATTGCAAATGTTATATGAAAAAGTCAAACATGTTACATGATAATAATATTTCAAAAAATCTCTAACATTTAATGATCAAATTAGTTAAATAAACATAATTGATTCAAATTTTCGATTTGAGAGTTTAATTGGATGCAAAAAAAATTTAGTGACTTAATTTTTTCCCAAAAACTTGAGGACTTCATGCACTCTTAAGATCATTTTTTTCAAAATTAGTAAACAATTTAATTGATTCAAACACACTCTTAATGTTTAATCTTTAATTTCCATACAAATACAAACTGCTCTTTTCCTCTATGAAACTTAAAAGTTTTTATTTTTGTAAAAAATATAAATGAGTATATAATGCTAAAAAAGTCACTTAAACAACCAAAGTGTGAGAAAACTTAAAAACTAAGGGAGACTGACATGAAATTTCATTAGTTATAGATTTGCAGTACATTGCTATACTTTGTAGGCTGCAGGCTGTAATAGTGTGCAAAGTGTAGTCTCATTGGATAACTCAAAGAGTACTCAGAATTGGGTTTGCTGCAATGGTGATCGGCTCTTCAAAATTTTCTTTGGGTGCACAAAAAGAGCGAAGAAATGTTAAACAAAACCTACCCCTATATAGAGTTGAGTTATGAGGCAATTCCAATGCATGTGGAGCATTGACAGACATATAACTTTATGTTAGGGGTAAATTTATAAAATTTTAAAAGATGAAAATAAATTTTTAATAAAAATACATAATAAATTTTTAAAAAACTTTTAAATCATATAAAAAAATTTAAATTTTCAGGGACGACCGCCCTTCTAGCACTCCTATAGTAAATTTGCAAACCAAAACTTGCTACAACTTGCCTTTTCATCGTTTTCTTTAGGCAAGAAGAACAAGACTCGGCTACTGTTTCGTTTGCTGAACATTTGAGGGCTTCAGAAAGACAATCAGAAGTGAACAGTAAGAATCACGAAACTAGGACATCCGGTGTAATATCTCAAAGTACGGTTTGGTAGTTCGGGCTAATCTTCGGGTGATCGGTCTGAATTTCCTAAATTTTTCAAAAAATCACTCCCCAAAACAAAGAGACATTAGCCACACCATTTCCAATATTCTCTTCATTCCAGATTTAAAGACTAACTTACTTAGTGTGGGTCAGTTGCAAGAGAGGGATCAAAATCTTCTTTAGAAACTGGATTATGCAGAATTCAAGATGAGAAATTGGGTTTGATCCCTTGGGCGAACATGAAATCAAACCAAATGTTTTCGCTTTATCTCCGAAGCTCCGCTTAGGGACGGATCTTGACAAAATAAGTTAAGGAGGCTCACTTGAAATTTTTTAAACTTTCATATGTCTAAGCTAAAATTTTTCAAAGATATAATTTAAAATTTTTGGAGGTCTAATTAAATTTTATACATTTTTGAGACTTAATGATTTTTTAGAAAAATTAAAATGAGCTTAACTAACAATATTTAAAAAAATTAAAATTTAATAAAAAAAATTTTTTTTGAAGGAGCAAAAATTTTGAAATAGGCCGATTTTTTCGATTTTATTATCTATATTAAAGAGCAACGAAGTTTAGAAAAGTTTTTGGCATAAAGCTATCAATTGGTCCATCCATGTGCACAAATATAAGCCTCATATTTGTTGTTCAAAATCAGACACCAAAAAGAGCTCGGAGTGGAACCCAACAAATGTTCCAGTGAAAAAGCGAATGATGTTCATTTTAAGAGGCACGCGCTCAAATCGCGTTGTCTACAAGGTGTATGTGCATTGTCAAATGATTAAGAATACATATAAACATATACTACCGTGTACTCACCTTTGGACTTAGAAAAAAGGTCAGAGTGGACACTGGCCGAGTATTAATCAGTTCAAAATCTATAGTTCCATAACATATGCACTTTTATAAGATCCAAAAAAAAGTTAATTTGATGACAAATGAAAAGAATTTTGCTTGGTGTTTCTGAGAAATCAAAGGCATATAAATTGTACAATTCAATCACCAAAAGAAAATTGTCGATGTTATTTCTAATGAGGCAGAATTTTGGGGACATGATGAACGCAAGTTTGAACAACAACTCCAAGGTTTTTTTTTTGAAGACATCGACGAAGAAATAAGAAACAAGTTAAAAAATGATGAAAAAATCGCCACTCAAGAAATTCCAGTAATTGGTGTAGAGGAAAGAACTCGACATGTCAAAATAAAGGCCTGCTTAGATGCAAGACTATGTGGTACCAAGAATTGTCCAATCTGATGACCCAATTGTTCATATTGCGATCCAATAAGCTCAGAAATTGTAAAAAACCAAAATAACAAAAGAAAGCAAAATAATATGAAGACGGATACTTTATAATTATCGTATCAAGAGAATAATTAAGCAGAAATATTTGTATATATTAGATGGAAAGAATGTCTTGTATAACTCATTCTTACCCACATCAGCTATGTTTGTATATATATATTGCGGATATGTGGACTCTCAGTAGTGAGAAGTAGGGTGTGTCTTTGGAAGTGAGTAGTCCAGGTTAAAACCAGGATGTTTTCTGCCACCACGTTTACCATGTGGCACCCGCCATGAAACTGAAACTATAGACTTGTGATTCACATCACCATCTTCCTGCTTTTGAGTACCACCGCCCTCACCTTTTGTATGATATGTCGCCTCTACTGCTGCAACTGTCTTCTTTCCGAACCCGTTTTTAGTATCGGTCTGCAAAAGACCCCAACAAAATTAAACAAAATATGTAGCAAGTAATGTATTAAAGGCAATGAATCTTGAACCAACCTTGATGGGGAAGTGAAGCTTTACGGAGGCGACGAGCACTAGATGCATGGAGGGAAAGGCAGAGAAGGAAAAGAAGAAAGCAAGAAGTGATGGACATTTTTTAAGGAGAATATATAGCTTGAAAGTAGAAGCAATGATGAAACTTGTTTGCGAGGTAAGAAGTGACAATGGTAATAAACTCTTACTCTAAGTTACGTCAATGAACAGAAATATAGTTTATTGTGGTATATGCAGTAAGAGCATTGAATGCAGATGCGTTTTGGAACATGCAGATGTATGGGAAATACGGATTTTCCCTTGAAATATGTCAAATGAAAAATATTGCAAAGAAAAGTAAAAAAAGGGGGGGGGTGGAATCAGAAATATTATGAGAAACAAATTCAAGAAAAGTAATGTAATTCTATGGACCTTTATCATCCCAACCACCAAATATCACTCGCATTATCATTTTTCTCCATATCATTAAATCACTTAAAATATAACTTCAAGATAACTATTTTTTAATAATGTATAAAAAGATATAAGCGTAAATTCATTCCAAAAACGATATGAAAAAATAATGATCCGAGTGATTTTTAGTGGTTCTAATCCAGAGACGTAGTCAGGATTTAGAGGTGGGGGACAAAACATAAGTTTTGAAAGGGGGGCAAATTCACAATTATATTATTTTTTCAAAAACGCCTTTTAAAGATTTGTATAAGATTCATGTTGAAATTACAAAAAGTAAACATTCATTTGTGTTTGAGATCTGAACTTGTTGTAGTTAAAACCAACACTCTTTTCTCTCGTAAATATAACCATTCCTTTGGGTACACAATGGATGTGTCCTGTTAAAGAGAGAAGCAGCCTCGGACGGCTCAGCCTCCCTTGTCACGGCCACGCCAATTTTAGGTGAAAAGTAGGTATTCAATCAAGTTCGAATCTTAAAAGTATTATTATTAAAAGAGCTTTACCTAAATTCCATTTCTAAATTTGAACAAAATTACTCTTTTAAATCTTAAAGACTGTTAGTTTTTCTGTCATTTTTAAGGAAAAAAACCCAGGACTGAATACAAACAAGATACTGACGAACATGTAGGACACTGAAGAATTAATAATCCTCACTGAATATTAAACTATAATAGCAACTTTAAATTTTAATGTTAAACTATAAAATTAGCTTCATTCTAGTACGTTGACGTTGAAACTTTTTACTCTACAAATAATTATGTTATATAAATTTTGATGTTTTTAGAAGAAAAAAACTTTGATACATAGATCCTTTTAAGTTTAAGGGTTAGAAATTTAATTTAGAGGTCAAATTTTAGGGTTTAAAATTTAGAGTTTTGGGCTTATAGGTTTAGGGTTAAAAAATTTAAAAATTGAATTTTATAGTGTAAATATGCAGGCTTGTGTAAAATTAATTTTACACCGTTTAAAAATTTCACCCTTTTTAGAAAAAAAGTCATTTTAATCTTTAAATTTCTTTCTAGTTTTTTTACCTTAAAGCTTTTAATTGTTTATCAAATTGAAGTAATTAACGTAAAAAAAACAAACATAAACTATTTTATCATTTTACTAAGTTATTTTTTCAACATAAAATATTAAAAATTTGAGACCTTAAAGAAACGGAAAAAATTAAAGACAAATAATTTTTTTGGAAAATTTGGAAGGCAAAAATTGTCATTAAGTCCATAAATTTTAAATTAAACTCACCCATAGTAATTTGACAAGATATTTGTCAATTCTCAACATAACCTTGCCAACAGACCATGTTGCAGATTGACAATGGCAAATACAGGAATATATATATATATAAATAAAGCACACTTCTTCAATTAATTTCAAATTGCTCATTGGTCCGACAGTTTAGTCTGCTGAGAATCTATATACAGAGAAACTATACACGTAAAAGACTGAGAAAGGTCACATATTAGAGATAAAGCCACAAATGTTATTACTTTATTTAATTGAAGGACAACATTAACATGTAAATAAGGCCACTGCATGCTGCTCAGCTGCTACCAAATGTATTTTCCCCACTGTATGTAACATACAGAAACCCATCTTCATCTTTCTTTTCATCATAGATGGTTGACATTATTGCTCCTGCAATGATATATTTACAGCGATAGCTCATTGGTCGGTCGATCGAAATTGAAAAGCTAACAAATTGGCATTTGGAATTATTCAAAGAGAGAAGAAAATTTCCAAGTGGTGGAATGAATACCTGTTGGAGGGAGGACACTGTCCACAAAAATGAAGATAGCCTTCTCAGCACTCAGTCTAATTCTTTTCCGAATCACATACACAAACTGACCCACGGTCAGGTCAGCCGGGACCAAGTATCTGGAAATCATTTAATAAAGTCAAGCCGAGTACCATTAGAGGTTCTGAAATGTCGGTGCCTAAATTATATTGAAGGAACTTAATATGCAACAGCCATACAATATATATATATTTCTTTTTTCCCTTAAAGAATAAAAATAAATCAGAACATATTCGGTAAACTTGGCATGAGACTATTGCTTACTTCTTCTTGTCAATGGTAGGAATGTCACTTCTCTCCACCTTCTCCACAATCACCTGAAAGGCACACGAGCAAACATCAATAGAAGCAAGATTAGGATAATCATAAAACTATAAATTTCTCTTTTGCATAACATCCATAAACTAATTCAAGTAGCATCCGTTTAATCTTTCAAGGTTTTAATACGAAGTCTTTTGTATGATTTAGTTTCGGAATAAAGGCATGTGCCACTCTACACTTCCATGTGCTTGAGTTTCAAGCTTTCCTTGTTCTTCCTTTCTTTCTCCCCTTCCTAGCAGTAAGGGGGAGAGCACGGATATTCATTCCATTCGTCACAATCAGCGATTCTACCTTAAATGGGCAAAACTTTTCTTCTCTCAAGCTTAGCACCGGTTTTGCCAAAACCAAAGTTTATACGACATCTGTTCTATACATGCAATCATGTCCAGACAGTAATGGAAGTCCTACCAAAGAAAATGTTCAACTATGGCTTATAATTGTTCAAGTCATACCTCGTGAACATTGAAGAAAATACATAACCGGAATTAACACAATAGATATCGTTGTGCAGCAAACACATCACCAGTAAGTGTTACACAATGGTCGTGCATTAACATATATTTAAACTCTAAATTTACCGATCAAGGGCAATGCCTGGTTTATAGTCCAATCAGAGATGAAACATTACCAAGTTTGAGCATATCATGACAACCAGTTAAAATTTCTCTGCAGCTTACCCAAATGAATTGCCAATTGATAAAAGGCATAATTAGTTCTTAATACTATGGAACCACTCATACCCACAAAAAATTGTTATCCAAGCTTAAAAAGGCATACAAAGCAACCTGCACCAAGGGTAGACAAACCTTGGAACAATCAAAATTATTTATTCAATATCAGCAAAATATTGAAAAGTCTTGAGATAAATTCTTACAGGAATTCTATCTGGGTACTTTTCCCTAATTCTTGCAGCCTCAGCACGTCTTTTCTCTGATTATCAAGTAAATTAATAGTAAAATCAACAAAAATCCATAAGAAATACTAGTACTAATACGGTAATACCAATACACGATCATCGGTAACATACCAAAGTCGTGCTCAATTTTGAAGCTGCTTTTAGCCATTCTGCTGATATCACTGCACAACAGGCAATACCCCTAAAGTCAACTAATACCCAACTTTTACATATTAGCTAAGGCAAAAGACAACAACTTCAAAGATAAAATATATACTTTTAAATTTAATGGAAATCAAAACGTCCGATCATCGTAAATCCAGCAACAACAAAAAACCCAAATCATCATACGAAACGTACCCGATCTTGATGAATCCAGAGGCAAAATAATTAAAGAATGAATATTTTGTTTGTTTTTATCTTTGTTTTTCCTCTGGTAAGCAGATAATTCAAGAGATTGGAGAGAAAAGAAAGCTTAGAGAATGAATTAAAGAGAAAGATGAAGAAATGAACTAACCGACAGACAAGGTGAGCTGTTGTGTTCAAAGACCGTCAAACAAAACAAAACAAAAGACGGGTATTATGATGAGTGGACAGATGGCTCTTTGTTTAATATACGTTTGGGGGTTCTCATACGGTGAGCTTCTCCTGATTTTCGGTTAAGTTGCTAACCACATTCTCATCCGCTAAACATCAATGTATTCTCTTTAACAAAATAACGCACGTGTCAGTCCAAGTGACGAGCATTTTAATATTGTTTAAGTAAGTTTTGAGTTTAAAATTTTATATATATAGTGAATTGATTTTTATCGGTCATTGAAAACTCGAAAGGCAACCAAAGAAAATAATGCTCCGTGAGATAGATTTATCATTATCACCATCCAGTGACGGAGGGACATGGATCCCGGGAGGGGCTCATGCCCCCCAACTCAATTTTTTTTACCTTTACAATGTAGAATTTTTCTAAAAAAAATTGAATTATTTGCACATTTACCCCAGTCTTGAAATATTTAAGTTTACCCCAACTTTAAATCTTGGCTCCGTCCCAGTCACTACCGTTGGTTTTTTTCTACCTTGTCAGCCAGGGGGCATAGGTCCAAGAACAATTGATAGTTGCTGAATGGGAACTTTTTGTAAGGATTGTTGGCGAAACCATTTGTCATCTGTCTATAAAATTCGGAAGCTCATTATTTTGTGTTAGAAATTGGCGAAACCATTTGTCATCTCTCTATATTAACATTTTGTTTCCACTGTGGAGCAGGTGGAATACTTGACAGAGTGGATAGTTACATATTCACAGGTGCACTCGCATACTCTTTCGTGAAAATCTTATTGCCGCTCTACGGGGTTTGATTTGATATCTAAGTTTTGATCAATAGCACAAGAGAAGATACAAGAGAGAATTTCTTCCATGTTTATATACATAAAAACATACATATGTATATATCGAAAAGGAGTGCACAAGTTCATTTGATGGATTAATGCAAAAGAACCGTTCTTAAGAATCCAACTGAAGGAAACAGAGGTTGCACCGGCAACTCTGTCATAGTCAAGTCGAGGAATACATTTCTTATACAAAGTTCTTCGAAGTTCAATGTGATACTACTACACAGGTCATTCAGACTTCCATGGCCGATTTACTGTGAATGTTGTACTTTTAGCTTGTTGATTTTTGGAAACTATATAGATATGTCAATGATGCTTTTTTTTAATATTCTGGTGTGGTTACATGATAATATTTGTTATTTACTTTTAGCCTTTTGAATAATTTCATCCAAGAAAGCATGCATAATGTTTTATATAGTTATTCTGCTCTATATTCCTAATTATCCTCACTTCTTATCCCTCTTGACATGGAACTAATTTATTTTGTAAATTCAAGATGAGATCTACCAATTCAACTATAAATATAAGAGGGTACTTGTAGGGGCGAATAGTCTTTTGCTCGACTTAGTCGGCATCATTTTGCTCCTCAACATCATCCGCCTTTTCCTCTTCCGGATCCTCATCTTGTTCCTCCACAACATCATCTTCTGCTTCCTCTTCTGGATCCTCCTCTGCTTCCTCCAAATCATTGTTCGATTCTGACCCATCAACTGGATCCAAGGACACTGCTTTACCTTCTGTTGTGCCATCTTTTTTCGTTGTTAATGTTGCAATAATAGGGTTATCCATGGGGGGAATCACTGACTTGCTCCCTTCATCTAAAGCTCCATTCTCCACTTTAACATCAGTTACTACAGTTGTTGGAACTTCAGAGTTAGCAGTGAAAGATGGTTGCTGACTCACTTCATTCTTTTCAGACTGTGATGCTTGACCATTCACTTTGTCCTCTCCCACAGATGGCAAGGCTTCATACTTTTCTGCAGTATGTTGTTGCCAAGTTTCAACTTCTGCCATCGCAGCAAATCCATTCACCACTTCTGATGTGGCTAATGAACCTTGAGGAAACACATGGTTGTACAGGTTTCCTGAACTCAATAATGATGTTTGTGCTGACTCCAATGCTGCTATTGGTAGAGATACCTGAGGAGCTGCTAACCCCGGGACTTGCACTTGGGATTGGCTAAGGACATAAGTCAACAGCTGAGCTAAAGCAACTTGTGGGTCAGTAACACCTTGTTGAATAGGAGGGATCAAAGGAGGTGATGGAGCATTAATATTAGGTGGATAAAGTGCTTGAACACCTGCTTCTCCATATAAAGCCCGGTGCCCCTGAAACCTCTTCATATTTGCAATATGCTTTTTACCGGCCAGATGACAGTTAAAAACCACCTGGGTTTCACACTTGACGTTGCACAATTCACACATAAAAGGAATAACAATCTTTGGTTTGGGAGGCTCAAATGACCTTCTAGATCCTTCATTTCTTTTCATATATTTACCTCCTCGTCCTCCTCTCATCTTACGCTTCAAACCACGGCCCCGAGCTTCAGAGGGATTCGTTAAATTCCTTTTAGTTTCTGCAGGTCCAGCTGTCGATGCTTCAGGTTTATTCACAATGTCCTGCTGCTGCTCAATTTCTTTCTTGTTGTCATTACTGGTAGCCAAGGAGGGAACCATATCCTGTTGATGTTGTTTTTCCTCGGATCCCTCAACTTTTCCCAATTGAACAACTTCGGCACTCAAATTAGGCACTTGCGCACTTTGCTGTCCAGCTATGGCTTTGTTCCGCTTCTGCAACTCTTCCTGTACCTGCAAGTTTTTCTTATGCCGCTTTCCATTCTTGTGCTGCTCCAGGATTTCTGGTCTGTTGCAATCAACCCTGCAAAGTTCACACCAAGCCATTCGTGGAGGTGGCCGGAGTGGAGCAGCTGGCACTTGAGCTGTTAATGTTGCATTACCAGAAACTGATGCAGAAGGTAGCATTGCAACAGTTGCTCCATTTGGATCCAAACCATTACGGCCATGACCAGCATGACCCATTCTGCCCCCTCTAGAAGGCCTCTTACCCCTTCTTCCACCCCTATATGCAGATTGCATCTGTAGAATAGATCCAAAGATATCAAATAGTCACCACAATCTAACAAGATCAAATAAAACAGAATAATAAGGCCAAAATATTCTCAACTGAAAATGTAAATCAAACCAATCAAACAGAAGCAGCAACATAACAGAAATATAGAGTTTAGACACAAATGTTGTGCCAACATGCAGATGAATTGACCTTATAAGATAGAAAGCTTACAACTCACGTGCAATATATTGGGATATAGGTTTCAAGAACAATAACGAGAACAAATTGCACCAACAAGAGATAACCAAATTTTGCAGACATTAATCATATTAAGTTTATAGAATATGAGTACTTCAATAAGCTGAAAACTAAAGCTACTGTAAGAACATTTGATTAAAAAAAAAACGAATTAGAACTATAACAACACTCTCAAGGATGTTTACCAAGAGATAAGTCCGAGAAACTTGCACAAAGTAACAATTGCTTTCATGCACACAGAAAGCAAGTGCTTCAAGGTCATAACAAGAGAAAGACTATGCTGTTCAAAGCCATAACATAGTTGGAAACTTCCCACAAGTACTTTGGGCACACTGCACATTGGATATTAAATAATTGAACTACTAGTATCTCATTTTGACTTAAAACTGATGGGATCCATATGGAGGGGAGATAAAGTCATATAAAAAAGAAAATTATAGTACTTATGGTTCAATGATTGTGGAGATAAAGATCCATCGTAAACTCTACGCTAAAAGATCTCAAAATGCATTCCATCTAAAGTGTGGTAAGCACCAACACAGAAGGTGAACTAGCAATGCACGAGAACCCAAATTTAAAACACTGACCTAAGTGTAAAACTAAAGAAATTGAAACAGTGCATCCATAAACAATTGCAGCAGGATATGGTGGATATTGGATGTTAAGCAGAGGAAAAATAAAACAAGTTAACTACTGCATTCTTAACTGTGCAGGTGACAATGTCAGTTGAAAATTGCCACAAAATTAAGCAGCATAAGAACCTCAGAGATGGCTCATTAGTCATTATGATTATAATTATGAACTACAAGCTAAACCAAATGATAGCAATCAAACCCAAAAATGGAGATTAAAAAATACTAAAGTTTTTCCCTCAGATAAGAGATTGGGAAAGAAAAATATCACTTGATTCAACAGAGCACATAAGTAAATGGTGCTCTTGTGCCACATGAGCCCCAAAGCAACCAGAAAAGAACTATCACTATTGATCCATAACATGGACCCAAAAGCTACAGCCACAAGATATTGCAAACTTTTATGCTAGATATCACTGTCTTTATCTGGTTGCTCCGGCGATTTGCAACCAGTTAAATATTTTAGTCTTCTAATATCTTGGAAGTAAGGGGGATGAGTGCCAAGAATTCAGTACCTATAAGATCTGCTGACCAATGGACATTTGCATATTAGCCTGATGGAGAACAATACACTTACTTCATACTAAATAACAGTGTTAATAAAAGACATCTTCAATCAGTATCTACAAATTGAGGCAAGCCAAGATTATCCAAGCACTGGCATCCTTGAGCTACTCAGAAAAATAATAAGTGGTTGATTTGAACAAAATCTTCTTGGAGCTAACTCAGCAGGAATCACCCGAGCTCCTCTAAGAAGAAGCATTTGCTGTACAATTATGTTAAATTGCTATAAAATACCAAAGGCTTTTAAACAAGAGGCAATCTAGGCCCAGTCAATGTAGCATTGGTACTCTACAGAGAGAAAAACACAAACTCAAACTCGATACAGCAAAGATTTTAGCAAGATCACATATAATTGCTTGAGCTAAGCTCATTTAACTTAGAAATAGGGTGTGTGCTAATCTGAGCCAAGTCCAGGCAACTGATTCTGAGTAGTCCAAATATTAACACCATGTCAACACATTGTGCCAATCAACAAAAATTAGTAACAAATCTAAGAACAAGTTTCGGAAGGAAAACATGTTTCAAACCGTGGTTTACACCATTTATGCGAAAATCCAGCTCCCAATAACAAATCTTTTTTCTTCTATGAACATCAAATTCAAAACTTCTCAATATGTCCATCTCAAACAATTTAAAAATTTTGGTAAATTACAAATCCTTTCAGAAAAGATGAATTCAGATAACAATGTTCAAGATTCATCCTTCAGGCTTATACAAGAAAACGTACGTAGACGTATTCATAGGAAAGAACCCTAACCTGACGAGGCGCATAATTCGTGGCCACAGCAGAGGAATGAGAGGCGGAAACAGGAATTCCCTGCTGATGTTGAGGGTCCACGGAAGGCTGCGGTTGGTGGTAATAAACGGGAGACTGAGTGGGGTGGTCCAAGGGGACGCCGGGAGGGTGAATGGGAGCGGCTTGTTGATAAAACTGAGAGTATTGTTGGGAATAAGCATCTTGAGATTGAGGTGGGTAACAAGGGAATTGCTGTTGTTGATTGCCGTAGGCGTAGTATTGATGATGGTATTGAGAAGGATCATATTCATATGCCTGCGGCTGCGCCTGATTCTGGTATTGCTGCTGCTGCTGCTCCGCCGTGTATTCCATTGTTCTTCCGCACCTTTTCTTTCAACCCATCCAAAAGTTAAAAATAGAAAAAAGAAATTTCCGCTCAACACGAAGGAGGACTGTGAGAATTCCTCTTCTTTTTGTTTCAGAATTTTGCATCTGCGTCCTCCATGATTCTTACTTTACAACCACGTCTCTCATCTCCAAATTATTATTATTATTATTATTATTACATAATGTAAAATAATATCTCTGACATTTAATTGAATACGAACTTTAATTTTTTTTTTTCGAACACTTTAATCTTTGATGTTTTAGTTCAAGTCAAAATATTATTTTTGTGGATAAAAATTGTTAGTCAATTATCGATAAAAAACTTGAAATAATTTGATAAATTTATATGATAGTGTATACTGATATAATAATGTCATATAAACGAAAGTGTTGACTTAATAGAATGACACAAGTCAAAATTATTTTTTGTAAAATTATAAATATATATAATTATTTTTTAGCTAACGTGTTATTTTGTCACGTCATTTTATCATTAATTGACTAATGATTTTTATTCGTAGATTAATTATTTTGACAAAAAATAAAACGTTAAGAGTTAAAATGCTTCAAAAGAGAATAAGAATTAAAGTGATTATCCAATCAAAAGTTAAAAGACATTTTTTAGCATTATGCCTATCATATCATAAGCAAATCACTTTATTTTATTTTAGCAATATCCGATTCATTAACTTGATTTGTTTTATTTTAGTAATATCCGTTTTAATATTAACTTGATTGACACAACTTTTATTGTAACTTTCAAAAGGTTTTGTAATTGCATTAAATACAACCGATTCTGATTTAAGAGTTGAGATTATGGGTAATTTAAGCATTGTATTTGTATCAAACAAAAACCGATTGAAATTTGTTTTTTCTACTTGTACAATTTTATAATACTATTAATTAAGCTTAAATTAATAAACTGTGATTGAAGGAATGATGCAAAGAATCCAACGACAAATGACTAAATGTGTTATCAATTTAAGCTTACTACTAATAAATGGATGAGCTAATTAGACAATAAATAAATGGCAGAAGAAGGCAACAAAAGCATATTCCTTTTATCAATTTCCATAATTTATTATATTATTCAAATTAGATAGAAAAAAGGGGGAAATATAAGTATGAGAGTATAGACTGGAAGCAAAAAAGAATAGTAATAAGAGTTTGTTCAAATTTATTGGAAGAGCCATATTGGTCCTATCGCTATGAGTGAATGATGAATGACCCATTTACCTGTACACCAAATCACGCAGGCAGCTGAATTCTCCACTCATTTTGCCACCACCATTAACAGGCTTCTCAAATGAGGGGAATGCCAGAAACACGATTAGCACTCGGACCAATTCTCGTCCCCAAAAACTCAACTCAAACCTCTGCCATTCCTACTTCCTCAAATCATCTTTCCCCAACAGCAAAACGGGGGGGGGGGGGGGTGACCGACTGATGAGTGCTGTGAGAGAGCACAACTACATCTCAATCCACAGACCTCAAAGCTTGATATCATGAAGGCCTTCCCCAGAATTAGGGTCAGTGTAAGGTATACCTAGGGCTTCTTGTGGAGGTTTCATTCGGTTCCAGGCAGTAGAAAGATTGGGAGCATTACTCAGGCTTCCACTCCAAGATGCTATACGTCTAGAGTTGCCATCCGATACTGCTGCTACGCTTTTGTGCACAATAGTATCCATGCTAGGAAACCGTTGCATACTCGTTGTTGGTGGTGGTGGGGCTGATGCTGATGGTGATGGAGGTAAATCTTGCTTATAAGATGTTGCTGGGCTTTCATGGCTCATGATTGCTTCCTGGATGCTTTCCCCAGTATTTTGAACCATCTCTTCAGCGGGAGTAACCGTAGCAGGGATGAAAAACTTGGGACTAGAACCAGCCACTGGTTTTGCAGATGGAACAGGAGACTGGAATAAATTTACAGGGCCGCTTCCGCCCTTGTTGAATGTGTCAACATACCTGAAATGATTTCAAAATCGTTCGCTATCAGATAAAAGGAGAAAAGACTTCGTTAAAAAATTGACTGGAAACTACCAATAAAACTAGTAATAAGAAAACAGGGGGGGACAGCTACAAGCTAAGGAGACTAAACATTTAACAGCACTGTGAGAGAAATAGAAAGAGAGAGGGCGTATAACAACCTAATAAGTTAATTAAATTATAATACCTTGAGCGGACACCCATTCGAGCACGAGCAGAGTATTGGTTTGAACTGGTTGGAATTGGTGGAATACCTGAGCTCCGTTCAGAAGAGATGGAGCTTTTATTTTCACTACTTGCATGAAAGCTTTCGGTTTTAGGGGCATCATTTACACTGAGATCATTTACTCCATTCAGGAAAGCTGCATTAGTGGGTGGAGGTGGCAATGCTGTTTCCTCAGCCGGAGGTGCGGCTCCTTCCTCAACCCATCTTTTGAGCTTTTCATCATAATAAAATTTGTTCTCCTCACCCAGTTTAGCCTGCAATGTTCAACATGGAATGCAACAGAAGCTCAATATTCGATTCATATAAGATACATGCACTAAGAGTAATTTTCGGAAATTCAGTTAACTAAAAATTACCTGGCGATCAGGTCGAGATCTTAGGACCAAACCAACGGTCTTTTGGAATAGCTGTGAACCAAAACGACCAAGTCGAGAAGGCCCACTTGACACTGCTGCTTTTTCTTGTTTCCCAGATGAGTTAACTTCATTGGATGAATTAACCTTATCAAAAACAAAGAATCACACATAAGATCACAAGATATAAAGGCACAGCAGAAGGGGGGAACTCTCCTTTAGCAGGCACTCGAAAGAAAATGATTACTTATCTTTCTCGCTTCAATATTTGATAACATATAAATTTAACGGGTAAAAAGAAAATGGCATTTGCATTTGCCTTGTTCATGATGCTTGTTGTAATCATGTTATATCGTAGATGCTATTTCAATAACTGTCGGTTAAAACCATGATGATAGAGAAAAAAGAAATACAACACCTCCAAAACTTGACTCTTGAGATCTACGTTGCTTTGACTCTTTAGTTTTCTTTGAGTACCGTGTACAACACATATTTGGACATGGGCATAGGGGTAATAATCCACCAAATACATGGAAAAACTTCGGAAAAAAAATCATACCCACATCCAACAGATACCAGGTATCTCACACACACGCCCAAGCTCGAGTAACCTAGCTTGAGAATTATCCCACCCAAAAAAATTTCAAAACACAACTACTGTAACTCAATGGTAGATTACAAGACTTGCATAATATGTACAGAGAAACCAACAAACATCTTTAACTTCAAATCCTTGCAACCAAATTCATAGCCCAGCCACCAATAAAATATCTGCTTTTCCTATACCTTAATCCCACGAAATCTTTCAAGCACAACTATAGCAAGTCAAGCTACACTAATCTCATGTCATACGAGCAAAAAGTAAAACCAACAAACAACATTATCTTCAAGTTCAAATACCAAGATAAGAAATTTTTGAAATAAAACTTATCCCACCAGTTCTCAAAGACTTCAAAATGGCTTGACAGTATCTGCATCAACATACCATGAAAATGAGAAGAGGCTTAATCTACTTTAGTTACATCACCAAATAACATATGTGCCTCAAGACTTACTTCAAAGAATCAGCCATTTTCCCAACTTCAGCCAGCATGTAAGCATAAATAAGCTTATATGGCTGAAAAGGTAGTAGGAGAAACTGAGAATTTCCAAGCACCTTTGAGTACTCGTATAGTTCTGTCCTCTGCCCAGAAATCAAAAAGGCTAGTTATACAGTGCTACATGGAGATAAAAATGAATTGTAAACATTATATCTAAGACCAATAGTTGGTCAAAATTCAAATTAAGAACTACTACACAAGAACCAATGAAAAGGGAACAAAGCAAAAAAAATTGCATGCCAGACAGCGAGAAAGCAGCTGAACTGAAAAAGCTATCAGTAAGTAAAAAGCATGCAATAAAGTAAAGGTCAACAGCTGCATCAGTATTTGAATGGTCCTACCAATATCAGAAGACAGAGTAATGCTTAGATACCTGAATTGCCTCGGGACTAACATATGTTCGTGGACAATTCCAATGATCGGCACCAATAAGACAAAGTCTAGCACCATCAGAATAAGGCTCAAAGTTGGCATCTGCAACTAAATAGCATATGTGTGCAGCAGCAGCCTGTGCAATTTTTTCCAAAAGCAAAGAGAAATTATTCGGTGAACACAGAGAAAAGGAGTTTTTTATAAATAAAAAAAGGGAAGAGAAATACAAGGGGGAGAGGTATGGAAGAGATAAAATGGCTTAAACTAGTAAGAACTGTATTACCTCATTCCTCTCCTTCCACAAGCAATCTCCAAGATGAATGATAACAAGTTCGTCATCTTTTGTTCTATTAGCTGTTAAGATGGCTAAGTTCTCTTCCCATCCATCCAACATATTAGCTGCAACCTGCAGTATACAATATAAATTTGTAAAAGCTGAGAAAAAAATGGTTCAAAGACTCCAAGAAAGTTACAGGAAAAAAAAGGAGAATGATCTTTTCAAACCAAGTACTCAAATTATGTACACCTGTCCAGGCTGGTTGGGAGTATTTACATAACCAGGGAGATTGCTACTGGAGGAAACTGTGGAAAACACATCTGCCGGTTGGCCTGCAATTACTAAGCATAATGTCCGCAATGGTGACCCAGCTTTTAATTGCCTGAGTGCCAATAGCTTCACGGTATCGCCATAAAACTGGCATTCATAATTTCAATTATCAGCAAGTAGAAATCAAACCTCAAATACTTGCAGGTTTATTCAATACCAATGGAAAAATAGATCAACCATGGTATATCCTGTGCATATACATAAAATAGAAAAATAACTAAATTTAAGTCAAATGTGATCACAATAACCTGATCACCAAGCTGAGATGCAATAACAAGAGCTGGTCCCCACAGTTGACCTTCTTGTGCAAATTCTAGTGCTTCCTTCTTTCTACCAGAGACAAGAAGCCTTTGTACCTCTAGAGCAGTAGCCTTAACCAGTAATAGATCCCAATTATGGAAAATCTCAATGAAGTTTTTACCTTTTCGGAAAAAGCATGGAAAATAATATAAAATTAGAACTACAAGAAACTGAAAACGGTAGTCCATCCATACCTGCATCTGTGCTTCTGATGGCAAGTTCTGCAAGCAGTGAACGGCAGCACTGTATGAGCCTGATTGCACTCCCTTCCCTTTCACAGACCCTAAAAGATTAGCAATGGCTAACTCTGGGTAATCACTCTCCTGAAAGTTAAACAAAAAGGTAAAAAGAAGAAAGCGAAAGAATAAGGTCAGAGCTTTACAGAGTGTCCATGAGATAGTTGCATAGTAACAATAAAAAAAGGGAATTAACCATTTAGGAGTAGTTCACCTTCAAATTTTGGTCAGTACCAAAAGGAGACCGAAGTTTTCCATAGTACTGACACGAAATTTTCAGTAAAGAAAAAAGCAACCTCAAAACTTCTTCTCTATAGCCCACACTTGAAGATTCACAGTGTGCAATCCTTTCATCAATCCACTTATACAACTCTTTATTTCCAACATTCCCACCAACAAGAGGACCAGGTAAAGGTTGTTGGCACAATGTCTGAAAGTAATCACGAGCACCAAACCCAAAGCTAGAAGCATTACTGTTGTCCGCGACAACTTCCACCAAATTTAGTACGCTTACCACACCTCCTACAGAGCCCTTCACCCAAGAAAAGAAAAAAAAACAGTGACCTGATGTCTACAGTAGCAGCAAAGAGTTGCTAAGAAAGGACTAGAACTACCTGAAATAATGCAAGAAAAGAATTTGTGCTACCTGGTTCCCATAAACTGCAGTTCTGTGAAACAAACTGTTGTTGCTCATGACAAGAAGTTTTCCGCCAAATCCAAAAGTCACTAGTGCATGGGGAGGGCGCCCAGCAGAAGACCTTCCCTCATTGGGTGAAGAAGAAAATGAAGTACCTGTTTGAAGTGGCTGTTGAGGATGATTTCCTGATTTCTGTTCATCAATGAAAGCCGGTGTGAATTGCATCTGTTGCTCTGGCTGAACAGTTGTCTGATTATTGAATGGAGTATAACTCCGAGCTGGAATAAAACTTTGAAATCTAGACACCTCACCACCATGAAGAAAAGTCTGAGTTTGCTGTTTATAAGGAGCAACTGATCTAGAAGGTTCAAATCCATTTTGTTGATCTGCATGATTATCTACAGGTTTGTAAATGTTTCCTAATTGCTTGGTTTCAGAAGAAAAATCTGTTTCACTCTTTGAAACTGAGTAATCTTGGAAACTATTTGAAAATTGCTGATGGTAGTTGCCTGCAGATTCACGTTGACCCATATAAAAGTCTTGACTACCTAAAGCTTGGAAGTCATAACTTTCAACATTTTTATTTTGATACTGCCAATCATTATTCATGATTGCTGACTGATCTACAGTTGGAGCATAAGATTCCAGCATCTTCCATTCTTGGGCAATTGTATCATAGTACCAACCAGGGTACTGGGGATCAAACACCATGTGTGCAGGGTACTCTGCATTTCCTTGTGAAATCTGATTCCAGTTTGAGGTATCTGAATTCCCAAAGTCCTCGGAGAAAGTTCCTGCAGCAGACTGATTTGTTTGCTGCAAAGACTGTGTATCCATCTTTCCATCTGAAATAAGATAACCACTATCTGAATGTGTCACACCAAAGATCTGTGAATTCATATCTGTATTCACATATCCTTCCACATGATACCATTGCCCAGTATTTGGATCATATCTCCAACCTGGACAAAGATTTTCCCAGTATTGATAATTGCTAAAATCCTGCCCATTTTGTTCTAATCCCATGCCATAGTATTGAACATCATTATTTTGTGGATGACTAGATGAAGCCAAATAAGAAAATGAATTCTCTGATACACCAACCGTCGCATCAAATTCCTTCACCAGATCATCATTACTCCCCACTTCAGCAAAAGGGTCCTCAGAATTGTCCCCCAAATCGTTAAAGATTTCCGAGAATGGCCTAGATCCACCACCATTATGAACATTTGAATCAGGTTCAAATGAGCTCCATTGAACCTCTTTCACATCAATCCCTGACGCTATATCACTCTTACTGGTACCACCATCCAACACACCTTCCTCTCCCATCCCCATCACACTGCACTCCTTTGCTATACAAGGTACCAGTGAACTGCTCTCATTAGGAGCCACATTACCCTCATTAGCATCCAAATATGCCGAAATATCAGCATCTTCTACACCCTTTTCAGCTTCTGTACCAAAATCAACACCCTTTCCGCCAGACTCAACCCTAGAAGGACTCGTTTCACTAATAGTCAAATTAGCATTACTAGGTACCAGTGAACTGCTCTCATTAGCAGCCACACTACCCTCCTTAGCAACCAATAATGCTGAAATGTCAGCATCTTCTACATCCTTTTCATCTTCTGTACCAATATCAACATCCTTTCCACCAGACACAACCCCAGGACTCGTTTCACTAATAATCAAATTAGAGAAAGCTTTTACTTCCTCAGAATCAGCAGCTTCTACTACATGTTTAGGGGTGGATCCAGTAAAATCAAATTCGTCATCATCATTGACCAATTTATCAAAGAAATCCTCATCCAATTGATCCTCCACTTCAAATGGAGGAGAAGCCATCTACAATTAAAGGGGGAGGGGGTGAAGCCCAGAACTCTTCCTATTAATTCTCCACTTCAACGATTCCACTTTTTCCCTATAAACTAAACAACACTATTCATTGTGTAAATATAAAAAATACTGCTTACCAATATCTAAAACAACCCAAATCCAATTAAGCCCTGAAAATTCAAAAGAACGGGGATTTTAAAATAAAAAATAAACATTAACATAAAGGGTTGAATTGCGATTTGAATGAAAGTGATTAAAGAGGATCAATTAGGGATGTGACGGAAAGGAGATCGAGAGAATTACCTGGGAATATATAGAATTGGCAAACGGAGATGGTGGAGGAGAGATTTGAGACAAAAAGAGGAAATGAGCGCAGTAGCAGACAGATTTGCCGCAACCCGTAAACAGTAAAAAGTAAGGATTTCTTCCCTTGTGCAATCTGCGTGCACGTGTTCAGCATTGACTAAAAGTTTTGTTTTGTAAACAAATAACAAATTCTCATCCCTCCTCGGATCTCTATTACCCCCACCCAATTCTGCAACACTCATTAATTACTATAATTCTTCATACAAATCATAACTAAACAATTACCCCCGATTACCCACAGCAAAAACACCCTAAAATATGTCTACTATATCAAAAGAGGTAAATTACATCATTTGTCATCAAATTATTAGTTTTTTTTTTTAATTTTAGTCATCAAACTATGCCGGCGGCGATATATTATAATATAATAATAATTTTAATTTTTAATATTTATATATTTTATCAATTTGATCATAATTAAAAAATAATCTAATAAATTTAATCTTCAATATCTGAAAATCTTGTCGATTTGCTCTTCATTTTAATTCCAATTAATTCAACTGTAAACTACATTGCTGGTTTTTTTGTTTTGGGGCTTTTGATTTTGGTTACTGGTTTTAAAAAATTTACGTACTCTAGTTAGTTTGATGACATGAAATGTTATTGAATATTGTTTATTTTTAATTTGACCCCTTAAACTTTAGATGAAATATTATTTTGACCTTTAAATTTTTTTGGGTAATTTGCATGTCCGTTTTACAGTTTATGTTCGTGGTGTAAAGATGCTCGTGTTCGTGGTATAAGGCTGCCCCTGTCAACAATATCATCTTCAATATTTGAATTTAAGTCCTCTTTTTAAGAGTACAATATACTTTATCAATGCACCTCACTCTTGTTAATTTTTACCTTTAAACTTTAGATATCAAAGATATAGAAATTCATTAAAAAAAAGAGAGAGGTGGTTCCATGGTGGGCTGTTTTTTGACTAATTTTTTCAAAATTAATGGGAATAAGGCCCAATTCTCTCAAGCAGTTTTGGTTTAAGCACCCAATTAATGAATGTTTAGTAGCTTTCCGTATTAAGACATATGGGTTTTATCTCGTGACTTGGGCATCATTTAAAGTGAAAACTTCGGAATTTTATTTAGATATGCTTAAATGAAAATTAAAATCCATGTACAAACTACATAAAATCTTCCATTGGTGTTACGAATTAAATTATAGTAACTCAGTTAGTTACATAATAAAATACAAACAATTATTGAGATTCTCTAGTTGACATAATAATTATAAATGTTTATTCGTCTTACCTTTTTGTGTATGTTCAAATTTTGACATGTCTTAAATATTATTGTAACACTACTTAATATGAAAAATTATAAAAATTGTTGGGACGTATTAAGATATCTATTGTGTAATTATATGAAAATGTAATTATCACCCTAATAATTACATAATACAAAAAATTTTAATTTTTAGGCATGTTTGATCGACGGAGTGTAATTACATCTTAATTTTTCATATGGTGTTCAACATAACAAATCGTAACTACACAATTATATAAATTATGTTTAAAATAAAATTAATTATAAAAATATAAATGCGTAATTAACTGTATAATTACACCAGTTCTAACCATTCCTCTAAGAATTGAAGATGTAATTGTCTAAATGAATATCTTCAACTAAACCTAATTCACCAAGACTCACAACTTAGGGCGAGTCTAATGTGTGGCATGTCTAGGGTGTGGCTAAAAAACGACAAGTTTCGAAATTTGTCCTTGAACTGAAAATGTTATACTTCTTGATAACATTTTCGGTTAGGTTTTTAAGTTTTTTTTGCAAGTATCGATACTTATTTGTTAAGTTTCGATACGTTGTCCCAAACTGAAAATTTATCAAAAAAACTAAATATCGATATTTGCAAAAAATACACATAAAAAACAACCGAAAATATTATCAAGAAATCTAACATTTTTAATTCGATGACCAATTTTGAAACTTGTTATCTTTTTCCTACACTTTAGACATGCCGCACTCCAAACCTACCCTACAACTTATTATAATTGTCCAAACATAGTACAATTGTATAATTACACTCAAATTCAATTATGTGGTGACTTTTTAAACGCATCTAAAATAAAGAACAATATACCTTTATAATATTTAATTTAAATTATTATTGATAATTAGAAAGAAAAATAATCCACCGTGATGTTACTTCTCGTGAATAACTCTCTCTTCATTCTGAGTATCATTGTTGTTGTTTAGGTTAACTATTATTATCATTTCTTTCTTTGAAATAAAAGATTTGTACAAATACATTTATTATGCTTTTAATTTTTTATTAAATTAAATGATGTCATATATTATAGAATTAAAATTAAATTTACTTTTAATGATATATTATTATTTGATCAATTAATAAAATATAAAAATATTATCTAGGTTCATCAAATATTAACCTATAAGATTATACACCTACTTTTACATCTCATCAAATAAAAAATATTTTTTGTCAAAGAATGGTTGGAAACGTAGAAGGGTAAAGTAACACTAACACTAAATCATTATTGTTGAACGAAGACCTTGGTTTGACCACCCAATTCTCTGTCCCCTTTTAATTAATAATTATATTCTGAATCTAATACTTGATTGTTTCATCCTATGCTGGTGACCTGCAGTAGCTTTGACTGCTATTTGCAATCTTTTTATTGAACCCAGAAGCAACTTGATTAAGACCTTAAATCTGTAAAAGCCGAGTCATATACATCACCTAATCAAATTTTGTTTCACCAAAAACCTTTGTCTATGCTACATACTTAACAACTCTTAATAAAAGATCGCCATTACAATTATCTGTCATAATCAAGTTCTTAATTAAGTAGTCAAGTTGGTGACAAAATCCAAAGGCAAGAGGGCAAGTCGGTAGCCTAATTTTCACAGTTCAAAGTCCATTGCGTAATGAGTAGGCGTGATTTACCAATGGCAGTGAAGATTCAGAAACCTCTTCAACATGGAAATTTAGTAAGAAAAAAACAAAATGGGGACTCATTGTTTTGTGCCGAGCTTTTCAATGTTCCAAAGGAAGTAAAGAGCCCCCACTAAACCGACCACCTACAACTTCAGTGCATTTTGTTACGTTTAGGAAGAGAAGGAAATATTAATCTCATATCGAAAAGAAAAAAAATGAAGTCTTAAAATATATAAGCGATAATACTGCATATTTTGTCTCTAAAGTTAGAAAATAAATATGTTATTTTGACTTCACCCAGATTAGCTATTGGCCTGCCATATCTGGTCAAGCAACTTAGGAATTTTCAGATTTCTTACAAGGGTTGAAAGTAATTACCAGGCCTTTGCGTCCTTTGGAAAGTCAGCTGTCAATGCAGTGGCCTATCTGTTGGATTAAAATCCGTAATAGTGGGCACATATGTATAATGTATATTGCTATTTTAAAGTATGACACAAAATTAAGTGACCAATTATGTTAGGCGTGTCATGGGTACTAAAATGTCATGGAAATAAAAGTGTAGATACCGTAAGATGTATTTATAATTCGATGAGGGGCAGAGTTATAAATACTTAATAGTTGATTATTAAATCAACTATATAAAGAGGTAGTGGTCCCCAAGAAATAGGTTAACTTGTTTTTCTCTCCTTCCCCGTCAGAGAGTTTTACGTCAAGAGAAAACCTATCTTCTTGGAAGATCAATACCAAAGATTTGGATTTCAACATCAAGATTCAAGGTTTTCAGTCTATCGATTAATTCAGGTACGCTTCCGCAATTCAATTCATTCAGTTTATTGTTCTTGATGATTTGACATGATAGATCCCGGGTTTAGATTTCATATTTAGTTATGGTTTAATTCTACCAAGTGGCATCAGAGACACGTTATGTCGAATCATTAAGAACCGATTAATTTTATATGGATAATCATAATCGTAATTTTTTTTATTGTCGCATCACTTTGGATTGCTTTTCCTTTGGGTTCAATTCTATTGTATATATTTTGTTTATGAGGATTGATTCTCCTTCACTGTTTTCTGATTTATAATTCACGATTTTTCATCATTGTTTTTCGTGGGTTTCATTATTAATCGGCAATTAAAATAAAAAATTCACTTTGGAATATTATATTATTTGACATCTGTTTTATGTGCGATAACCCTAATGGATTAATGTTTAATCTATTGAATTTAGGTTTTCATGATTATGAATATGCATGCACTATATCAAGACATTGAGGAATTCATTAGTTACAGTGAACAACTTTTGAATATCAACTTACCTTTAATTTTTGATATTGTTTTTGTTTGTGGATTCAATAATTACATATCTAGTTTACTGTTATGATATGTATTTGATTTAAAATATATATTCAATTTGATTGGATCAAAATTTTAGTTTTGATCATTGGGTATTAAGACAAATATTTAGTACATGATGAAACATAAAATTTTAATCTTTTGTAGATTTGAATTTAGAATAAATTTAGTAATGAGTTATGCTTAATATAGTTAAGGATTTATTTTGGTAAATGCATGCTTAAGGATTTTTTTTCCGATTTCTGATAGCCCCATTCAGACAATCTTATGTTGGGTTATTTCGGAAACTTAAGTGTTATCAGAAATTTCAGTTTTGACTGTTATAAAATTTTAAATTTGAATATCAGTATATTTATATTATATATTTTGAGATAAATTAATTAAAGCATTAAGTCACCAAAGTGACCTCTATTGTGGAAATTATTTTATTTTAATATATAGAAGGTTTTGTGCATGTAAGCCGGATTATGTTAGTATTAATTGGCCCAAAGGAAGGTTAATAATTAACATTATTACATGTGCAAATGTGGTAATAAACATGTGATAATTATTCAGTTTTATATGTGAGCAATAAATCGGCCCAAAGGAAGATTTTTGTTTGACATGTTCTTATTATCAATGCTTGATTACTGTACCTAGATATCACTTGCAAGTTAATGTTTTGTCCAAAGATAAAATATTAATGGAGTGTCCGGTATCTTGATATGAGGTTTACCTTTATTCAAATTTATTATTATTTTGGTTATCTTTTAATTTGATTGAAAGATAAAATTAAGATAAATATTTTAAAACAATTAAATTCATATTTTGGCTTCGGATGTCTAATATTTTAATGGATTAATTGAAACATAATGTCACCAAAGTGACCGCTTTTGTGTAGATTAGTTTATTTAAAATATTAAGATAATTATGGGTTTTTGTAATTCATGCGTTTATTAATTGGCCCAAAGGAAAGTTAATATTTGGCGAATTACAACGACAATTGTGGCGATAAATGTGTGACGATTATAAGGTATTTTATGTAAGCAATACGTTACTCCAAAGATTAATCTATTGTTTGACATAGTTTATTGTCAATGTTTGATTGCTACAACAAAGTACGCTTTTGATTAATATTAATGTCCAAAGACTTGATATTAATGTTGTGCTTGGTATCTTGGGGAACTAGCCATTATTTTGAATTTATTTGTTTACTTATGAATATTTATGTGAGCTTGTTTTTATTTTATTTATTTATTTTTGTTCTATATTTAGGTAATTTATCTTTGCTGTCACAATATCTGTCAAATACATTCTACACTCATGTTTAGTAAAACTAGTTTCAAGGAATAGAAAAGACACTTACATATAGTATTTGGTTGTATGAACACAGACTTTGCACTAAGGAAATAATAACTTGCACCTCTCATCGCGGTAAGCACCCATAAAAAGGGATTTTGAGAGGAGAAATTATTCAAATTGTACGAGTCTAATGATCATAAAGAACAACATTCTATAAGTCTTTAGGAGCACAAATCTAAAGAGATTACTCATATTAAGGGTTTCCTTGACAAAATTAAGAAATGATTTACCCAAAACATTAAGGTTAAGATGACATCACTTATGCCTTCTTTGATGTCTATGAAGTATAAGGGTCAAGGAAATGTGAGGAAGTACATTATGAAAAATGTTTAATATTGCTTCAAAATTTAAGGCACATAAGATCAAACTTTCTAACAATTGTTTGTTCTTATGATTTTGGTATCGCTTCCTATACAGTTTAACCAATTCAAAATTAGTTACAACTGTCAAAAGGAGAAATAGACTATAAATGAGCTTATTTCTCATTGTGTTAAAGAGGAAGAAAAGTTGAAGCATTATAAGTGTAAAAGTACTCATTCGGTTAGTGCTCATTTAGTTAGTGTCTCTAAGAATAAGGGCAATAAAAAAATATATATTAGAATAAAGTTGCTAAGGGTCCTAATCAAAAGAAACAACAATAAGTTACAAAGTATTGATTCTTTTGTATAAGTTAGGACACATGTAAAGAAATTAAACTTCAAAAGTGAGCAACTACTTCGGTTATTTTGAGTGATCCATGGACTGTAAATTTTATGATCCCACAATAAGGATTATTTTAAGGAGAGGTTTATAACATTTTTAGGATGTTGAGTTTGGAGGGAGAAATAAGGTTAGATACATTGCTATTGAGGGGAAGTTGGATTATAATTTAATTCATACTATCACTTTTAATTTTAGGTTTTTACACCTATCATTGATCAAGAAGTGAATCAAGTACCTCAGCAAAACAATGTTGAACAACTCTCATTCAAGATAAGGTAATTGTTTTCAGAAGAACAAACTCAACAACCTCAAAAACAAGTGTCATTAAAGATATCCAAGAGAGGAAGGAGAAATACTATTCCGGATTATTACTTTGTATTTCTTCAAGAAAATAAGGGTAATAATGGAATGATAGAAAATGATTCAATCATTTTTATCAGATCATAAAAGTTCTGACTCTTAAAAGTGGATTGATGTCATTCAAGAAGAGTATAATTTTATACAAGACAATAAAGTTTAGGAACTTGTCTCATTACATGAAGGTGCAAACCAATTGGTTGTAAATGGATATTTAAAACCAAGAGGGATGCAAATGATAATGCGGACAAGTATAAGGCGTGTCTTGTATTTAAAAGATATACTCTAAAAGAAGACATTGATTTTGTGGAGACTTCCTCTCAAGTTTCATTGAAATACTCTTTCAAGAAAATCATGAGGCTTGTTTCTTATCTTGAGCTACATAAGATGGATGTTAGGCTTGTGTTTTTCAATGACGACATTGAAGAAATGAATTATATGGTACAATCATAGATTTGTGTCTAATGATACAAAATCAATGATATGTAAATTAAATAAATTCATCTATGAGCTTAAGTAGGACTCTCATTAATGAAATTATAAATTTCATATTGATTATTTCATTCGGCTTTGAGATAAATTTGGTTGACAATTGTATATATTACAAGTTCAGTGGGAGTAAACCAAGTGATACTCAAATTGCTAAAGAAGACAAATTTAGTCTTACTCAATGCCCTAAAAGTAACCTTGAAATTTAGAAAACACAAAAGATTCCATATGCATAAGCTATTGAGATTCTAATTTATGCTCAAGTATGTATGCGTTTGGATATTGCGTACATTGTTGGAATGTTAGACAGATATTTAAGCAATCATATTATGGATCATTGAATAGCATCCAATAGGGTTATGAAATATCTTTAGAGAACAAAAATTGCATGCTCGCGTATCGGAGTTCTGGTAAGTTAGAGATCATCAAGTTTACAGACTTCGATTCTATTAGAATATTGATGCAAAAGAATTTTGTCACATGGGTTGCTAATTATAGATTGAATAGAAAGATCACTTCGGTTATTTTGTGACAATAAATATGCATTCATTTATTCTATAAACAATAGGAACATTTTAAATTTGAAGCACATAAATATTAAGTTCCTAGTTGTTAAAGAAAATTCAGAGTGGTTGTGTGTCTATAGAGCATGCTGGTACAAACTCCATAATTGCGCGCTTATTAAGAAACTATCACCCTAGGTCTTTCATGAGCACACTACTCATGTGGGTGTAATGTTATATAAAGATATTCAGTTTTAGTGGGAGTTTGTAATTTTGAAAAATGCTCATTTGGTTTAGACATAATTTCGGTTATTTCAGTTTAAAGTTATTTTAAGATTATTTTCTGCAGAAATAAAGTTCTTTTGGTTTATGCACACTCTGAATTCAGTAAAGTTTGATCTCGCTAAGGTTTAGGAGGACCAGTTGGAAATAGACATGTTTGGTTCACATTTCATGTAATTTTCCATGCTACGCATCCATGATTGATCTATGTCATTTGACTATATTTGTATACGTGACCATTGATGGGTCTTGTGTCATGACCGATACGACAAAGGCTGCTTTGATCCTATATGGATAAAGTTGATGGACGAGATTGTTACGTAATACCTATTATATAATATAATAGCAAATTTTTGAGCTCATAAGGTTATACATTTTGTCAGAAACATATGTTGCCCAAGTGGGAGATTGTTGGATTAAAATCCGTAATAGTGGGCACATATGTATAATGTATATTGCTATTTTAAAGTATGACACAAAATTAAATGACCAATTATGTTAGGCGTGTCATGGGTATTAAAATGTCATGGAAATAAAAGTGTAGATACCATAAGATGTATTTATAATTCGATGAGGGGCAGAGTTATAAATACTTAATAGTTGATTATTAAATCAATTATATAAAGAGGTAGTGGTCCCCAAGAAATAGGTTAACTTGTTTTTCTCTCCTTCCCCGTCAGAGAGTTTTACGTCAAGAGAAAACCTATCTTCTTGGAAGATCAATACCAAAGATTTGGATTTCAACATCAAGATTCAAGGTTTTGATCTATCGATTAATTGTGCACGCTTCGCAATTTGATTCATTCAGTTTATTGTTCTTGATGATTTGACATGATAGATCCCGGGTTTAGATTTCATATTTATTTATGGTTTAATTCTAACACTATCCACTTATAATTCAAGGTATTCAAGTGTCTTTCCTAAAATTTGAATTTTTTTTATTAGTTATTTAATTTTTGTTTTTATTCTGAGATTTTGTTTATGTCCCCATATAAAAATTATAATCAAAGGCCGGTTAAAGATGTTTATACGTGTGTTCACTCTAAAAAATATTTATGGATCTATCACCGTATCGATGGGCAGTTCTTCCTTGTATCATTGCTACGGTGAAGTCAAATTACCAATCAATTTTACCTGCGGCCGACGTATTGATAACAGACATTGAGAAAAACTACAAAAAGAAAGCGTTAAAGGGACGGGAATTCACTAAGATGAGTCAAGGGTTTGCTATGCATTCTAACCTAACGTGCAGAAAAAGATACATGTATACCCTTTCTCGTGCCAAGAGTGTGAGCCTCTTAACCAGACAAAACAGCAACATGAGTTACAATGTAGCGGTGTGCTGCACGAACCAACACGTGCCTTTGCTTGATCCAGGTTTAATGGATTTCATGGGACCATGTAAAACCAATTTTGGGTCAAATTGAGCATATTGTAAGATGGGTTTTATTTTTTTTATTTTGGTTGTTTTTCATATTAATGATTTAGTCTCACATTCTTTGAAAATTTAAATTATTATATAGTTTTATTAAATATAAACGTCCGTGGCCGTCTCACATAAAATCATAACCATTGCTTTGGTAGTGTGTTGGTGAGTGTGTATGACTTATATAGGAAGGGCATGAAATCATGGTGTCTTATAGCGTGGACTAAAAACACATTGTCCCTAAAAGAACATCTCTTGGCAGCCAATAAAATATGGCAAAACATAGTTTTACGGATAGACTAAAATAATTTGTTTTTAAGTCTATAGTAGAGGGACCCGTGAAGTAATTTAACCTTGGGACAGAGACATGCATATTTAAATTTTCATGTAGTTCAAAGGAATGGATCGACCATTGACTATTGAGGCGAATTTTGATTCGTCTTGTTAGTAAAGTCCCTAAGAATAAGATTAAGTATTTAACGTGTCTTTGTATAACAAATTATTAAAAAAGTTAAATAGAAATGGTAAAAGTAGAGGCATGGTAAGGGAGTTTGGATTGTGATATCAAAATTTAAAAGTTTATATTAAATCTTAACTCGATTGACGTAATTGTTATCGTAATATTTGAAGGGTTGATATCCGGTTTATTACTATTTTATTTTGTAAATGATTGCTAAAATTGAGATTGGCTTGACCAGTTAAAAATGTTTATATTATTTTTTTCCATTTGTGAGTTCGAATTTTTTATGAAAATACATTGGTTATAAATTAGGTTTCAAAACATTTAATATTTTTCTTTTTTTTGTACTGGTTATAAATTTCTACTAATCTCAACATCTACTTGACTAACATAAATTATATTAAAACAAGTATAAAATTGTAAAACAAAATAATGTCCCTTGACTAACATAGATTCTATTAAAACAAGTAAGTATAAAATGTTTTTTAGCACTTTTTTTAATTATAAGAAAAATCATTTTTATTTTATTTTCTTATATTTTTCTTAGGGTTTTTTTTAAATTTATTTTTACACACAATTAATGTAATTTATTTGAACTCTAGTTTAACTTATAACTTGTACACAATTACTGTAATTAATTTCACTCAAGACTTTATTGTATCAGTTTAACCTAAATTATTTTATATCAAACAATTGTTGAAATGTGATGCTTGAGTTTGGTGGTTAAGTTGTTTTGTGAATTTTTGGGTGATTTGGGTTTGAATAGGGGTTTAACCTCAAAGGCAAATATTTTTTTTATATTTTTCACCATTTTTCAGCCAATTAGGTTTTGACACATGGCTTCACATTATAAGAACACATATCACTAACTGAAATTAACCACGAGTAACTAAGATGAAAGGTTTTGATAGTTGGGATACTACAGTAAAAACGATACCTAACTTTGATGGCCTGTTTGTAAATATTTATTTTTCCATGGCTAAAATAAACTTTTTTTATTGTTGAATGATCAGCTATGTAGTTTACTAAAAAAAACATAACCATATACATCCTTATGTGTGTAAATCAGAATGCTTTTGTACACTTACAAACTATATAAAAAATTAATGGTGAAGAAATAAAGCGTTTGCTATAACTTTGAGGGAAAATATTATATGAAATTGTCTTATTATGTCACTTGTAGTTCTATTTGGTAAAATTGTTTATTTTTATTATTTACCATCTGTGATTATATATTTTTAAGAAAGAAATTCTTACATTTTCTCTATATAAACATGGACTTAAAAATTAATTTTGAATGAATTGATGGCATGAAGAGAAAATAATGAAGTTGATAATTTTATTAACCAAAACCGTAAATAATGTGGAGCTGCCGGATCCAGAAAATAATTTCTCAAACTTTGAGAAAGGGAGAAGAAAAGGAGCAATGTTGAGCTGCTGGGTTTCGTTGGATGGTTTTTTTAGGCAAATTAAAAGAGTGGTTGACCACCGGGGAGCGTTAGTTTACATTAATATAGTTGAACATTTAGTATTAGTTTGCATTAATTAATTGTGGATTGAACAAGTCTTAATTCCTTTGGAATCCCTTTTCCAACCTTTCAAAATAACAGCCCATTTTACACCTAAAAGGTTGTGTGTAATTGAAAACAGTGGAACAAAGCTGATATTCCCAACCAGCTGCTTATAGCATGAAAATACTGACTCAATCATGTGCTTTTCTTTTCTTGGGACCAATCTAGAATTTATATTGACTTTATAGGGTGTAGTTAAAATATGGGAGCTTTTGATCGTTCAACTATCCTTTTTTTTTGAATTGGGAAAAGAGCTAATTTTTTTCGTTAAAATCATTCTTACGTTAGATATCTTTCTTGTATTGGTCCCCATTCATTAAAAAAAACTAGCAGCAGAGCTAACTTTTGCTTTTTATAGATATATTTTATTCATTTTCTCTCTCCCCTACATTATTTTTGTTTAAATTTATTTTACCATTCAAGTGGTTATAAATCTCATTAGATTGAATGAAGAAAATTAAAAAAATTAGAAACAAGGGATTTTGGGAAGCTAAAACTCAAACTCACGTCCTATAACTTAAAAGGGCAATTGCACAAACCAACTATGTTAACCCAAGTTTTTAATTCATTTACACTAAAATATATATTTAACATATATTATTTTACTAACATCACAAAATAAAATATTAAAGTTAGGGAGGGACTCGAACACAAGACCTCATTAATAGTCAACTTTAAATTAAATTAAGAAGTTGTTAAATTATATTTAAATAAAATGTTATTAAAATTAAAAATCAAACTAGATTGAATATTGTTGCGGGATATTGACATTTCGATGGGAGTTTAATTAATATTAATTTGGGTATGGTAATTTGTATATCTAGGCGGGCATGTAGGTCACTATCCTTGTTTTTGTATGTCGATTGATAGTTTTAACAAGAAAGGATAATAAAAAATTTTAAATTGCATTGATTTATATAAAATAATTTAATTTATTAGTATTTGTATTTACAAGTCGCTCTTAAACCGAAAAAAACATCTATCTATCTTGTTAATCGTTTGTTATTATTATGGTGTTACAATTTGAATTTGAGATCTGTGTTTTTGGAAAAAAAAATAAATAAATAAATATTATTTATATAAATTATGAATTATATAAATTTTAAATTAAGATCTAAATAATTATTTTTTAAATAGTTTATATTCTATAATAAATAAATATCATGTAAAAATAATTATTTAGATCAAAATTTTAAATCATTATTAAATATATTTTACAATTTTATATTGTATCATACATAAATATTATTATGAATTTAATATTAATTTTATAAATATAAATAAATAATTATTTAATTAGATTTGTTATTATCGAACAAAGTGAAAAAATAAATTTAATTTTTTAATTACAATTTAGTTAAATATAATTTAACTTGATGGTTAAATATTTAAATTTTTATCAATGAGGTTTTGTATTCGAGTCACTCTCTAACTTTAATATTTTATTTTGTATTGTTGGTAACTTAATGTATGTTAAATATATATTTTAGTGGAAATGAATTAAAATTTTGGCTTAGCACAATTGGTTTGTGCGTTGCTTTTTCATGCTATGGGGCGTGGGTTTGAGTCCCAATTTTTCCAAATCCCTTGGTTCTAAATTTTCTTTGATTTTCTTCATTCAATCGGGGTGGAGACACGTGTCGTCATATGATTGGTCAAATAAATTAGACAAAAATAATGTTGGGGAGGAGAGAGAAATGAATAAAAATATTTAAAAAATGTCAAGTTAGCGTTGCCGTTAGTTTTTTAACGGAGAATACCAAAACAAGAAAGGTATTTAACGTGAGAAACAATTTTGACGAAAAAATTAGTTAAGTGATCAAAACAGAAAAATGGTGATAGCCGAGTGACCACCCGTGTAATTTTCCCTTAAAATATTAGGTTATCAAAGTATGTTCCAAATGCAATATTCATAAATTTTTTTAGCTTTATTATTGAAGTCATTGTAAATCTTATTTTCATTTCTACTAAATTGAAGGGTGAAATTATTCGTTTCTTCTCTTCTTAAAAATAAATTGCGTGTAAAGCAGGGCAATTCGCACGTTGGAATTTGGCAAGCTCTAATACCCAACATATACCTGATTCCTTCATTCCATTTTGATGCTTCAAATTCAAATTGCGTGAAATACAATGACCGCGGTCATATGTTAACCTATATTCTAATATAATTATCAACTTGAAGTTTATATTAATTTTTCTTTCATTGTTTGAAAGTGATATCATTTATAGCAATTAAATTAAGTCTTTCTTTCATGGCTGCAAGCATGGTACCGATTTTGATGAGCAATTTATGTATTTATTTATTACCCTTTTAATTGTATTAGCTTCTCTTGTGTGCGCGTGCGTTTGTGTGTTTGATGGATCAACAAAAAAAATAAAAAAAAATATAAAAAATAGATGCTTATTCCTTATAGAAAAAAATTTATTTGAGTATAATAAAAATGTATAAAAAAATTTATCTAAATAAAATTTTAAAGTTTGAGTATAATAAAAATAAAAAATGGATGCTACTTGGGCCTCAACACACAAACTTGTTTGTATTTCTATTTTGATTGTCCAGATTGCATTACCACGTCCACCATTGTAATTGAAGACGCCATTGGCTAATACAAATATATATAATCTTTTTTCAAAAAAGAATTTAATTTTTAATACCTAATTTTTATTAAATATCAAACAATCATAGCTAGATGTTATAAATTATAAAAATAGCACAAGTCTAAAATATTCTTAGACAATAATTAAGGGTTCGAATCTTAACGCTTTGCTCTATAATAAATCTTTCCAAAATCCGGTCTAATAATCAACCAATGAAATTGATACCGATAATTATACTAAAATGTAGCTTCAAACACAAATACTTTTATGTGTCAAAGTCATGGGAGTATAGATTGCACACTCGTTGCATCTGTTACAGTAGCCACTGCCTGAAAGACAGAACATTGTCACGCCGGTCCTACTCTCTTAAATTTCACTCATTTTACCTAACCACCTCCAAATTTGCTCATCTTTCACTCATTAACACTCTTCTCCCCTAAACAGAAGAAAAGAAAATGCACTTCTACCTTCCAACTGCCTTGGAATTTATTACATACATTATAAATTTGACTCGAGCGTTTTTTCCTGACACTGCTTTTATCCAAGCTAAAACAGACAACGTTATTCTCTCGGTAAATATATAATTATGAACATGGGATTTTGGTTTTCTTTTTTCCTTTTGTTTTTACTCTTCTGTTATGTGGAAATGTATTTATGGTAAATCAGATTTGTAAGTAAAGCATGAAACAGTTTCAGACAGAAAACAGAAAAGCAGATAACAGAGAAACTCTGTAATGGAATCTGTAATGATCTTCAGTAGCGCCAAATGGAACCCACCTTTTTATTTGTATCAACTATCATGTTTAACAAGCAAGCAAACAAACACATTTCTTGTTTTTTTTTTAGAAGCTTCTTTTCATGCATTGAGGAAAAACAAAACAAAACTGGGTTTAGAAAGTGTGGGAACCCATCAACAATAATGCTTGTTAGTGCAGTGCTGCTCTTCATTAAAACCTCAGATGAAATCCAACAGTGACCAAGAAATGAACACAAGGGATGTCTAAAAATTTGGTCTTTCCTGGGAAGTTCTAAATTAATGATCAGGTTTCTTACAATCCAGAGAAAAGAATTACAGTTAAGACAGAGTAGAAGAAACAGTCTATGAATAACAAGAAACAAGGCCTTAACAAAGCCTAAATTTTACTATGGAGGCCAAAAATAGGTCAAGCATTGTTGTAAAACATGTTGGTCATTTGATGTGGACGTGGTTGACAAATTCAGCATCAGACACCGCGGAAAGTTCGATTTGGCTGGAATCGTCGTCTTCGGCAGGAGCAGGGAGATTAAGATCTATGAAACCTTCTCCTAACTTTCTGGAACTTTTTACAGGGGTTGCTACTTGACCAGTTATTACATGAGATCTTTTATGTCCGCCAAGGGCTTGTCCGGATGAGAAGACTCTTAAACAAACAGGGCATTCATGGATTTTCTTGTCCGGTTCTAACTCTGTTTCATGAGTTGCCGGCGCGTAAGGTTTCATCTTTTTGTGACTCGCTCTGTGTCCACCCAGTGCTTGGTACGATTTAAAAACTTTGTTGCACGTTTCGCACATGTACTTACCTCGACTTGTTCTATTAACCTTGCTTGATCTGAAGTACTGTTGTTGTGATTCATAATTTTCTATTTCTGTTCCTTCTTCTTCATCTTGATGTAGTACTTTGCTTTTCCATTTGTCCCTGGAAAGCATCATAAGGCAGAAAGCGACATATTCGGCTGTTGTGTCGGAGATCGAACTCACCGGTTCTGGCTCAGCCCAAGACTGGGTCCAACTCAGCTTGTTGTCCTTCTTGACGTTGTTGTTAACTTTAACCTTCTTCCTTTCTTCTTCTTCTTCTTCTTCTCCTCCTCGTTGATTTGTTAGTGTTCTCCGAGTGTGTTTAGATCGTGTCCGAGTTGGGTTCTTAGACGACTCGGTCTCACTTTCTCTGTCTTGAAGAACAACAGAGCCAGCATCAACAAACTCAGGATCTACCAACCGAACACTTCTCTTTGGATTCTCTCGAAGCCCATATGACTGTCCTTTCTCCCCCCCTCCTTCGTCTTCCGACGAAGACAACCACGAATCTGAATCCGAAGCCGAAGCCGAACCCGACTCTTTTCTGGGTTGATTCGTTACAACTTTGGGAGGAAGTGGAAGATTGAACATGTGAGACCTCATGTGGCCACCCAAAGCTCTTCCATTTGCAAAGCTTTTGGAACATAACTTACACTTATGTCTGTCCATACCATACAGTTTGGTGTATGTCGGAAACTGGAAATGTGTGGATTTTGGGCTCTGTCTTTCCCTTGTGGGAGGAAGGAGCATATGAAACTAAATAAAGAGTAGGTGACAAGCATTCCTCCACCAACAGATATATACTGTGATACAATACAGCAAATTTTTTTTTTACTTCGATCAAAATTAACAATTTTTTATTAATTTATTTTTCTCCAAAAACGGGCAAATAAAAAATTTAATAAAAACGTATGCATGAAGGACATGTAACATGCGAGGCTTGCCCGTTTTCTGTATTTACTCCTTAATCTACATGCCCTAAACTGCCCTTTCTTACCAATCGGGCTGTTGTTATCAGCTGAAAATAGAATAGAATACTGGATCCATTTTTAATTTTGCAGGATTGAAAGGGTAATCTAGGGATTAACACGAGAATAACCCACTAGCTTGGCTTGGCTTGTACATGTCAAGAAAACTGCTTGGTTTGTTGTAACGACGAAGCACAATATGAAACTACAATGCGTGTGCTATGCCAATAAATATGACCACACAAGGTTAAAATCACTTGGCTGTGACGTAGAACACATGGAAAACAAATTAGAAACTACACTTTTAACTGTCCTGTCCACGTGTCAACACCAAGAATAATAATATATTCCAGACCTAATACCAAGAAAATCAAAATATTGATCAAGATCTTCCAAATTAAGGATATTAATTTAATTATCAAATGGTTATTCTATAAACCAAAACGCAGAATATATCAACAGAATTCGCTAAACAATTGTTTTTACGGCAATTAAAATCCAGAGTATGAATCAAAATATTGAATTTTGAGAATCTGCTTGGAACGGCTATTGCCGGTTTTGGTTTATACCATAATAGTATATGTATTTAGATTTTATTAGATTGTAAATCAAGTAAATTAATAATAATGATAGACAAATTCAAAGTGGATATAAAGGAACCGGAGGAGGCGTGACCGAGACCAGTGGAATATGTCCAGTGCTAAGATTGACAATACATGCGGGTGCGGTAAGCATTTCAACTACCCTTCGATCGGCCACCCTTACATATCTTCATCAAACGGTGTTTTGGCCCGACAGATGGGGTGAAATGATCGGAAGATACCTTTTTATTGAAACTACCTAGCAGTGTTGGGTTCGACCTTGTACATTGGGTGCATCAATCTGACACATCACATTCATCGACCGTCTGCTCATCCATCAACATCTCACAACTGCTATATATCCCATCTATTGATATCACTATAAGATCAACTCCGGATATGATACATCATTGGCATTCAAATAATTCCAATCAACAGTTAGACCCAACAAAATTAGGCAAGTCGTTACTCAATTTGTCTAATTCCAAGACTAAGAAAGATTATTGAGCGGCATGGTTACTCTCATCATACATATAATTTCGTTATTGATACACATAGACAGATAGACTATTCCTTAGAATTTACCACAAATATATCATGCTTATGATTCGAACCTACTAATTACAAAAGATACGAGGTGAATATCCATAATAAATAAAATATACGTTAAGATTCAAACCAAATACATATATAATTTCGTCTCAACTCAAGTCTAAAATATAGAGATATTGCAGAAGAAAAAAAACCACCACATGAAATTATGAGTTGGTTGGAGCACTGAAACCCCCTTTATTTTAAAGGAAGTAAAAGGCGTGTTTTTTTTTTGTTGAATATGCTAGTGTGATTACAAGGTAATATTTGTTCAATTTTTTTGGCCCTTTAATAACACATATTGTACACACATAATACTCGAACTCAAATTACCTAGATGAAATATATCATTTTTTACCACTAAAATTACTCTACGGGTTCAGTAAAAGGCGTTTTCTATTATCACATTAAGAAATTTTAGAACACTGATTAGCACAAAAATTAATGATATTTTGCTGTGATTAACTCGCGGGATGTGTTTCACTTGTCGGTGGAATATATATTGTAATCAGTCACAGACCGCGGATTTTTATGACAACTTTTTAACAAATAGGTTCTCTAATTATTCACTTATCGCGCATTTGTCGCCGGTTATGTCTCAAACCAGGTGCCACAGGCCAACTCCAACCGCGTTCCCTGCTTTTTGCTTCAATTTTCTCCCTCCGTTGAATTAGACCCTTGGAAGGATAAAGTCTAATCTTTTCAAAAATATTTTCTATATAATATTATTGGTATTTAATTTATTAATTAATTAATCATAAATAAATATTTCAAAAGCTCGTAATCAGAATAAGCAAATGAAATGGTTTTATAATTGTGCATCTGTCATATATAATTTCTAGTAAAAAATACATAAAATATAATCCAAATCTATATGTAGCTTTAAATTTATAAAACTGGACTTTGATCATAAAATTTAATAGTTTAACACTTTACTAGTCGATTCGTTCAGAGATTGATGTTACCCAACCATGAAACTAGAATAGTTTATTGTACAACTGCCCCGGAAGAAACAACAATGAAGAGGCGTGGAATTAATTACTTGTTATAGCCTGCCGTCTTCCACGAGTTGCATGTGAATTCATAATCCATAGTTCTAAAGACTAACTAACAACATTGGAAGCTGAGACAATGAAATATTAGAAAATTATATTAGAAATATAGAGGATACGAAATTAAATTGTCAATAGGACATATAAAAAAATTTATAAATTTTAGAGGGTGAGATTACTCACCTCAACGCTCTTCGATCCATCCTTGATTAGATGCAAAACAACAAATAATTTTCCAATTGCATTTGCTTGCTAGTTGAAGTTGGCAAATTCCCAAGTCAAACAAGTAATGACATGCCACTTTTCATAGGAAGATTCCACTTGAAGTCATGGTGGTGGGAGCTATTTAAACTTTATATTCTTTGCCGTTACTGTTTAGTTGTATGAATTTGTAATCTGTTTGGTTATGGGTTGGGCATGAATAATCTTATTTTGGATTGGGTTGAGTTAAATTTGATTAATATTTAAATTTGATTAATATTAATTGGGTTTGAGTTTTGTTAAATTATTTTATTTAAAAAATTATCTACTTATTTGAATATTTCAATCAAATTAGAAATGCATTATAGACGTATAAACAAGTCTTAGATATAGCTAAAGCATATTACACTTCTAAGTAAAGAACTCAGACTTTTAAATTATTTATTTATTTTTAAGGGTAAACTGCAATGGAGGTCACTCAGTTATGAGTAAGGTTACATTTGAGTCACTCAATTATTAAAAGTTACAGTTAGGTCACTCAATTATGAGTAAGTTTACATTTGGGTCACCCAATTATTAAAGGTTACACTTGGGTCACTCAATTATGGGTAAGGTTACATTTGGGTCACCCTTCATATTTAAAAAACATATATTAATTTGTGTATTAGATTAATTAATGATTTCAAATGATTTCAAATGAAATACTCTAGTGTTAACGAGAGTATACAAGTGATTTGGAAGAAAAATGACTAAGTTGATGCATTTTTTTAAATATAAAGGGTGACCCAAATATAACCTTACCCATAATTGAGTGACCCAAGTGTAACCTTTAATAATTGGGTGACCTAAATGTAACATTACCCATAATTGAGTGACCCAAATATAACTTTTAATAATTGGGTGACCTAAATGTAACATTACCCATAACTAAGTGACATTCGTTGTAGTTTATCCTATTTTTAATTATTAAAACTTACTAAATTCTGTGTACGCAATTATATTAAATATAATTACTTTATGAAGTCTAACTACACTTTAAATAAATAGATTTGATCCAATCTTACTAATAAGACTAAAATTGAATCAAATGAATTGAGTTTGTTCAAGTTGTCGAAACTTTTGCCTAGTCTTAGTTGTTGATTATTCCTATGATCGAATATTACTATGGTAAAAGTAGTTTTCTTTTTTAATCCAAGTGTTAATGTTCAACTTGTTCGCACGCGGTTGTCGAGTTAAGTTTTTTTTATTAATAAAGAAATACGATCAAGAACCTCGTTAAAAAAACTTTTTAAACTTAAATAGAAGAAAAAGAATACCCTTAAAAGTATTTACATAGACAACTAAGAACCTCAAAAGAAAAACAAGCCCCAGAGCAAGACTAACCCGGAAAATCTAACTGAAACAACTGTAAAATAAAACTAGGCGGATCTACGAACTCATGAAACCCAAAAAAGCTGTCACGCAAGCTGTGCAAGGACATCCAACACCTTGTTACCCTCACGAGAGATAAAGGTTAGCTTCACCTCCCATTGCCTATCCAACAAGTTCCAGATATGCTGAACAATAGATGGCCGATTCGGACAAGTATCCCTTCCATTAATCACATGGATTGCATTCACACAATCAATCTCTATCCATAAACGGCTAATACCAAGCTCCCACGCAATACGAAGGCTCTCATGAATACTTCATAGTTCCGCCTTAATCGCTGAGCACATGCCAATACTCCTAGCAAATCCAACAATCCAATCACCATTATGATTACGCATAACGCCACCACACGTTGCCCTTTTCGGTTCAGCACGATAAGATCCGTCAGTATTAAATTTGACCCAACCTCGGCCGAAGGTGACCATCGATTCAGCCAAGTCTGGAAACGACCAACACTGCCCATAGGAGGACCTGTCGGTGCCACCCTATTGCCAGCAATCAATATTTCCGCAACCAATCGTCTACTCCTCAGCATAACTGATTCATTATTCACAAACTCAGGCTCAAAAATCTTTTTATTCCGTTGGAGCCACAAGTGCCAAACTACATACCCAAACAGCAAGTCCCAAGTCCCAATGCACAGCACTTAGGGGAAACCAGCAATTGCTTTGTAAGTTGGCCATGACCCATTCTTGCAAGCTCAAGGCGCAAAACTCACCCAACAATTCTGGTTTTATAAGCACTGATCAAACCGCAAATGCAACCGAACAATCCTGCAGAATATGAATGGTAGATTTCGATGCAGCCCCACACCAAGGACAACTTGCATCATCAGCCAAATGCCGTCGTACCCTTTCGCTATTCGTAAGAATTCTATCTCAATAAGCAAGCCATAGAAAATATCGCACCCGGGGCGAGCCGTTGCAAAAGAGGCCTTCGCAGTGTACGTCGATCGAATGGAGAACATCCTAAGCGGGTCCCATTTCCAGCCCGGAACACTCACCCCAGCTGTTAACAAAGGTGGTTTAACAGCTGCGATATGAAGAAGAACCTCAGGTGGCACCATAGAATCAAACGCAGACCAATTCCATTCACCGTTTGCTGTTACCACCTCTGAATCAGTAGCTGACAACTCACATATTAAGCTTTTTTACGAACCAAACGCTTTGTTAGCAAAGTCAAATACTCGAATGTATTGTTTCTATAATAATATTCTCTCCCATAATAATTCTAGTTTTCTTTAATTTATTTCTCATCCAACTATTTTAAAAGGATATAAAATTAAAAGGATTTTATATAGTGTAAAATAATTTACCTCATAGTTTCATTGTCATGTGTTACGTGTCATAACAATTCTGTATTGGCTCATGATCAAATAATATGCCAGAAGACATTCATGTACGAATAAATTACAGAATTTTATTATTAATTTTTTTTACTATTATTTTTGTCATTTAAGTTTTTTTCAATTTAATCATTAAATTTTCGATTTGTTCTTATTTTGGGATACTTGAGCGTTAAATCAGAAATCGAAAGGTGACATGGCAGGAATGATTTGGCTATAGCAGCTGCTGCAACGTTTCCATTACCTTATTTATGGGATCCTGATTTTCTTGATTTTTTTTGTAATTGTTTTTTTAATCTTGTTGTGTCGTGGATGTGGAGTTTGATCAAGTTTGGTATTGTTTACAGTTTATTTCTCATTCTTTGTATTTCACCACCATTGTGGTTTTATCATTAATAGTAATAAATTGCCGAGCAATATATATATATACAAAATGTGTGGTAAAAATTAAAATTAATATAAACGAGAATAGTCTCATAATTATGCAATCAAGCATCACAAAATATTTAACTAAGAGTTAGAGCCAACTTAGTAATTCTGCCAATTACAACTTTTTTTTGGTTCAAATACCAATCCCAACTTGCAGCCATGGAGATGAACCTCCACTCATATTGTTGTCCTTTAATTCACTTAGTTTTGCTAGCTTCAACTTTCTCTCTGTTTTGTCGTCCGCATTTTGCATAAAATTATTACAATTATCATTGTTGTTTTGATTGTCCACCTGTTGCAGTTGGTGTTGATTATCTTCTTTATTGGCATCACCGCCTCCTAACCATGGCTGTAAATAGATCCCGGTCGAGACATCAAAACCAGATGGATTAACGTGCTTCCGTCGTACAACATCATGATGCTCGGTTGCTGCAGGAAGATTGAGTCGCTCGGAGTTTTCGATGAACTTCGGCTCCATTTGATCTTGGAATCGATTAAACTTAACCAAAGAGGAAGTGTCCGGCGAATTTGAAGTGATCCAATGGCATCTTTTGTGTCCTCCCAATGCTTGTCCCGATGAAAAAACCCGGTGACAGATCGAACATTCGTGTACTTTTGATTTCTTTTTGGGCGTAGAGGCCAATGGAGTGCTAGTTCCCTGATCAAATTGCAAAGTTGACATTGATTTCCTAGGAAAGAACTCTTCGTGTGTGATAAAGTTGCGGTTGTCACCGGCTTGACTATCATTGATGCGATCGAGCCGGGCTGCGAAACATCCCTTAACCTTCTTGTGACTAGCTCTGTGTCCGCCCAATGCCTGATGAGAATTGAACACTTTCTTACATGCTTTGCACTCAAACAGCCCTTTGGCAACGCCTTTGGCCTTGTCCATAGGTACTCTACATGCAATAGGAGCAATGAAATTCTTTGTGTTCCTTCTTTCCTCTTCTTTGCTAGCCGAAGCACAAGACTCCTCAAGCTCGGTCACAAAAGGATCAACCCTTGCATTAGATAACATCATTAGGCAATTCGCGAGATCTTCCTCTTCGCTCGATGGGGAAAAGGAGTTGAAATCATCCACGTTAGCTCTAAATGATCTTTTCCTCTTAGACCAACCGCAACCTCCTCGCCTCGTCATGCCATCGTATTCGTCGCCGTCGGAGCCCCGCGAGGACACTAACGACTCCGCATCGTCGGAGCAACATTTACCATGCTCAAGAAAAGATTTCCAAGACAGGAACTCCTTCCCGCAATTCTCACAAACCCTACAGCTCTTCAATCGATTAGGGTTGGTTCGCAACGCGTACATACGCTTGTTGCTAGGCGGCACCCAATCACTTGCATGATCGTCGTCGTCAATGTGGCCACTTTCGTCACCTATTCCATGCGCCCTCATGTGCCCACCGAGCGCTCTCCCGGACCCAAATCCTTTCTTGCAAATTCTACAGAAGTGCTTAAAGTCTGATTGTTGTTGATCCACAATAAAAGCCATACGACAGGGAATGTGGGGAAATGGAATGAAGTAAAAGCCGAATGGGGGAGGAAGAAGGGTGGTGAGTTGATTGTTCTTGTATGGTGAAAACAGATTACGGAAAAGGAAATAGTGCGGTGACAAGTGGTAGGGGGAGGGACAAGGTTGGAGACTTTTGTTAGAACCAAAATATATTCAATACGAATATAAACCCTAAATCGATATGTATGTCAAATCATTAAGAATAAATACTAGATTTGCGGAAGCGTACCTGAATCCATTGATGGAGATTTTTCAGAGGGTTTGATCTTCCAAGATGATAGATTACCTCTTAGCACACAACTCTCAGACGGGGAAAAGAGATATGCAAGTTAACCTAGATCTCGGGGACCATTACCCTTTATATAAACTGAATTAAAACAGTTTATTAATATTTACAACTCTGCCCCTCATTGAGTTATAAATCTAACTTATGGTATCTACACTTTTAATTCCATGACAATTCAGTACCTATAACACGTGTAACATAATTGGTCACTTAATTACGTGTTAAACTTTAAAATAGCAACGTACATTATACATATGTGCCCACTATTATTGAATTTTAATCCAACAATCTCCCACTTGGGCAACATATGTTACACGACAAATGTACGACCTTATGAGCTCAAAAATTTGCTATCATGTAATAGGTATTCTATAACAATCTCGTCCATCAATTATATCCATATAGGATCAAAGCGGTCTTTGCCATATCAATCATGATTTGGACCCATCAATGGTCACATATACAAACATAATCAAATGACATAGATCAATCATGGATCGTAGCATGGAAATTACATGTAAATGTGAACCGAACATGCCTATTTCCAACTGGTCCTCTTTAAACATAAGTGAGGTCCTTATCCAAATAAGAAAAGAGTGAATTAATGAATACTTTATTTACGATCAGAAAATAACCAAATACATAAATGTCTGAAAATAAACATAAACATAAAGTGAACAAATAACAAACTCCCACTCAAACAATAATATATCCTTAAATGATGTAACACCCATATGAGCGTGTGTGCTCATGAAAGACCTTGGGTGGTAAACCTTTTGTGAGCGGATCCGCTATCATAGAGTTTGTCCCAATGTGTTCTATGGATATTTGTCCATTTTGCACTCTTTCTTTCACAACTAGGAACTTTATGTCAATGTGCTTTGACTTAGACGAGCTCTATTGTTGTTGGAATACAACACTTTGCTGATTTATTGTCACAAAATAATTTAAGTGGTCTTTCTATATTCTCCAAAAACGCAGCCTTGGTGACAAAATTTCGCAGCCATATTCCATGATTAGATGCCTCGTAGCATGCTACAAACTCTGCCGCCATAGTGGAAGAAGCTACAAGTGTCTGTTTGGCACTTTTCGGGATATAGCTCCACCGGCTACTGAGATAAATATAGCCTGATGTAGATTTTACGCTATCTTGGCACCCAAACAAAATCAGAATCCGTATACCCTACGACCTCCAAATGATTTGATTTCTGTATGTGAGCATATAATCTTTTGTTCTCTGAAGATACCTCATAACCCTCTTGGCTGCTTTCCAATAGTCCATACGGGGTTGCTTGAATATCGCCTAACATTCCAACAATGTACGCAATATCCGGACGCGTACATACGAGCATACATTAGACTCCCAATAGCTGATGTATAAGGAATCTTATGCATTTCTTGAATTTCAAGATTACTTTTAGGGCATTGAGCAAGACAAAACTTGTCTCCTTTAGTGGCGGGGGTGTCTATTGGTTTACTATTTTGCATGCCAAACCTTTTAAGTACTTTATCGATATAGTTCTTTTGTGACAATCCAAGAATACCCCGAGATCGATCTCGATGTATCTGAATTCCTAAAAACAAAGCGTCCCCAAGATCTTTCATTTCAAAATGCTTAGATAGAAATCTCTTGGTTTCGATGCGAGTAAGCCTATATCATTTGTGGCAAGCAAAATGTCATCGACATATAAAACCAAAAATATGTACTTACTCCCACTAAACTTGTGATACACGCAATCATCAACAATATTTATCTCAAAACCAAACGAGACAATTACTTGATGAAATTTGTGATACCATTGACGAGAAGCTTGTTTGAGTCCATAGATGGATTTTGTTAATTTGCAAACTATATTCTTTGGGTCTCCCGACTCAAAGTTTTTCAGTTGCACCATATAAATTGTTTCTTCAATTTCTCCATTGAGAAACATGAGTCTTAACATCCATCGATGTAACTCAAGATCAAAATGAGCTACAAGTGCCATGATTGTCCTAAATGAGTCTTTCGATGAAAGCTGGAGAGAAAGTCTCGAAAAGTCAATGCCTTCTTTTTGAGTATAACCTTTAGCTACAAGGCGTGCCTTATACCTCTCCACATTACCATTTGCATCCCTCTTGGTTTTAAAAATCCATTTACAACCAATTGGTTTTGCACCTTCAGGTAATGGGATAAGTTTCAAACTTTATTGTCTTGCATGGATTTATACTCTTCTTGCATGGCATCAATCCACTTTTGAGAGTTAATACTTTGCATGGCTGATGAAAGTTGATCGGATCATCTTCCATCATTCCATTATCATCCTCATTTTCTTGGAGAAATACAATATAATCATCCGAATAGCATTTCTCCTTTCTCTCGTGGATCTCCTTAATGGCACTTGTTCTTGAGGTTCTTTGAGTTTGCTCTTACGGAACAATTACCTCATCTGAATAAGAGGAGCTGTTCGACATTGTCTTGTTGAGGTTCTGGATTCACTTCTTGATTGATGATCGGTATAGAAACTTGAACATCATCAAAAGTGATAGTAGGAACCGAGTTAAAACTCAATTCCTCCTCAAAGACAATGTCTCTTACCTTATTTCTCCTCCAAACTCAACATCCTCAAAAAATATTGCAATTCCGTCTCAAAAATATTCTTAATTATGGGATCATAAAATTTATAGCCCTTAGATCGCTCAGAATAACCAATAAAGTAGCTGCTTCTTGTTTTGGAGTCAATTTCTTTTCAAGTGGCCTATAAGGCCTTGCCTCATTGGACATCCCCAAATGTGAAAATGCTTTAGAGTGGGCTTTCTACCCACCCAAAGCTCATAAGGTGTCTTTTTTTTGCTTTAGTGGGTACTCTATTCGGAATGTACGCTCTTTGTCTTTAATGCTTCTCCCAGTGACTCGGGTAAGGTAGAATGAGCAATCATACTTCTTACCATATCTTTAAGAGTCCTATTACGTCTCTCAGCAACACCATTCATACTAGGTGATCTGGCATGGTGTCTTGTGGGACAATACCACATTCCTCTAGGAACTTTGCAAATGGTCTGAGCGTTGTTCACTGATCCATCATATCTACCGTAGTACTCACCACCACGATCGGATCGAACCTTTTTAATCCTTTTGTTGAGTTGATTCTCAACTTCAGCTTTATAGGATTTGAACACGTCCAAAAGACTGAGATTTTTCATGAATGAGATATAGGTACCCATAACGTGAGTAATCGTCTATGAATGTTATGAAATATTGTTGACCATTCCAAGATGCCGTAGGGAATGGCCCACAAATATCAGTATGAATTAATTCTAAGACGTCTGTAGAACGATTGGCACCTAATCTCTTAGTTTTGGTCTGTTTTCCCTTGATGCAATCAACACAAACATTAAAATCTGTGAAGTCAAGGGACTCTAAAATACCATTAGACACAAGACGCTCAATCCTACACTTTGATATATGACCTAAGCGTTTATGCCATAATGATGCTGAATTTTCTTTATTTAATTTTCGCTTAGTACCACGTGATTCCACATACAAGGTTTCATTATAGGATGCAATTGTATCTAACAAATAAAGGTTGTCATAAGCATTTAAATAACCAGTTCCAACAATACTTGAATTTAAAGACAAAGTAAAGCGATTGTTTCCAAATGAACAATAATAACCAAATTTGTCCAACAAAGAAAAGCTGAAACTAAATTCCGCCTAAAAGGCGGAACAACAAAAGTGTCTTTCAAATCCAAATAAAAACCAGTTCTAATAACAACCTAAATTGCCCAATTGCTTCCACTTCCACCGATTTTCCATCGCCCACAAAGATGTTTCTTTCACCATCACTTGGCTTTTTGGTAGCTCGGGCAACCCCTGCATAGAAACACTTATGTGAGTAGTAGCACAGAATCTAACCACCAAGTGTTTCTAGGTACTGAAGCTAAATTAACCTCGAAACAGACCAAAGTAAGATTCATACCTTTCTTTGCACGCCATGCGTGATATTTGGTACAATCTTTCTTCATGTGTGTCGAGCTTGTCACAAAAGAAACAATTATTTGGAACATTCTCTTGTTTCTTTTGATTTGGACCCTTAGTGACTTCATTCGATATTTCCTTTTCTTGCCCTTGTCTTTAGAGGCACTAGACAAATGAGCACTTTCAGTTTTCTCACGCTTCAACCTTTCTTCCTCTTGAACACAATGAGAAATGAGCTCATTTAGAGTCCACTTCTCCCTTTGTGATTATAACTAATTTTAAATTGGTTAAGCTGTGCAGGAAGCGATACCAAAACCATAAGGGCGAGTAAATCATCGAAAACTTCGATCTTAAGTGCCTTAAGTTTTGAAGCAATATGAGACATTTCCATAATGTACTCCCTTATATTTCCTTGACCCTTGTACTTCATAGACATCAAAGAATTGAAGTGATGTCATCTCAACCTTATCGTTTTTAACAAAAGCGTTGCTCAATATTGTCAAGGAAATCCTTAGCCCGAATAATTTCTTGATTCTGCACCCTAAAGGTTTCGGAATGCTGTGTTTCATGATCATCGGACTCATGCGATTAGAACGTTTCCACCTCTCAAAATCCCTTTTTGCATCGGGGTGCTTACCATGATGAGAGGTGCAGGTTGTTCTTCCCTTAACGCAAGGTCTATGTCCATACTGACCAAGCACTATCAATAAGTGCCTTTTCCATTCCTTGAAATTCGTCCCATTAAGCATGGTATAGAATTGACATAGCGAGATATTGTGGCAGCAGAAGAACTAGCTGAATATAGAACAAAAGAATAATAAATAAATAAATATGCTCACACCAATAATTCATAAGTAAACAAATAAATTCAAAATAATGACTAATTCCCCTCAAGATACCAAACACAACATTAATACCAAGTCTTTGGACAGTAATATTAACTGTAAGCGGTACTCTTGTTGTAGCAATCAAACATTGACAATAAACTATGTTGAACAACAGGTTAATCTTTGGACTAACGTATTGCACACATAAATTACCTTATAATTGTCACACATTTATCACCACAGGTGTTATTTGAAATTCGGCCAAATATTAATTTTCCTTTGGGCCAATTAATAAACGCATGAATTACAAAACACAAACATCTTGATATTTTAAATAAGTTAATATCTGTGAAGCGGTCACTTTGGTGACATTGTGTTTCAATTAACCTACTAAAATATTAGACATAGCCAAAGCATGAATTTATATGTTTCTAATATTTATCTTAATACCTAATGATCAAAACTAAATTTTTGATCCAACCGACTTAAATATATATTGTAAATTCAAATATATATTTTATAGATAAAAAATAGTATATACCTAAATTAATTTTCATTAACCTAGGTAAAAAAAAATAATAATAATAATCGATGGATTGTTTATTACGCGCAATTGTTAATTAACGAAAAGCAAAAGTAGACTAAATTCCAAACTGTTAACAACAATTGTTAATTCCATAGATTGGCGAACACAAAATCAATCTATTAACAACATTTGAACAAATTCAATCCAATCTTATGCAATTATAGTTGAAACAGGAAATCAATGGAATTGGCAAACATGTAATCACAAAGCAACATCGAAAATAACCGAGCATATAAGGGAAATCCAGAAATTTCAGAACATATGCGAGAGATTAAACCCTAATACATAATCCAATTTAACTTTTTCCAATAACCAATTAAGGATGTAACTCAAAAAAAAAAAAAACTAAGCAGATTCGGTATAAATTGGAAAAAAAGTGATGGAAGATAATTAACCCAAAAAATACGATCTCAATGATTTGACAAACCTGGCTCTGATACCACTTGTTAGAACCAAAATATATTCAATACGAATATAAACCCTAAATCGATATGTATGTCAAATCATTAAGAATAAATACTAGATTTGCGGAAGCGTACTGAATCCATTGATGGAGATTTTTGAGAGGGTTTGATCTTCCAAGATGATAGATTACCTCTTAGCACACAACTCTCGAGGCGGGAAAAAAGAGATATGCAAGTTAACCTAGATCTCGGGGACCATTACCCTTTATATAAACTGAATTAAAACAGTTTATTAATATTTACAACTCTGCCCCTCATTGAGTTATAAATCTAACTTATGGTATCTACACTTTTAATTCCATGACAATTCAGTACCTATAACACGTGTAACATAATTGGTCACTTAATTACGTGTTAAACTTTAAAATAGCAACGTACATTATACATATGTGCCCACTATTATTGAATTTTAATCCAACAACTTTTTCTTCGGCTTTGTGGTGGTGCTGGTGGCGCCGCCAGTCAATTCAAACAATTACTCAGAAAAGAAAAACCTACGGAGTTCCGTACAACCAGTGACTGTGTGTTTGTGTCTTTGTTTCTGGTCCTATGGAGTGTGGGAAAGAAATAGTATTATAAAGAGACAAGAGAGTGTGCTCGAGAGGTTAAGAGAGAAAATGGTTCTAACTGCCATACCTATTCATATCACTTCAATCCCAAGCCAAGGAAAACGACCCCATGCTTCCCCTTGTCTCTCGGTTTGTTCATTCTGCCTTTTCCACATTTAAAAAAAATTAATTTACTACGTACGACACGGCTTGGGTATAGGAAAATGAGTAGCACATGTTCAATTTCGAAAACAATTAATTAAAATAAATTTAGAGATTTTTATTAATATAGATAGCATAATTAGTTTTGTTTTGTACTTTCATAAATTTATATGAATTTTTTAGTTAACAAAAAGTATACTTATGAATTTTATATTATTAAAATGTCGTGTTACCTTATGATTGGAGGATTGTATTATTAATTTTAATTTAATTTATTTAACAAAATTTCATACAATAAGATAGTGAGATATGAGAAGGTTATACCTTGGGTGGAATGAGAAGGTTGTTGCCACCAAGTCGAGTTCTCTTATTGGTTTAAGATCTACAACTACTTTTAAAGCTTATACTTTGGGTGAAAATTAATGAGGTAAAAATAGAGGTTGAGGTGAGATTCAAACTAAGGCATATTAGACACTCATAAGAAAGTATTCCACTGAGTAAAATCTAATGCTTGATATGGTTTCACAATATATATATATATGTTAAACAATAGTTTATAAGTTTGCAAAAGTTTATAAACTTTTTTTTAAAAAAAGGAGAGATTTAAACAAGTATTTTTAAAAAATTTGAACGGTTAAATTTACTTTTAAAAATTATATGAGAGATTTAATTTAAATAATTTAAATTTTTTGAAGTTTATTATAAATTTCTAAAAATTTTGAAGTTTATTATAAATTTTTAAAAATTTTGTGGTACCAAAATAATTGATTTTAATATTATAAAAGATTAAATCTAATTTCCAAAATTTGAGTCACGACCCCATAACTCCTATATGGGTTCTGCCCCTGACTATTAATATAATAAAAATGGTTACATAAACTTGGTCCGATAAAATATGTTTTTGGTTTAGATTGATTAAAATAATCTAATCATATTTATACTAATTAGATTAAGATTAATACTTGCTCATTGTTCATGGTTGGTTTCTCTTTTCCTTTTGGGCGATATTGGACGTAACCTGTGCATGAAGTTGCTTTTACATAATGATGTGCCATCTAGTTTCGATGGAATTCTTCAGTAATTACAAAGTAATTATTATATCTCATTATTTGTAAAGAGCAACTTAAAAAAATCAAGCACAAAGTTGTTTTTTAATTATTTTTTGTGATGTTGATGACAGTACTAGTTTTGTACGAATTATCGACAACTAGCGATTTTTTCTATGTTCTTTAATTTTAATTTCCGATAAAAAATTATTTGTTTGGAATTTATTGTTGTAAAAATACAAGTTTACTTGGTATATTTGAAGGAATTTTACATCTTTTATATTATTTGTTTTGAGTTTAAATAGAAAGACTTAGTATTGGATTTGTAAGAGAAAAATATGATGGTAGTTTTGTGCACTCGGAGTTTAGCCGAGAAGTCCAATTCAATTGAAATCAGTCGATTTTTCCATGTGCATGAAGGCCCGGTCCATTTTTATTATTTTTATTTTTATTACTATTATTTAAAAGTCATTTCGAACCATTTATTTTTAATTAATTTTAATCATTCATTTTAAATTAAAGTATTTTTATTCTTAACTACTCATTTTATTTTTGACTGATTTGCCCTTGATTAATGGCTATTTTTAGATGCATTTTTTGGGAATACATGATACTATAAATACCATGCACATATGCCTTCAAACATCATCTCAATTTAGAATCATCTACTTATTTTCTTCTCATCTCTCTCATTTTAAACACATTTTAAAGTTGAGTATTCGTTTGTTCTTTGCTCTTTCTGTTGACTGCTTTGATATAAGTGCTTGAATCTTGGAGGGTACGCTTCACCGAGAAATATCCTTAAGGACAGTGTCTAGTGCACGCCTCAAGCAACTCTTATTTTCAACTCTTTTTCGGTTTAATCAAACATTTTTCCTACAATCTTAAGAATACTACACGATACCTCTTTAAATCGAAAAAATCTACGACCTTTTAACAAAGATTTTCATTGTTGTTGTTGTTACGCTATCTGTGGAGTACTTTGATGTGTCCCCTTATTGTCGTGTGTACATCCACAGTTCAAACTCATGTTGCTCAAATAGGTATGTATTATCTATGAATTTTTATGCACATGTTTAAACAATAAATTTAATTTACCTAATCTATGGTGTTGGATTATTAAAAAAAACTTATGCCTATTTACGCTTATAAAATTTAGTGCGTGGAGCTTTAAGCATGATTGAGTTTGGTTACAAAATCCAAAATAATATTTTGAAAAAGAAAAAAAAAGAAAATTATTTTATATGTGGCAGACTCCATAATTGATTGTTGGCATAATGTGAAAGTGCAAGTCTAGGATTGGTCCTATCAAATACTTGGTATTTAAGAGTGTCTTTTACACTACATCTCTTTCATAAGAACTTATATGATACATTATTTATTGACTATACCCGCAAAATTTATCTCCAATTATGATGACATATTGAGCCGCCACATAACTTAGTGTAGAAAATTCAATGAGAAATGATTATCCTGTTAAGCCAAATATTAATTTGAACGAAACAGATGTCGTTAATCATGTTAAGCCAGATATTAATTTGGTTGAAACAGACGTTGTTAATCCTGTTAAGTCAAATATTAATTTGATTGAAACAGATGAAATAATGAAAAAAAATGAGAAATCATGTTAAGCCAAATTTTAATTTGGTTGAAGCAGATGAAATAATTTTTTTGGGTCATTTCTCAACGTTTATATTTTTACGAATATAAAAGAGTGGATGATAAACAATGGTGCTACTTTCTGTCATACTCTCATATGGAGGGAGGGGAAGAAACTGTATATCTTAAAAATCGTTTGAAACTGCACAAGTATTTGAAGAGGCAAGGTATTATTTAAAGTTAAATCCAAAAAATACTTTAGCCTAAGTTTCCTACAAATGTGACGAATCGTGAATATATATTGTGAAAAAGGGTCTTGTAACATGTTTATTCAAAGTTATTATGCATGTTAGTTATATTTCTTTTATTACTAAAATGTCATGATTATCTATGTGATATGTTAATGTGAAAATTTTTATTGTTATGATTAATTTGGCATGCTAATATTAATATAACTTGTAAAATGTGTATGTTGAATTTTCTATGTGAAAATGATTAGAGACACGGTAAATTTATAAAAGATATATGTTCTTAAAATATTTTAAAGTGTGAGAGTGTCATGTCAAATTTATGTTTCTAGTTTGTAAGGAAAAATAATTGGCTCTAAAGTATTAAATTGCATGCTCATAGTGTTGCATATATGCTTTACGCTTTGGATAATAACATATTTAATTGAAACAAAATTGTTGAACAAACATTGACAATAATTTATGCCAATTTTAATGATATGTATTTTCGAGATATACCATATTTTATTTTAGGAATAAAAGGTTAAAAGAGATAATTAAGATAAAGAATATATTTATTCTACTTAATGACTATAATAAAAAAGAAATCATAATTTGTGATCTCTTTTTATAAATTGGTGTATCATAAAATTACACGATTGTTTCTTCTAATTCATCTATGATCCAAACTGGTTAAAACTTGATTGTGAACATAATGATTTGAGAAGATTTAAACGGCCTAGATTTGTAAATTTCTTTAGAACTTTTATTTTTATGTGCACTTGGCTGAAAATGATTCAAAATTTTAAAACAATTTTTTGTTAGGATGCTTTTCTTTTGAGAAAAAATGGTTATTGTTGAATGTAATTCTTTTTTACAACATTTGTAAATTAGTTGTTTACTTTATACAACAAAACTTATCGGTTGCAAACAAATTCTTTTTACAAGGAAATTTTAAGATTGTTGATTTTATAAATATATATTGCAAAACATTTTACTTAAAATAATATAGATTGTTTTGATATTTTTACTCCAATTACAAAAATTTCTTCATTGATATTTTTTGTTCTAATTTCAACACACAATTTTCATCAGCCAAATGTATGTTAAAATCATGTTTTTGGTTATTTAAAAGTATTTACTGAACAACTCAAAGAATGCATTAAATCAGGTCGTGAAATTAAAGTGTAAATTTCTCAAATTACTATATGTCTTGAAACAAACTTCCAAAATTGTGGAATGAAAAATTCAATCAAGTAATAAAGTGAAAAACATGAATGATTATTTATTTGTGTTGATAGCATGTTTATCTTAATAATATTTTTTGTTTGTACTAATCTGATTGATGATGTTTGTGTGATTATTTATTTATGTATTGATTACATGCCTATTTTGATAATTTTCATGTGAGATTGAGAAGTATTTTGCTTTAAAATTTGATATGAAAGACATGGATGAAGCAAATGTCATATGAGTTATTTAAATCATAAGGAAATGTGGTAGCAATATGCTATCATAAGAACATAATGTTAAATTTTTAAGAAGTTTGAATATAATGATACCAAACCTGTGAATACTTATTATAATGCTAATATTCAAATGAGAAAAAATACATGTGATCGTGTTGTTCAATCCAATTATGCACAAAATTATTAAATTTTTGATGCACTTGATAAATTTTAGTAGACTTGAGATGACACATGTTATTTTTCAATTGAGCTAATATACACAACTCAAATTATTATTGTTGAGTTGATGTAGCAAAGTTAATGAGATATCATGAGTTATGGTATTCTACTTAGTAAAATGATAGAGTGATGATAATTAAATATCTTATTTATGTGAGACTAGATGTACTAGTAGTTATGTGTTCACTCTTGGAGGTAAAACAATATCTTAGAAATGAGCCAAACAGATATTTATAAAAAATTTACTATGAAGTCTATATTTATTACATTAGAGTTGGCTAATAATGAGCTAAGCGGTAGAAAAATTTATTAGCATGAACAATAAAGCCAAGTGATATAAAAATCTCTTAGCATGTATTTGAAGTTGAGTGGTTAAAAAAACCCTTAGCATGTTTTTCATTAGGCACAAAACTGGTGAATTCAGAGCCAATGCACTGTAATTGCCAAGTAGCAATAGATATTGCAAAGAATAAAAACTTTTAATTATAACTAGACATATTTGTCTAGTGACACGAGATAATAAAATAGCTGCAAAAAGATGAAGTGATATTAATTGATTATGCGAAGTTAGGGATGATTTTGGTCCAATCATTCAACTAAACCCTTAAGAAGAAAATTAATATGTGAAACATCAAGGGGGAAAAGACTTATGTCAATATAAAAAATCAACAATGATAGTAACTCAACCTTTGTGATTGACAATCCCATGAAGAAAGTTCATATGGGTAATAACAAGTCATTGGTTGTTCTTGTAGGGAAAGCACTACATTGTTTTTCTTTTGTCCCTTTCTTATAGTGTACATAATGCTAAAAAAAACTGCAAGGATAGTGAGGGTGAGTAAAACTCTTAATCAAGTCAATAGCCTTTATAAGTGGTGTATTGACCTGCAGAATACACTTGATGGCTTGATCTATATAAGTGTGAAGTGTGGCTGCTTCTATGAGATTTATAGCAAAGTCTCTAGAGCACTTATGAAAATCCAGGCATGAGCATGGCCTATTAGAGCACAACAGCGATAAAGAGCAAGAATAGATATAATGTGAATAATGAATTATTGGTTCATAGAAACGTGTTTCACCAATTACTCAGTAGGTTATGTCTCATTTTTTTAAGTTTTGGTTCATAGTCCAAAAAGACACCATAATGAATACGTTATGTCAGAATATTCAGCTATTTTTTTTTATCATTCTTTGAAATATGTGGGGGATTGTTGTAAAATTACAAGTTTACTTAGTATATTTCAAAGAATCACACATCTCACTTTATATTATTTGTTTTGAGTTTAAATAGAAAGACTTGGTATTGGGCTTGTAAGAGAAAAACATGATGGTGGTTTCGCGCACTCGAGTTTTGACTAAAAAGTCCAATTCAATTGAAATGATCGATTTTTTCATGTGTATGAACTAGAAGCCCGATCTATTTTTATTTTTTTATTATTTAAAAGTCATTTTGAATCATTTATTTTTTATTAATTTTAACCACTAATTTTAAATTAAAAGTCATTTTGAACCATTCATTTTTTGATTAATTTTAACCATTCATTTTAAATTAAAGTATCTTTATTCTTAACCACTCATTTTATTTTTGACTGATTTGCCCTTGATTAATGGATATTTTTAGATGCCCTTTTTGAGCATGCATGATACTATAAATACCATGTACATATGTCTTCAAACATCATCGAGTCATCTACTTACTTTCTTCTCATTTCCCTCATTTTAAACACATTTTAAAGCTGAGTACTCATGGTTCTTTGCTTTTTCTATTGCCTACTTCGGTAGAAGTACTTGTTGAATATTGAAAGGTACGCTCTACCGCAAAATATCTTTAAAAATAGTGTCTAGTGTACGCCTCAAGCAAGTCTTATTTTCAAACTTTATTTAGTTTAATTAAACATTTTCCCTACATTTTTTAGTTTCTTATATTTTATTGTGTTTATTTTATCTGTCTTTGACATATAATTTTTCATTCTTTTTGCGGTATGATTTTTATCTATTTAATAATATAGTTTTCATCTATTTTTATAATAGTTTGATGTGACATATGTCCATGATAAAAAAATTGATAATTTTATACGATTAAATCAGCTTCAGCTGGTGATGGATTTCACGCAATTGTCACGGACCAAACTTTTTGGATCGAGACATTAGCGCGAGCAACAAATAGGGAGGTTGTGCGCAATGCAACGGGCTTGCCAAATGTGGCCCAGCACTCGGAGAATGGCGAGGACCATACCTTTGGGACCGAGGCGTTAGCGCAAGAACCAGCTAAATAAGGTTTGAGCGGTGTGACGAGCTTGCCAAGATCATTAGATTTGGCCCAGCACTTGGAGGAAGGCGTGGACCGAACCTTTGGGACCGAGGCATTGGCGCAAGAATCAGCCAAAGAGAGTTTGCGCGGTGGAACGGGCTTGCCAAGACCATCACACTTGGCCCGGCACTTGGAGAATGCTAGAAAGCCCGCAAGCCCACAAGACTTAGCCAAATCCATGGAGGATTCAGGAGGGTAATTTGGTCAAAGCATTATCCATTTATTTGAATATAATGTGTAGATAATGTTTGTGATAATTAGAGATTTAAATTTGAGATTTGATAAGATAAGATAAGATAAGATCAATCTCGACCGTCGATGTAATTTAGTTCAACTATAAATAGAGGCTCCCTCCTCACTTGTAATTCAATTCAATTCACTTCACTTTGAGTAATACAAGAAGCATTTACTCTAAAACTCTTTGAGTGTTCTTTCTATTGTTCTTTGTTGTTCTTGAGTGTTCTTCATTGTTCTAGCTGCCAATCTCTTTCTGTTGTTCTTTGATTAGCTTTCGCTTAGAACGATCTTTCGTTCGAGGGCTTCGAGGAGTGTTTGATCTTCCGGAGCGAGAATCCTGGTTGAGTTAGGTGTTTGTCGAGAGATCTTCACCTAAGACCGTGACAATGTACTTCAGGGTGACTTAGTCGACATTTCAACCGAGAAAGCGACTAAGGTCCGACACGATTCATTCGGCAAAGGTCTAGCCCGCAATACAAGTGGTGTCTGTGACAAGATCCATCGAAACCTGGAGTGCTGGTCGAAGCCGTTGTCGAGCAGGAGTACTCACAAGGCTGGTTGAAGGCTGACTTAGGCGTAGGAATCGACTGATTTGCGTCGAAGGCGTCTAAGGCCGCACGGATCAGCTAGAGTCAAAATCTAGCCCCGTGACAGTTGGTATCAGAGCAAGCGGTGGTAGTTGGTATCAGAGACGGTAGCGGGTTCCGTGACAGTTGGCATCGGAGCGAAGTCTTGCTAATAGTTGATATCAGAAAGAGCCGTGAGAGTTGGTAACAGAGAGAGCCACGAGAGGTGGAATCAGAGAAGTGCCGTGATAAGTGCTATCCGAGCGAGTCGAGGAAGGGACTTGCGTTCGAGCCAGCTCGCAGTTGCAGTCAAGCGTGGTGGTGACTTGTGTTCAAGCCAACTTGCAGGTGCAGTCAAGTGTGGTGGATTCCAACTTGTAGTTTCAGTTAAGCGTGGTGGTGATTTGCGTTCGAGTTAGTCGAAGTGATCAGGGATCAGACTAGTTCGTGGCAAAGTGGTGATTGAGATGGCACCAAAGAAGAAGACACTGACAATGGACGATGTAAGAAAGACTCTAAACGAATTTGACGAGAGGAGCAACCGTCTTGAAAATAAGGTACAATCGAATCTTGAATTCATAACAGTCATGGAGGCTTGGGTCGATAAACTCTTGGACTTCAAGAAGGAGGCCGAGGTGGTGTTTGAACAGCTGGAGTCAGTAAACCTTGAGAAGCTGGGTTCGTTGGATATTGAGATGTTAGAGTCTCTAGAAGGGATCCAGGAGGAGGTTTAATGGGCTCTTAATGGCTTGGATGTGAAGATATCTGAGCGTGGTGATTCCTTAGAGGCTACAGTGGAAACTCTAAGAGAGGAGGCCAAAAAGATCCAAGGTGTTGTGGAGTCACGTCTTGAAAAGTTAGAGTCCTTGGAGGGCAAGTTCAATGACGAGACGCAACGCATCCTCAACGAGTTGGAGGTAGTTCGAGAGAGTTGTGCTTGTGAAGCCAAGATGGTGGATTTGCAAAAAGCGGATGATTCTTCCAAGGAGGAAACCACGAAGGAGATCCAAGAAGTTCTCAACTCGATGTACGAGAAGTTGAACCAACAAGATGATTCCCTTCAAGATGCAGTGGAGGCAATGAAGGCGGAATTGGAGTCGTTGGGAAAGAGGGTTTGTAGACTTGAGAAATTTGAGGAGGAGGCCAAGCAGACCCAAGGTGTTTTCGAGTCCCGTCTTGACGAAGTAGAGTCCATAGATGACCAGTTCAAGGACGAGACACGAGAAGTTCTCAACAAGTTGGTGACATTTCGAGGGAGTAATGCTAGTGAAGCTGAGATGGAAGCTTTGCGAAAAGAAGTGGATGAGCTCAAGAGAGAGCTGCTCAGTTGCAAGACGGCAATGAGCGAATGTGATGCGCTCAAGACCTTCTTAGAGGATTTAGACCGGGGTGAAGCTCATGAGAGAGAGCGAGGAGATGCCCAGAGACTTTCGAGAGGCTTTTGTTGTTGCGAACCTCGGCCGAGCCCGCGAGAATGCAAGCGGCGAGTGTTGAGTCAACCAGGCCCGATTCGAGAGACAAGGGAATGGTGAGGCTAAGTCCGTGCGAAAAAGAAGGGCAGCAAGAAGTTGAAGTGCTACTTTTGTGATGGTCCTAATTTGATAAGGGGATGTCCCGAGAAGAACCGCCTAGCTGCCATGGTGAAGACAAACAGAGACGAGTCAAAGGGTGAAGTAGCGAGACTTGGGGCGATTGCGTGTGTCAATGCCGCCAAGCGAGAGTGAGAACCGTGGTTCGACTACGAGTGTCAAAGTAGTCAAGCCAATGATGAGACTTGGGGCGATTGTGAGTGTCAATGCCGTAAGCGAAGTGAGAGCCGTGGTTCGACTCACGAGTGCCAAAGTAGTTCGGCCCGGTGGTGAGACTTGGTGCGATAGCAAGTGAGGAAGCTGTCAAGCCAAGGGTAAAGACGAGGCAATTGAGGTGTTACCGATGTAAGGGACCTCATAAGTTGCGGAGATGCCCGTTTCGAGCCAAGTGGTCCGAGGGACTGGACAAGGCCAAGAGTAAAGAGCCTGTGAAACTTGGTTCCGAGTTATCTAGTTCTGCCAAGGTAAGCGGAGACCATGAGCAGAATGGGTTGAAGATGTCTGGGAAGGCTGGGAAAGAGCTTGCCGAGAATGTTCGAGTGAAGAACATTACTTTTGAGACCATTACAGTGTCGAAGGGGGCTGAGCCGTCGAGGGACATAGCAACCGTTAAGATGCCACATATGGGCAAGGTGGGAAAGAAGCAAAGGACTTCGAGGAAGAAGTGCCGACGCAAGATGAAGCAACTAGAGTGCTACCAGTGTAAGGGGCCTCATAAATTGCGAGATTGCCTGGATCGAGTCAAGCCATCCAAGGAGTTGGGTGAGCCTGAAGAGAGCGAGGCTATATTGCTTGATCCGATAATGTCGAGTTCTGCCAAGGTCGAGGGGGACCGAAAGCAGAAAGGGGAGACCATGTCTGAGAAGGCTACCGAGGAGCTTGCCGAGGATGTTCGGGGAAAGAGCATCGCTTTTGAGACTATTGTAGAGTCGAAGGGGGCCAAGCCGTTAGGGGACATAGTAACCGTGGAGACACCACCAAATGGCAAGGTGGGAAACGAGCGACGAACTTCAGGTAGGAAGTGTCGACGCAAGAGAAAGCACCGAACTTCAAGGAAGAAGGATCGATGCAAGAGAGCACCAAACTTCAAGTCAGAAGGGCGGGTGCAACCAGAAGCAACGGACTTCAGGGAAGAAGTGCCGATGCAGAGTAACGCAATGGACTTTGTGGCGAAAGTGCCGATGCATGCAAAGAACTTCGATGAGGAAGGTTCAATGCAGTGGGGGCCAGACTTCAAGGAGAAAGAAGGGCTGACATGTTTTAGAGTAAATGTGATCGAGGAGAAGGTACATCTCAAACACATTCCTAGTGTTTTTGGTTTTGATTTGCCGTTGTTGATGACCGTAGGTCAAGTACGACCTAGTCTTCAGTGTGGGGGAAAAGAAGATTGGAAGAGACCTTTCAGAGTTCAAAGGGGGCAAGCCAGAGTTGTCGACGAATCTGAGAGTTCAGTCTGTGTTCAATGTTGTGACGACTTCCAAGTCTTTGCCGCAGGACCAAGTGGGTCTGAGTCGAGGTAAATCAGAGTTTGTGGGAGAGTGCTCCTACGAGGGAGATGTATCAAGAGGCGTGTTAGCACGCGATGTTCAACAACAGTTTGAGTCGAGGCGAGCAGTTCATATGGGGGAATTGCATGAAGCCGAGGCATCGACGAGTAATCAAGTTGACCCTGCCCAGGATCGTTCGAGTGCAGCGACGAGGGCGTCGCTAAGTCAAGTGGGGGAGATTGTCACGGACCAAACTTTTTGGATCGAGACATTAGCGCGAGCAACAAATAGGGAGGTTGTGCGCAATGCAACGGGCTTGCCAAATGTGGCCCAGCACTCGGAGAATGGCGAGGACCATACTTTTGGGACCGAGGCGTTAGCGCAAGAACCAGCTAAAGAAGGTTTGCGCGGTGTGACGAGCTTGCCAAGATCATTAGATTTGGCCCAGCACTTGGAGAAAGGCGTAGACCGAACCTTTGGGACCAAGGCATTGGCGCAAGAATCAACCAAAGAGAGTTTGCGCGGTGGAACGGGCTTGCCAAGACCATCACACTTGGCCCGGCACTTGGAGAATGCTAGAAAGCCCACAAGACTTAGCCAAATCCATGGAGGATTCAGGAGGGTAATTTGGTCAAAGCATTATCCATTTATTTGAATATAATGTGTAGATAATGTTTGTGATAATTAGAGATTTAAATTTGAGATTTGATAAGATAAGATCAATCTCGACCGTCGATGTAATTCAAACTGAGCCGTTGGATATAGGGGAGTTCAACTATAAATAGAGGCTCCCTCCTCACCTGTAATTCAATTCAATTCACTTCACTTTGAGTAATACAAGAAACATTTACTCTAAAACTCTTTGAGTGTTCTTTCTATTGTTCTTTGTTGTTCTTGAGTGTTCTTCATTGTTCTAGCTGCCAATCTCTTTCTGTTGTTCTTTGATTAGATTTCGCTTAGAACGATCTTTCGTTCGAGGGCTTCGAGGAGTGTTTGATCTTCCGGAGCGAGAATCCTGGTTGAGTTAGGTGTTTGTCGAGAGATCTTCACCTAAGACCGTGACAAGGTACTTCAGGGTGACTTAGTCGACGTTTCAACCGAGAAAGCGACTAAGGTCCGGCACGATTCATTCGGCAAAGGTCTAGCCCGCGACACAAGTGGTGTCTGTGACAAGATCCATCGAAACCTGGAGTGCTGGTCGAAGCCGTTGTCGAGCATGAGTACTCACAAGGCTGGTTGAAGGCTGACTTAGGCGTAGGAATCGACTGATTTGCGTCGAAGACGTCTAAGGCCGCACGGATAAGCTAGAGTCAAAATCTAGCCCCGTGACACAATCCTCTTTCACCGCATGCTGATATATATACACACGCATGCACAATAGTTGCTGTTAATCGTGTGCATTCTTTCCTTTTATGGGCTTACACAAAAGAAATATATAATTGATACTTATTTTGTAGGATAAACATCATCGTGAGTCACTAAATTATTTTTATTTTCTATTTTGGTCATCATACTATTATTTTGTATAAAATCATACTTATATTATATTTTTCTTTCTATTTTCATCACTAATATTATTTTTATGTTTTAATCACCAATTTATTGTTTCTTTTCTATTTTAGTTACTAAATTATTCTCACTTTCTTGTATTTTCGTGAATTCATTTACGGCGGGTGATCAAAATAAAAAGAAAAACGTAACATTAATGACTATTTTGTAAAAATAACAAACTTATGTAAAATTTATACAAACATGTGTATACTAATATTTTTTCTAATATATGCCGATACTATTTATAATGTTATTATCTTAGTTGCTGTTATTAGTTAATTGAGTCTTAACACAATTTGTAAAATATTGAAATATTATTATAATAATAATTTCACGTTTTATATTTATTATAATTTCATAAATAATATACAATTAAGAATCACTTCAAATTAATTAATTTGTATTTAAATCTTTTACCACAACCACTATATTAATTTATTGATTAGTTTTCTAAAAAACTTTACTTAAAATATTTCATTTCACTATTGTAACTGTGGTAAAATCTAGTAAGTATAAAATATTTATTTTTTACTATATTTTTTACCCATCCGTTTTATTCATCACCAATAACTTTTTGGGGGTTTAGTAAATAAACGAGAGGGCATCGAGTAAAGCTGAAACGATAAATCGGGTTGTGTAACTTATTATGACCCGATTTTATAGCGGATCCCTCCAAGTCCGAAATGGAGCATTCCGGGATTGGTAAACCCTCAATTCTAAAACAAATTTGGGCAGGAGAAATATTCCAGAGACAGCAAACAAAACAATATCATCTGATCTCCCCATGGCAACGGTATCTGAATCACCCGATGATAGCCCAAACCCTAATCCACCACCATTGCCGCCAACGCCGCCGCCCAGCGATTCCCCTTCCAAAACCGATTCGAATTTTCCTGAACAAGTCACTCCATGGATCGATTACGCTGTGGAGCAAGCTGTCATGTACCAGAAACTCATCGATGGGAACATTAACGCCACAATCGATGCTTCTAGATCTCGACTTTCAGAAATTCGCTCTACTTCATCTGCTCATTTTAATCAAACCATCGTAAGCTTCTCTTTTCTTTGTTTTTTGAGCCGAGAATTAGAACGGATAATTTATCTCTTTTTTTTTTTGTTTTTGATTTGAATTTCTAGGGTTCACTTAAAGATGCCAAATCACTACTTGGTGTTTATGAGAACATGGCATTTGGCAAAGTTAAAGGTCTGTTCCATCAATGGATTCAGTCCATTCATATTCTGTTCGTAGATGGGAGAATCAATTTTCAGTTTCAATGTTTCATATTTTTGTTGCAGAGGGGATTAACATTGCAGCTGCAAGTCCATTGATCACGGGCGGCGCTGCTGTTGGCTTGGGATTTCTGCTTCTGAAAAGTATGGTTCTATAATATTTTTAGCCAGTTTCTGCATTCCTAGATTGTATATACAACAGTTGAGTCAATTGAATCCATCTCTATCCTTTCTTTGTATGATGAAAATGATGCTACCGTGTGATTTTATGCACAAATTAATATGCATAACGTGTTATTCATCGAAACTAGTTCTTTCTATGTTGTAGTGCCGTTCTTTCATGACCATTTTTAATGATTAGTTCAAGTTTTTTGCAATAGAGAAGAGGTCTTGATTAAGTTGTTTCCCAGCTAACTTGCAGGTTTATGATTCCTAGGCTTGCATATCTATAATTCCTTAAGTGACATGTTAAGCAATTCTCTTCAGCTTCTTAAGTTGTTTTAACCTGGATCTACAACTTAAACCTAATTGATATTGTTTTGTAACTTTCAATGTGCAGGGCCAAGACGTTTACTATATTACAAGACTTTGCGTCTTTTTCAGAGCGAAGAGGTAATATAAGTATTATTCTCTTTATAAGTTATGATTCATGGAACCCCCTTTGTGTCCTTGCTACCTGATTTCTGTTGGTGGATTTATTTTGATTATAAATACACATACACAATTTGGAATTTCAAAGACCCATTACTTCTTTTTCTTTTTGCACTCACTGGTCCATGAAGTGATATTTTTATAAGTTTTTTGCTGTTTATGACACAATCACTCAGGTCAGGAAGCATCTTTCTTAATTTTAGTAGACTATTTTGCAAAAAAAAACCCCTTATTATAGGCTGTTCTCATTAACATTGTTTATCAGTTTAAAAAACTATTATAATCCTACTATTTGTTCTTTCAGTCCATGATTTCCAAAGCTGATACTAGAGTAAAGGAGCTGAGACAGTCAATTGACCGCCTTAAGGCCGAAAGTGAGAAGTTGGAGGTAACATTTTCCCCGTTTGATCATACAAGTATTGAAAAGTATTCTATTATCACGTGATTGTTGTCTCATGCTTTAATTATATTGGACATCTGTTCGTGTACTCTGTCTAGCTACTCGTGTATTGTTTAGCATATCTACTTCCTCTTTTAGTTTTGTTTTGTAGGCTATTCTTGGCAACAGAAATTTAGGTTTTCTATTTGTATTTTTCCTGATATCTCTACAAACAGGCTGTTTCCAAAAAATAGGATTTTGAACTTAGAAGCAAGCGTTGGCTTCCTCTGGTTTGTGCTGTTTTTTAAATAGCATGATTTTCTCTGCTTCTTGGATAATGAAATACACTTATCCGAAAAACTACATGGTTTATGCATGTGTGTTCGTCAATGAAAGAGAACTTTTACTCTTGGTTTCAGCTGATTCTGGAAGTCTTCTTTGTTTAACACATAAGTAAAAACTTTTTTTCTTTATTTAATATATAATCGGAAGGGAAGGATAAAATGTTGATGAAAACAGAGAATTCACCATCTCAAAGGAATACTTGAGCTGTTATAATTAGTGCTTTGGGTTGTGTGTACAATGGAATTTGTAATCCAAGGAATGTAACAATATTTAAATTGCCAAACTGACTTTTCAAACAGCTGTTATCCAACAAAGTGTTCATCTGGTGATGTCTATAGCTACTTCAAAAGTTTCTTTTTCTTAATAGACATCCTGGAAGTACATTGACATCTACTTCCTAGACAATAAATTTTAATGTTATTTATCACTAGAAACTGTGTTATTACTCGTAAATTATAGTTCCTTTAATCAAGCATTTGTGAAATATATTTCATAATTGATGTTTCCAGCGGAGTGCATCGGTTGCTGAAGAAGAGCTGATCCGTGGCAGGACAAAACTCAGGTTTGTAATTTCAAAGGAAGTGCAGTGGAATGTTAACTTCTGCTTCTCGAGGCTATAACTTTTCCCCATCGGAACATATTCAATTTTGTTTCAGGCAAGCAGGCAGGCAGATCCGAAGTGTAATTCAGTCAGCTTATAAGATTGAAAGACAAGCGGCAGGTATTCAAGTATTTTCTCTCAATTGGGTTCATTGAATTATTTGTCAGCATTTATGTGGTTGAGAAAACTCCCTTTATGTATTGCATCAGGATTAAAAGATACCCTTGGGGAACTTCCAAGCAGAGAAGCATCTCAATTTAGATCGCAGGTAAACTTTCTGAAAAGGACTCGGCTTTTGAAGACATTTATTGATTGTGATATAATGAAATAGCGTGACCATAAACATGGACGACTGCAGCCGTTTCCCTCTGAAGTTATTGCTTATACTCATTAATGTGCAGGTTTCCAACCTTGCTTCTCAAGCAAAAGGAGAACGGAATGTGTTGGCAAAGGAGGTTTCAAAAATTAGTAATCATGGAATTGCAGTCTGAGGAATCCATGGCCCCGCTGTCTTGTGAAGTTCACATGTCACTGTTTGTCATCACCAACACATAAGATGTTTTGAGTGAATACATTTTGTCCGTTTTAATTAAAATTTTAATTCGAGCCTGGTGATTGCAGTTGTGATGTTGCACATCAGGGAACTTGTATAAAATAAACAAACTTCCAGCTTGCATTTTAGTTTTCCATTTCTTAAGGCCTTGGTCTCTGAACTTTCTGGTCCCAAGGTTTGGTTTCGAGGCCTCTAGTTTGGTCCAATATATGAAAAAAAAAATGAAATTGTACTAAATCCACGGTTACCATTCCAGTACCATCGGATGTATAGTTTTTGTTCTTATATTGGTACATGCTGGTATTAGTATGTTTTGGTTAATTGTTTCAAGTTGGCGATATTTTTTAAAATACCCTTTTCCAAATATACATTTTTATAGTTTAATTTCTTACTAAAAATTATCTAAGATGTATAGAAATGTGCTTCAATTGCATACGAAGAAAAATGTTTATATTTAAATAAAAAATTTAGTTTTCGGGTAACTTATACCGAGTCTTATATAAAAAGTTGTTTAAAAAATATTGTATTATAACAATCAAATTATTTTATAGACGGTGGGTCTGGGTTCAGTTGAATTGAGATTGACCATTGGGAAATGCGAGATTAGATTTTCTACTCAATTGTATAGTTTTATCTGCCCAAAGTCTCTCATGAACCACCAATTCCATATGGTTTTTCTTAACCAGTTCTCATTGTCGCGCCAAGAAATAAAAAAAAATCCCCAACCCCATGACCACGGCCATGGCCATGGCCATGGCCATGACAGTCGCAGCTCTCACCATATCATCTCCTCCAACTGTCTCCAAAATAAAACGACGACCTCATCGTAATCCAAACTTCATTTCTTCCAAACCCCAACGATCTCGCCTCCCTAAAATCACATGCTCCTCCCTCACCGCCCAATCGCAATCCGCCAAACGACACCTCCTCAACCTCATCTCCGACCAAGACCGGGGCCTCAAATCCCAAAACGACACCACGAAACGCGATTCTATCATCAAAGCCATCGATGCCATGGCCGTGCTGGGCCGTGACATGGTCACCACTGGCGACTCCCTCTCCGCCACGTGGCGCCTCCTATGGACCACCGAGAAAGAGCAGCTGTTCATAATAGAGAAGGCTTACCTGTTCGGTACTCAAGCCGGGGATGTTTTGCAGGTCATTGACGTCCGGAACAAGACTCTCAACAACGTGATTACCTTCCCACCTGATGGAGTTTTCTTCGTTCGCTCCAGCATTGAAGTTGCGTCCTCTCAAAGAGTGAATTTCAAGTGATTGCTTCTTTAGCTCAAACTAATTTTTAGTTATTGCTCTTTCCATCTCGCTTAAGTACTTGGTCAAATTTGATTGGACCTTTTAGGTTTACGAGCGCGGTTCTCAGGGGAAAAAACTGGGAGATCCCATTGCCTCCGTTTGGGCAGGGATGGTGAGTACTTGTACCTTTTTCTGAGATATTTATTCGCGTGATTCAAACATTTGATATACTTTTTTTTAAATTTCTTGTTTTACAGCAATAAATAGTTTTAGGTCTTGATTTACATTTGGAAATCTGGGTTCCAAGTTTAGCATTAGCAGCCAAATATGTCCATTCCTCCTTGGTGCCTTTTCTTGAATTACAATTCCATAGAAACATGTTACTACTGATGTTTTTAAGTTTCATCCAACTGGAACATTTCATTGTGCTTTATGGCAATCTGTTATGGGCTCATCTCTTTCTCATAGTTTCCTCTTCTTATTGATGAAGCAAATTGCTGATCTTAAGGTTCTGTATAGGTTTGATACTGTCTACCTTGATGACGAAATTCGAGTTGTTAAGGATATCAGGGACGATTATTTAGTCGTCGAGCGTGCTCCATATAACTGGAAAGAATAAAGTGGAAGGACCTTGGCTCTCATTGTAATCAAATGTGACCTTCCTAAGGTATTATTTAATTGAAAATTAGTTATTTCTTCCTTTTGTATGACTTGATTTGAGGGTTCGAGGGCAGTAGTAGGGTAAGAAATAGTAACTAAAAGGAAGCAAAAAAATAAATAAAAGCTATGCTTATTTTAGTTCGCTTTTCGTGCGGTGTTACATCAGTATGCACATATAAAATATTTAGGGAAATTGCATATAAAGTTACCAATAAAGGTTTTCCCTTCATTTTCCAGTTGTTTCTCATTAGGTGAATGTTGCATGGATGGGCGTCTGCTTTCGAATATTTATCTGCTGAATTCATGGCCTCTTCCCTGTTCTGCTTGTGACAAAATGACACACGATGTATATTTAACAAGTATATAATGTTTATATGAATATTTTCCGGAGTTGAAGCACAAAACCAGAGCACAGCCTTATACGAGCTAATTACTACATGCTTCCATGTGCTTGAGAATCCGTTTTGTATTATATTTTTGCTTCATCCGCATAGGATTAAATTCAATTGATTGTCTAGGTGCAATAATTCTCATTTCCATTCAGCTGTCCACTCATCTTTCTTTTCCTTTAATTAGACATCACGGTTTCATACTAGCTTTGCACACTATTCTACTTGTTGTACTCTCAAATGTTTGAAGCCTTCACTTTGATTGCTTATTTATTTTCTTAGATCACCCTCATGAAAACATATTTTTCTCATTCTGTTACAGGTTTGGGCATGTATTATTAATTGACGAGAGAATTATCTGAGATTGCTTCCTTCGATTTCATGGGCCTTTTCTCCTTCCCATCGATTAGGATAATTTCAGGATTAGAGAAACAATAACATTTTTTATGGGCATCTAACTATCAACCTTTTGTTCATACTTTAATTTGAGTTCTACTCCAGATAATTTTATGTAATTATGTACATCAGTTTTTAAAAAAGATGAGACCCTGGCTGTGTACTTTTTGTAAGGGTTCAGAAGTTACTTGCCTTTACTGAAATGATCCTCACAAAAAGATATGTTCTTTCATGAGTGTGTAACCATAAATGATATATATATGTCTAATTTGTTGAAGGGGCTTTGTAACTTGAAGCATTGCAGAAGATACATGAGAACATGGGCTGGTTTCTTGATGTCTGTTCCACATTTTGGGTATGAAGTGCTCTAGTTTCCTTTTTTTGTTACAGGAATTATAGTGCTTGTTGGTTTATATGATCGTATTTAACTTGAATTAGGTCGACTTAAACTAGGTTTTTTGGGTTTATACTGCTAAAACTTAAAAAGTGCTCGGGGTCACCTTCATTCACCTTTTTAAGGACTTACTATATCAAATGCCAATTGATAAATGAAAAAGACCAGTTAGTAGAATTAGTGATGAGAGATGGAAAATGTTCTCTCGAGTATTTTCTTGTGTTTGGTGATTTGCAGAGTGATGAAAGGGTAAATGTTATAGACAGGAAAGGACTTTAGAGGGCGAAAATAGATTTTCAATAGAAAATACATAAAAAAAAAATTTAAATCATATATGAATTTTAAAATTTAGGGGGCAGTTGCCCCTTCCAGTCCTCTGGTCCATCCCTGATGCTTCAACCATGGATTGGTCTAGGTTGATATTGAGGAATCAAGAAACATGTGTATGTATATATATAGGGTTAGGATTCACTTACAATATGTAAAAGTAAAACTCAATTAATTTTACACTAATTTATGGCTATTAGATGAGTAAATATTTACATTGATAGCATTGATCGTGCACAGGTGTTAGAGGTTGATGCAGGCAAAGGTTCAACGAAGTTGCAAAACATTGGGCTTTCCATCTTACTGCTCAAACCAAGGCTGATGCCCATTTTCCTTGTGCTGGATTTCTCGGATGGAACTGGTTGTAAAAGAAAGTGGCATTTGGCATATAATTCTGGGGAGATAAGTTTTGTAACCATTGAAGAGGCTTATCATAAGTAAATAGTTGGCTGTACTTTTTCACGTGGAAAACCAGCTGCTGGGTTGAAAGTAGGCAGTGGATTAGTTTACAATTACATAGATCGTCTTGCATTTTCTTTCACTGCTTCCATTTGAGAAGTAGACATTCCGGGATACCCCATAAGCATTAGCACAGGTACCAAGAGTTCTTAATTTACATTGCCCTTGCTCTCGTTGTATGTTTGAATATTTGTGCCCAGCTTTTTCCATGAACTAGTTGTCAGAGATGGCCCAGTGTCCACTCCGACCTCCAATCGGCTTTTTGTGGGCTTACTGTTTAAACGCATTAAGGCACGTGTATCAATTTGGATGAACCATTAGTGACACTGTTGTACCTAAAACAAAGAGAAGTGCCAAATGAATGAAGAGTGGCGTTAGAATCCATGTATTATAAAATGGAATATGATACTATAAAGATGCTGATCTCACCTTGAGATCCAGGACACTGGGATCAGTCTTTTTCATTACGTATAGTGAATTCTTCTATATCCAAATGTGTGGTATAGATGGGATTAAAGTGGTACTAGAAAAGTAGCTGATTCCATATTGGAAAAAAGCAGCCAAAACTCCCACACGTGTTTCATGTTTGCATAAGAAGAGTCAGATCTGTACTCTCCTCAGACTCTTTAACTTGTATCCACACAAATGGCATGAAGATGATGACTTCTTTTACCAACAATCCACGATTTCTTTCGCTACATTTGATGGCGAGCGTATTTTGTTGCTTCTGTACCAACACTGAGATATTTTATTAAGAAGAATACAGTATTTTTGGTTTACTAGAGTTTATGCACCGGACGAGGGAGAAAGATACAACAAGTGGAGAGTGAATAAAGCTGAAACAACGACACGTGGAGGATGAGAACCGAAATTAGGGGTGTGAAAAAAATTAAAAAACCAAAATCGATCCCGAAACCCGAAAAAATCAAACTAAAAAATTGGTTAACCGAATCGAAATATCTGATTTCAATTTGGGTTTTTATTTTTAAAAATAATTGGCTCGCTTAGGGTTTAAGATTTTGAAAAAAATCGGGTAACCGGACCGACCGGTTATATAATATATATTATTATATTATATGTCTTTTTTAATATTTTTATATTAAAAAATATGAATTTTTTCATTCTTTTAATTTCTCAAAAGTAAAACCTTAGTTTTATTTTATAAAGCTTTATGTATTTAATTTACTAGTATTAAATAAAATACTAATATTATGTCGGTTTTTAAAAGTATATATTTTTTTCTAATATATTATTAAAATTTATATTTTTAATAAACAAAGTAAAAAAACTATTATCCGAACCGAATCAAATCAAATATTTTAGTTAACCGAATAAATGGTTAACTGTTTGAACGGTTACGATTTAAGGTCTAGAATTGAGTGACTCAAACTTACCAGTTAACCGAACCGAGTTTTGCACACCCCTAACCAGAACCAACAATTGGTCTCAATAAAAAAAAGATGTTAATATTTATCTCAAAAGACCCAAATTCAATCACTCTATTTATGACGTATGTGTGAACAAATATTATTTTGTAATGATTTTTAGACAAAAAAAATGGAGGACGAGAACTGAAAAGATGTCTGAGTTGCGACAGACGAGTAGTGATCCCAATTTATGGAATTCTGGTGCAGATCTTTGGTGGTCCCAATGATCCATATACTTTGGATGCCTGTGTTTTAGCCTTCCTACATGGATCAACGTTTTCAGCCTTACGTCTCTGCTCGCTCTCAACGGCGTCGCCAACCAACGCCAAGTTACAAATACAATCGGCACATGCCCCATGCTGATGATTCATGAGGCTTTACCAATGCTTTGCCTTGCTTTGCTGCTTAAATATTGCCTCAGATTACAACAAATTAAAAAGTGATGGGAGCATGGGGAACCAAAAATTTATTAAAGGACCAAAAATAAGATTAAGAAAAATGGAAGACTATGATAAATTTATTAAATTTTTTGATGAAAGATTGAATAAGTCTACAACGGGAAACGCACACTATTAATATTTTTTTTGGAATAAAGGGAGGCTAGAGCCATTACATTACACCCCTATTAAACAGGGATAGGGGACCATAAAGATCACGATAAAGAAGGTCATGAAGAGCCGTCGTGGAAGTTGTAGAAATCGCTAAAGTACCATCCGAAGGAGCCATTGAATTTGCCATGTGATCGGCCGACAAGTTAGCTTCACGTCTAATAAGAGAGAAATCAACATGCCAAGCTTTAGTGAACAGATAGGAGATTGCACGAACCAAAGCATGTGGGCTTGTCGACGATCGAGCCTCAATCAACCGATGAGCCTCGGCACTGTCTAATTGGACAATAACACGGTCAAAACTGCGACTCCGTACGCAACGCAACCCCTCTAGAACAGCCCATAGCTCTGCCTGTAGAACATCAGATATGCCAATATATCGTGTATAAGAAGCAAGAAAATTACCCTCAGAGTCGCGCAGCACCCCTCCCACCGATGCAGAACTTGTGGCGGTGGAGACAACAGCGTCCGAGTTTAAGCAAACCCAACCAGGAGGGGGAGAATGCCATTGAATCAGTTCAAGAAAGGAATGAGCGTGGGGCGTAACCTGGATAGAAGACATGTATGCCTTCGTCCATGATAAACTGAGGTTCAGCAAGGTTGTCGTATCCAGAACCTCACCCTGGAGGTGATCACATTTCGGCGTTTCCAGCACTGCCATATAAGCGCAGCGAAGAAGATATTCCATGGACCCTCAGACATTTGAAAACCCCTTGATGTAGTGATTCCATGTAGTAACCAATCCTATAAGGGAAGAGAGAAAAACGACGCCAATTCACTGGCAGGTAGAAGTGTAATCCAGAGAGAGCGCATTGTAGGCCAGTCACCGAGAATATGCAACAAAGTTTCATCGTTTCGGCCACAAACATCGCACGATAAGGAGTGAGCGATGTGGCGATGAAAGCGATCTGAGTTCGTAAGCAATTTATCTTGCAGTGCAAGCCAAATGAAGCCTCAGACTCGCTCATGGACTTTCAAGAACCATATGGATTTCCAGCAGGGGCTTACAGGGTTCCATTCCGGTGCGGAGACATGAGTATAAGCACTTTTGACAGTGAATAATCGGTTGGCATGAAGGTTTTTTTCCTGCGGCCAAGACTACCAAAGACAGTATTGTTTTAATGTGATGCAGCTTTTGAAAAAGACGCAATCGCATCATAGAGAGGTTGCATCGATTGCCATGTCTTACAAACGAAGTCACCAAAGTCAAAGTGTAATGTCCACACTGAGAAATAGCGAAAAGGGAAACTACGACTTTGGTTGCATACTGGAGAAGGAATAAGTAATAAAGGCTGATAATCAGACTTCATGCGAAGTAAATGATGCACTGCTGCCCCTGGAAAATTAGATAACCAGAGATCGTTACAAAAAGCTCGATTAAGGCGAACGGAAATGGCTCCCTTATACCAAGTATATTCCGGGCCTATAAAAACAAGATCATGAAAGCCGCAATCAAACACCAAATCCTGGAAGTCAAGGTCAGGCTTAGAGGACGTAGCACAACCCCTACGATCATCAGGTGTTAGAGTGGCATTAAAATCTCCAATTATAACCCACGGCTCTGAGACTTGAGAGTACAAATCTCTCAAATAATACCATAGAGCACGCCGCTTCCTGTAGTTGGGACTAGCATACACAAATGTAGCAAGACAAGAGCCTGAAGAACTCAGATCCGTTAGTCGGCAAAGAACCAAATTCCACCTGAAAACCCAGCTGCCTCAACTCGATAAGAATTTGTGAAGCCAAAGGCGTGAATCACCCTAGACGCAGTCTCGCCACTCACCCGTTTTTCGACAAAAGCAAAAACATCTGGCCTATAATCACGCAAATATTGTTTAACGAACCGAATAAACTTTAAGCTACCACATCTCTGAGCATTCCAAACAATTATTTTTGTATTCATCATGGACAAAGGTAAGGGGTCAAGAGAAGCATCAATCAACCATTTCCGAACGATTGTTGGATAGAGGAGGAGCAATCAGAGGAATAATGACATTACTAGAAGGCGGGGGCTCAAGGGCCATTGAAGAAGTGCACTTAATGGCCCGTGTAGTACCTGATGTTACAGAGTTAGGCGGGATCTTCCCGTGCGCTCCCTTCACAACTAGGCGAGCCGCAGGAATCAGGGGGAGTGCCGGATTCATCGGGGATATACACAATGACGTGCCTGGAGGAATTCGTTCGCACAACAGACAGCTTGGATTTCATCGATCGAGTAGCACTGGGTGCAGACGTGCGTTGTGAGCGAAGGGGGAGAATATTCAAATTAAGCTGCCCGAGGATAATGGCATTGGACTTTTTACCAGCCAAGGGGTTCTTACTTTTCGATTTGGCTTTATCCAAGGACTGGTTCACATTCTCTTTATCAACCGAGTCCGGAGTAACAGATGAGCTAGGAATATCAGTATTAGCCTCGCCAACACCAGGACTGATTGCTGCTGGAACAGAAGTGCCACCATTGGGGATGGAAGCGTCATCATCATCCACATTATAGATAGGGTTAAACTGGGATGTACTACCTTGTAGACCATTGTTTACCTTGGGGGGTAAAGAACCAGATTTAGCCTAGCGACGAGATTTTCGCTCGACGACCATCCATGGACCAAAAGGTTCCGGTGGAGGCGCTGATACAGTAGGTTGTGAAGCCGGAGTGTGATCAGTAGCCATATCAGATGAGGATTTAGGACACAATTCCTGAGAGTGGCCATAAGTTCCACATCCGTAGCAAACTACGAGCAAGGACTCATATTCCACCACTTGAATTCTGCCATTGATGAGAACTTTCGAGACCAAAGGTTGCCGCAAATTAATCTTGATAGCTAACCGATCGAATCGTCCACGATTACCCATATCGGTTTGAAAGTCAATCTTGGCTACAGGGCCAATCCGAGAGCTAATGGCCTCAAGGATACTTCTCTTATAACAGGTGATCGGCAATTCAGGAAGGCGTATCCAAGCCATGATGCGGCTAGGGTGGGATTGGCTCATACTAAAATTAGTAGACAATGGTTCAACGGTGAGATAGCGGCCGAAGATCGTCCATGGCCCATCAGTAAGCAACTTCAAGTAATTGCTGCGCACCGAGAATTTCACCAGGAAGTAATCATTCTCGATGTCAATAAGCTTCAAGGGGTGAGACGGCTTCCACATGCCGAAGATTTGATTGTACAAGGTGTTGAAACTAATCCTACGCCCGATTTTAACCATGAGGGTTAGGTCCACACTCTTAAGCGCGATATCACGAACACGGTCCGAGAAATCAATTGCCGGGATGCCATCAATGACACTCACACGAAGGTCTTCCTCAGGTAGATCAATATCATCATGTCGATGGGGAAAAGCTCCTCCTCATGGGCATCACCAAAAGAGCCGACAACTTTGTCCTTGTAAGAAGCAGTGGGGGGCATAGAGTCATGATCCATAAATTTCAACTGTCCGAAATAACCAGAGGAGAGGTTATTAGGTCTACAAGCGATAACCTAAAACAATTTTGCACACCATTAAATTTTAATCGACTCTTAAATTATTATTGAATATTTCAATGATTGAACATGTAATTAAAATTATTTTAATATAAAATTATAATTTTGAATTAATAAACCATTTGATATTTGTTATATAATATTTGTTAACTACGATATTAGAATCAAATCCTCCGTCGTTCGTAAACCTTAACCTCAACTCCATTTTTTTCTATTAGTTGCCGCCACCGCAACTAAATAATAATTTTGTTTTGGGGTTATTAAAATCGATTTTTGAATGGTTTAACTCAAATTAACTAGCGCCATGTATCTTGTGTTTCCTATATACACATGAGGCCTAGATCACTTGCAAGAAGAGATGAGTCGAAAGCGGTGATTGATTACATTGCTGACCACTATGATAAAAAATATCCAGTTCAAAGTCTAGTTGAGCCGCCGCCCGCGGTGGATAAAAAAAAAATAGTTTGGGTTGAGATTAAGGTTTGTGGATGATGGAGAATTTGATTCTAATATTTTAATTAACAAAAACTATAAAATAAATATAAAATAGTTTATTTAATATTTTATTTTAAAATAATTTTAATTATATATTTAATCCTTGATACATTTAATAATAATTTAAGAGATATTAAAATTAATAATGTACAACAGTGTGTTGCGTTAGTAATATATACAACGATGTGGTGTGTTAGTGGTGTACAACGGCGGTATACTTGGCTTGTATTAAAAAAAATTATATGTGCAATGATTTCTTAAGTCATTCAAATCCAAGCAACCTAAACACAATCAAATTAGATTATAATCTTTCTCGATGTGATCATGACAATTACAATGGTTGAATCAATTCCTCGTTAATTATTACGACAATTTTTCGATGTTGGACATTTTTACTGGGGGCAATAATTTCTCCAAATATTTCTCAAATCAATAAAGTATAAACTATTTAATTAATTCGATTGGAATTTATTATTATATTATATAACACGAGAGAAGTGACCCAAGATCTAAAGCATTAACAATTAACATCTTATAAAAACCAAGCCTTCCAAATAATGATGGAACGAGATCTTGGAAAATCATTAGCAAATTGATCCAAAATCTAGGGTTTGACATCTTTCAAAAAGCCGAGTCCATGAGTGGTCGTGGAACTTGAGATTTGGTTCCTGATATTATATATTTATTCAAGAAAATTTTTAGAACAGACGACGCACACCGTTAAATATTATTAATTTTTTTAATGATTTTTAAATGATAATTAAAAATATCAAGTATTCAAAGTGCAATTAATAATATTTTAAATGATTGCTACCTTACACTTTATTGCAAGTTTCAAGTAAATTGTTATTTTTCCATATTGATAATGCCATTGTAGGTTTAGGAGATTAAAATGTTTTCGACAGGTTATTTTAATTTCATATATCATCTTTCTACGCAAATATATAATATTTAAATAAAACATTAATGAAATAAGTTTACAAAATTTGATATATTGGGAAATGTATTAAATAAATAATTAATTTATAAGTTCAATGGTCTAACCATAATGGACAGAAAAAATTTATAAGCAAACAACTAAGTTAGATCACACATTAGAATATATCATTTCCATAAAAACCTGTCAAATATGACTATGAAATATGAAATAACTGTTAAATAAACAAATAGAATAAACTCTAAGTTAGAATTGTATTCATATAGTAGCTTCTTGTAAATATGTATATATAATGTCTAATTTATGTAATCGATTTCAGTAGAAAAGAAAATACAGATAACTCAACTTCTTCGCTGTTCTAAAATCTTCTTTATTTTAGTTAGAAATGCAAGTGTAAATGTAAGTATATATAAGGGAAAATATATGATCCACTGCCGGTAGAAACTAAAAGTTTTCACAAGTGCTTTAGCTTTAGGGTTTAGGAGTTTAGTTTAGGGTGTAGGGTTTATGAGTTTAGGTGTAGGGATTTAGAATTTAGGGATAGTGTTTAGAGTTTAGGTTTTAGAGGTTAGGGTTTAGTTTTTAGGGTAATACGGTGAGAATTTAGATTTTAATCTATAAACCTTAAATTATAACCCTAAAATGTAAATTTCAATCACTATCTCTAAATTCAAAACTCATACACCTAAACCCATAAACCATACATCTTAAACCCTAAAATTAAGGCACTTGTAAAAACTTTTAGTTTTCACCGCCGGTGTATCAAATAATTACCCGTATATATAATACACATTCGAATAATTATTATTAAAATTAATTATTACAATACTTTAACTAGTGGTTAAGAGTCTGATCCTTGTCTTGAGCATAAAACAACTTTAGAATTTATGATTAATTTTTACCTCTATATGAATCAAAAGAACGAGAAAAATTAATCACTGAACTCGCTTGAATAAATACCTCAAAAAATCTAAAAATTAATTATGACAGAACACAATAAGACTTGAACTTAAAATTTTAAATTTCTCATATATTTTTTCATCATTAAAAATAAAATATCGTTGATAAGTTAAAAGTTGGATTAAATAAGTAGAGACAAAGTGCGAGGGAAAGAAAAAAGTTTTGGTCTTACACTTTGCATAAATTTCAACATAAATTATTAGTTGAGAAAGGACCAACAAAATATTGTGCGAATTGATAATGGACATAATCATTTCTTCCACCAAAATCATTTTTGTACTAATAAGAACAATTTCCTTTTTATGTATGATTTAAGTGTGATAAAAGCGAAACAAAAGTCCGTTTGTTTTAAAAAATGAGATATTAGATCTGTTAAATAAGAAACAAAATAAATTAAGTTGAAAAATGTCTTTATAATAAATTTATACAATATTTAATTTAAATTAATTAATTAATAAATTATACAAAAGATTAAAAAAAAAAGAGTGGTAAGGAATATGGAGGGCCAACACATTGCTACTTTCCTGGCTCGTGTCAATTCCATTAAAACAAAAAGCACCCTTTGGCCCCCACGTAATGCTTATCAGTTATCACCTCCATTAATTCCTACCATTTCCGCTTCTCTTCTCACCGTTGGATTTCGATCCGATGGATATTAGCGCTATTTTCTAATCAACTGACGTTTAAGATTGTGGGAGTGTAAAGGAGGTTCGTAGAGGTGAGAAGATCCGAAGGTGGGACTGCCTTTACACTTTAGATCAGTTGTGGATTTTGTTTAAAGGTTGATGAACAGTAGTAGTGTACTTAGGGTTTTTTTGAAGTTCCGTAATTACCCCCAGTGGAAGTGACGCTGGTAAACTCTTCCATCGAAGAAAGAAGGCACTGCAGGCACCAGAAGCTTAACCAAGTTGACCAAAATTTCCAAAAATGCTAAATGCCTACCCACTCCCTCTAGCAGCGCGTGCCACACTTCACCTTAAGTTAGTATTATTCCTCTACGAGATCATTATTAAGTTATTGTTGATGAGTATTTTATTTTAAATTTTGGAGTGGTTGTTTTTATTTTTATAATTTATAGTAAATTTTACCTCATTAATAAGACAATTAATAATTTTTGATGAAATGACACCGGTTATATTAAAAAATATTTGAAAATTTTATATTACGAAAATAATTTTATCTTTTTTGTAATTCTACATAACCTTTAAAAGGAACAACTAAAAACATCACTTAAGTGAAAATTGTGAAAAAAAACTCTATCCACCCACCATTTGCTCTGAGACGCTTAAAAAGAGTTTTTCAATTTTTTTTTGTTAATTTTTTTTTCACCGACAGCGAATTTTAGCCGTTTTGTTAGTTTTATATATAAATAAAATTCATCTTCTGTTGATGAATATATTACTTTTTCAATTTTTTCTTGTTTTTTTTACTTTATCGATTCATCTCACATTTATTTTTTGGCAGTTCTTTCGTCTGCTTTTATGGCAGTTCTTTCGCCTGCTTTTATAGCAGTTGTAGTATGTCTTCATGACTGTTGTCTATCTTTTGATAGTTTTACGTTCGGATGGCGAGTATCAACGAGCATTTGTCAACGAAAGAGGCCGATAAGTATATGATTATGATCTCCTTTTGTGGTTGTGTCGTTATGCCAAGAACAAGTAGCACAAAGATTTGCTTTCTTTGTAGAGCACTTCTGGTTAAAGTAGTTTGTTCACTAGATTTCTTTCAGAAGATTGTTCAAGTTCTTCTGAACGTGATAGGTTTTGTATTTTAATGTCTTTCACGCTTCTTAAAATTTTAATGTTTTATTTTTACGCATTAATTTTTTAATATTTTAAGATGTGATTCATTTGTAATCCTTTCACGTTGAATATAATCCAATATTTAAAAAAAAACATCAGTTAAGAATCAAACATTAAACTGACAAATGTGTATACATGTCGTTAGGAGCAAATTCTCCCTCTCTATAAATAAAATTGTTAAAAAACATCACTTAAAAATTAAGCATCAAACTGATAAATATATCTACATATCATTTTTTTTTTATAAAAAGAACAGACCGAACCTCATTAATTAAGAATCCTCTATAAACCGGAAAGAGCCCTATAACAATAATCACGTTGTAGACTACAATCCCAAAAGCCAACTCATACCACGTATAATTAGTTGTTAAATTAATTTTATAATTACATATTTATACATAAAATATTTTTTGTTAAATTGTTAATTTCTTTCTTTCTTAAAATTAAGACATCTAGAAATAATAACATTTTAAATCAATTATAATATAATATTTTATAATTATAATATTTTATAATTACAACTTGCATGTCTATTTTCGTCACGTACAGTACAAAAATGTAAAGGAAGCCGGTACAATAATTTGCTTTTGCCTTCTTCAATTATCTTCTTCAATAAATGATTTTAGTATACTACAATGTGACATGTTTCCCCCCTCTTTTCTTACGCAAACCAATCTCTATTACTTCTTTAAGCAAATGTTTATTTGTTATGAAATATGTTGTTAGATAAGGAGTTTTTAAAATAAAATAAAAGAACTTTTAAAACCTTTTCAATCTACTTAATATTATTTTTTGAAGGCTACTACAATTATAACAAATACATATGTATGATTGTAATATTATTATTATTATTAACAATACCATCTTCCACAAACTCAATTAAGAGTACCCTATATATTTGTATGAGAACAAATAAAACCAATCATTACAATATACAAATAGATAAATTTTTTGAATAGTCTAAAAGTGATTATAATATAGTATTTGTTTATACATATTTTCAACCATTTGACAATAAATACACATTGCAGATAAATCAATTTGAACTTAAATTTCTTAAGATGAATATCGTCTGCTTTTCTACTAAGATTGGTTGTTGAGTTCCACAAATTGATAATTGATTAATGTTAAAATATAAGTAAGAATAATTATTAATATGCTCATATAGTCGTATATAGTCCGATTTAAACCAAAATATCTAAATTAATAACTAACTCATGATATTATTAGGGGTGAATTTCGTGTGGGGCGGGACGATTTTGCATTCTCCACTCCGTTCCAATACTTGTTACGGTTTCTAAGAATCTCTATTAAAAATTTTGGGAATTTTTTTATCCCCATACCCACCCGCTCGGATTTCTGCGATTTTTGGGAAATCCCCGTCCTCCAAAAAATTAAACAAAATTACTATTTTACTAACCAAAATAAACAATTAATTCAGTTTAAAATATAAAATGTGGATACTTTGATTGAAAGCAATTACGAATGATGAAGATTAAAAGAGTGTTGTGTTGAGAAAGATTTAGACGAAAGTTTTAGCTTAAATTTAAAAAGTAAGATAAAAACATGTTGAAAAAATTTGAGTGTGACTAGGTTTGAGAGAAAGTTAAATGATAATAATAATATAATTAAGATTTTTTTATTAAGATATGTATAAGAGGTATATAGCATAAGTATATATTTTTAAAAGTCTTGTGTAATATCGAGAACCTGGCGGATATTTGTTGGGGATCCTTATGATTATTTATATGGTTACGTTTTAATTATTCCTACAGTTCGAATACAACAATTTTTGTTTTCATCTATATTTAAGTCTCGGTGATAAAACTTCGTTCATTCTCGTCCCGTGAATGAAAATTTCAAATATTATTTTTAAATAAAACCGTAAGAACCAGAGTCTCCTAAAAAACAAATTCTCTTTTGTATTAGTGTTATTACTTGGAGTTCAAATTATTATTTTTAACTGTGACAAGTAAAACAATGGGAAAGTGACCCCATAGTTTTGACAAAGATGAAAAAGTTTGTGGCCTCGGGTTTTGTGATATAAAATTCAGTACCATTACACGTGGATAATCTTGTAAATGGACACTGTAATCTCTTACTGTACATTTATTGATGGCAAAACGATTATCATAAATCAATATTTTTTAGTGAACAGCCCCCCCCCCCCCACAAAAAAAAAATCAATACTTTTAAACACATTCGTCAATTTAATCCTAACACATGACGACAACCATATAATGAGATGTTGATGTTGGTCAATTCTCTGTTCGCTCAATAAATTATTTATACTTGTACAGCTTAGATAACACATGAGGATTTGGGAATATTTTAACTCTTGCTTTATATTATTTTGGAACATATGTGTTTGATAATTTTTTTAAGTTATTGATTTTTTAATTATAGGGATTGGGATTGGCACAGTAACTGTCAAATTCCATATTTATTGAATATTATTAATGCCAATATATATAGAAAAATTAACTGTTAAGAATCCAAGGGATACTTGATTCAAGACAAATTAATAGAGTTGGTTCGGTAAGTAAAAAGCTACCCATATTTTATAACTAACAGTTAGCTACACAAAGTGGAATTAGAATTGTTTTGCTATACATCAATGCACGTTTGTATGAGTATTTGTTTTGTAGTTGAAAACAAAATTAAGGCAAGTTGTTGTCCCGAGTGCTGCCAACTCAGCATTACTTAAATTTGATAGTTTAAAATTCGATCAACGAATGGCTTTATATTTCTAGGCTTGAAGCCACAAAAAAATGCATCTTTTTATCGGCTTCAAAGATTTATTTAAGATGGAACAATACAAAGCCATGGTCTTATTACAAAACCAACCTACACTTAACAAAAGCTTACTTCAACAATATTTGAAAGCACTAACAATCAGGCCAACTGTACCAGCATAGCAGCCACCTGGAATCACTCGACATCAAAACAATAACCCTGCGAGAGGAGTCATGTACTCAATACCTACATTGGCCAAGGAATCCGCTTCAATATTACTCGTTCTAGTAATATGACGAACAAAGAAACCTTTTTCTCCAACATTACCACCTAAGCCACCAGCACTGCCATCTCATCTCGTAACATAGCACCGTCAACATTAAGTTTCAAAAACACTCTAGGAGGAGGACGCCAATAGAGCTGCCACTGGAGTTAAACTTGGCCACAAGACCTTTATCTGCACATGATGGATCAGTAAGAATATTATTTATTGAAATCGAAGAATCACAATTATTAGCTTTATACCAAAAAGCTAGTCGATATATGACCAGAAATGTCAGAGTAAAAACCTTAAAAATAATGTCGTTACGATATAATCATATTGTCCAAAGGATCGCATGATGAGGAACTAAGAGTCAAACGGACCCTTCAGGATAATGCTTGCGCGCCCTCTACCAATGATAATAGGACCGTTAATGGTTCATGATGTAGAAGAGTAGTCTCAATTCGCGTTATTCAAATATCTAAACTTCATTATATTGTCAAGCTTAGTCTTTCAACATTTGAAAATCCAATTTTCAATTAAGAGTTTAATTACAAAATTACAAATAACTAAAGAGAAATCTAAATTTTGGGATTCTGTTTCCCAAAACTTATTCAATACGAGAACAAGACAAAATATATAAGAATTAATCACATTCCCCAAAAATAAAATTTGACATTGCTAGATACCTTTAATCTACCTCCATCTTCTCAAAACGAAAAACAAAAGACAGTTAAAATCAAAATAAATGTGAAAATAATTAAAGTAACAAGATTACAGTAATTAGAAAATTGAAATAAACGAAAAATACAAATTCGAAATAACCAGATTCGGTTGCTGAGACCTGCTAGGACCGCAGTTTCCTTAAGACAAATTCGACCACTCTTCGATGCTAGAGGTCGTCGGTCTCCCAAAATACAACAACGGATGATTATCTTCAGCATCAGCACTAAGAAATCACGAACGTACTTGAGCCTTCGACTATCACCAAAAAACTATGCAAGTTTGGGAGAGAAAACATTTTGAATTGTATATTAAAACATGAAAAATACTCATGTATTTATAGGAGAAAACATTCTTTCGATTTTGCCCTTAATCGGATAATTGAGTGGACTGCAAGCAAAAATTCAAATTTAAATCTGAATATATATTACCACAGGTCCATGTAGGGCTTGATCAATTCAAACATTCGCATCACCCATGTCATGCACCCCAGAACAAATGGGATTGAATTCGTATCACCTCACAGGCAAGGCACAATTTTCCTTTCAAGTCATTCAATGACCACAAGTAGGGTAAGTGTATATAAACACTTCCCAATCTATTATCCCATCCATGTGGGATATAGGGTTCTATTTCCTTTTCTAATTCCCAACCTCTTTACTTTAACCATCAATTTCTCAGTCATTACTCAACTATTTTGAGCATATGAGATACCATTGTAAAGGTCTCATGGAGTAGAATAAGATCCAATTGAATCCTTATTCGAATCTCCACCTTTACTTATTCGAAATATGGCTCAAAATTACCATGTTCTCACGTTTTTCCTACAGTTATTTCATTCTAATATATTTATGACATTTACATGGATATACAAATTCTTCTTACAAAAAGTTATAGACCTTTCTCAAGAAAAGTAAATAAAAAACGACCGATCTAATTTCGGTCTAGTCCGAAAACTTAACAGATCTAATATTGGTCTGAACCGAACATCGATCGATCTGATTTGACTCAAAATAATAGTCACAAACTAAATTTGAATCAAACCTAATCCTATCTGAATCGAACTTAAACAGAAAACAACCCGAACCGAAAATCAACCAGACTAAAAAAAAAACAATTGATTTGATATTGGTTCAAACCGAAAGTTGATCAATATGATATTCACACGACTTGAAAATTCAACTGATTCGATATTGAGCCGACATGACTTGAAATAACATAGAGCCAAAATAAATATGAATCAGACATAATACAACCCGAATTAAACCTAAATTAAAAATAACTCGAACTAAAAATTAACCTGACCCGTACATGACCCTATTGTCACCCTACATAGAAGCGAGCAAATATATTTTCTCAAAATACATCTGAACACACTTTGCCCTAAGTTCAATTCAACTCATTTGTCAAGTTGATCTAATCAAAATATTTTTGTTTGCACATTTGATGTGATCTGAACTTTTTTTGGGTACAAAATTCACGTGGTTTTAAAATGTGAATGATAGTGAGTGATGAAGACAAGTGTCTTGGTTGTGGATGGAAACGGAGCACGTGGTGGACGGTATGCCTAAGTAGGTGGGAAAAGCAAGGGAGGCATGCCAGGGCCGAAGAAACTCAAATTTGTAGCTTTGTGTTTCTCTTGATTCTGGGGAAAGTGCTACCGCTCTGTGTAGCGACGGTTTTTTTTTAAATTACTTTGAAGTGTCTTATTTTTTAAAAAAAATTGTTTAAAAGAAAAAAGAAATTTGAAAATTCTTTTTTTTAAATGATTGAAAATTTAGAGTCGCCACTAGCAACTTAGATAAAATAGGCCGGACACCACAAAACCAAAGATTTAATTTTAAAGGAGAGTTCGAGAGTTGATTACGTGTGAGAAAAGATTAGCACACCATCACACCCAGAAATCGGTACCAAAATATTTGTTGCTTTTAATCGAAGAAAATTATCGAAATTTGAAAGGAATTTAATTTGGTGACCTTAATTGAAAGGACTTTATCAAATTGGTGGGTTCAAAATAATTGGACATTTAATTAATAAGGTTGACGATACATCGGACCATAGACTAAACCGACATCATATAAGCCTGACTGTCATGTTAGTTTATGGTTCGAATCTCGCACGTCACATTTATGCATGGTGCAAGCAATTAAAATATGATGTAATGATTTGGCTAAGTTTTAATTTTACCTTGAGTCGGTAAGGATTAATTCAAATATTTAGTCAACATCCTTTAAGCTCAGACTATTACGACACAAATATCGGAATTAATGAATACTTCATTTTTTATGATTTAAATTAATTAAGATGTAATTAAAATGGGTCATATGAATGACAATTAAGGGATGACAAACAAAAGGCTCAAAGATAAACACACAAAAGCCCACCCGATGCCTTAACCTAAAAGGCCCAAATTATAAAAACTAGAAAACCCTAACCAATTATGGATTATCTCGTACCACGATGATTAATTCAATCGGTTTTAAGTTAGTGTTCCAATAATTTAATGAATACTATTTAAAGCAATTTGAGTTAATTAATCATGGTTTAAAATTAAACGTCGATCTAAACTTGCGATTGATTTTATCCCAAGAGTGATTAGGAAATGTTGGATTAATTTAATAAATTTAACATTTATCCCAATAAGACAAGGATAAACTTAAATTTACTAAGTTAATTCAAATAAGTTAATTCAAACCTAAATCTAACTAAGGCTCTAAAGAGTCTAATCTAGAATTAACTTAATTAATTTAAGGATCGTGCCCCTATTAGATTGGTGTAATAACACGTTTTAACCCAACTCAACCAAACCGACCCAGATCCACGACTCGAACCTGACCCGAATCCAAACTTTAACCCGACCCGACCCGGAACCAAAAAAACCCTAACCCTAATGCCATTAACCCTAGCCGCCACCTCCTATGCCGAAGCCGCCGCCGCCGTCGGCCACCAAAACCCTAAACTAAATTATCCCCAAATCTATCATCCCTAAACCAAATCAACAAAACCCTAAAATAAATAACCCTAAACCTACCCTTACCCTCTTCCGAATTGACCCCAACCCCTAACCTTACCAACCTAGCAACATCCCCAAAGATCCGGGATTACAACCATCACCAGATCTGCAACAGGAATAAAATAAGGAGTTGTTATCTTTTATTATGGTAAAAAAATCGGATATAAATCCGAAAAGAAATCTTGTAACAAAAGGGGGAGATTCAAAAAAATAGAGAATCGATGGTGATCTAAAAAATCCAGAGAGAGATTTAGAGGGTTTTTCGGATTAAAAAAGGGGGAAAATGAAAAGCCAGTTCGAACTTGTAACAAAAAATTGAAATAAATCTTTCAGATCTCTTTCTCTTCTATTTTACAAATCCAAACCCAAAATCATTTTGAAACAAAAAGGTCTCTTTTAGTTTAAAAATAAGATTTTCTGTGTTTTTAGCTTCGAATCTTAAATCGAAAATAAAAAAAAAGTCGAGAGCTTACCTGCCGTCGAGATCGTTGCCGAGGTGCTTCGTCACGAGGCCATTCGGCCGATGAACGGCCCGGTGACGGCAAGAGTGGTCGCCGCTAGCGTGGTTGAAAGGAGGGAGAGAGTAAAAAACATTTAGGGTTTTTTTTTGTTATTATGTTTCGATCTAAAAAAAGACCCAAATCTATTTTTAATCTGATGTAGGCGAAACGACACCGTTTTGTGTGCCTGACCCGCGGTGACCCGTTAATCTGGGGAGGACCCGCGTGTTCGGGTAATGGGCAAATTACCATGTCAGTCCCTGTTTTCTTTCCCGTATTCACTTATGTACGGGGTATAATCACACTTTTGGTCCCTGTAATTTGTTTTTCCTCTTTTCCTCGTCCTTTTTCGTGCTTTTTTTAGCTTTAATTCCCTTTTCAATTTAATTTGGTCACTGTTGTTACTAGTATTATGGTTTTTTATTTTTCAGCCCTTCAATTATGGATGTTTGCACTATTACCTCGTTATTTCATGCATCTTACATTTATGCCCATGCACCTTACATTTAATTGCATTTTAGCCTATTTCATATAATTTCATGCCATGTAAATAATTAATCTATACATTTTAGTCCTTAACTTTCTATTTCCATGTTGTTTTTATGTATATTAGTATGAATCATGCATTATTATCACATCATGCATTTTAATTACTAGTTCTCTTTTTTATTTGGGTTCACATATTTTAGCATTATTACTATTATTATTATTATTATTATTATTATTAAGTTAGATTAATATTTGTTTATATTTTTATCGTATTGTATTTATTTACGGTTGCTATATTTTGAGTTGCATTTCGGAATATAAATTGTCAATGCGGTGCCCTTTTGTTCGAGCGTAAACGGAGCCAGTATCCGGCGTAGTGATAGTGGTTGGGCGTTTACTCTCGAATAACGGGGCTTTTAAAATTTACTCGTACATATAACCGAATTTTAATTTAATCGTCACTTTAATCCGGAAAGTCTAATATTAATAAAGCGTTAATTATTAAAGTACCAATTTTGGGCGGTGTGTGGTGCTAATCCTTCCCCATCCGTAACCGACTCTCGAACCCAACATTTTAAAATCTCTGGTTTTTACCGTGTCCGGTCCACCTTGAGTAGCCGGTGGCGACTCTATTTTTAAATAAAATACGGTTTTTCTAAAATCCCACACGCAAGATATTTTCAAAACAAAATAAATAAAAAAAATAACATTTTTTTAGCGAGAGGGACTTCGCTACAACGGGCACACGACCTAAATTAATTAAATTAATTCCTAAACTAATCTAAAACTAGCATAACAACCCAAGGCCCAAAAGACTATGCCCAAAGCCCACTAAGCTAAAACTAACTCTAGGTCCAAACACACTAAGCCCAAGGCCCACTAAGCTAAGACTAAACTATCCTAATTAATCAAACTAAACCCAAAAGAAAAAAGGCCCAAAACATATAAACAAACATATATATTATAAGAATACATTATATAGATTTAAAAACCTAATTATATATGTTTAAAGAAAATATATCATACAAGTTATAGAAATACTTTTTAACCTACATATATTTAAAAGCTATATATATATATATGATATATTACACTTTTTTTTAAAAGGGAAACTATATATTATGCATATTAAAAAACTATATAGTATATAGTATATATATATATATATATATATATATTATAAAAGCTATATATCTATATAAAAACATACATTACACATTTAGAAACATACATTCCATTTTTTTTAAAAAAACTACAAGCTATAACATACATGCTAAACATAACGGACGCATACGTATCAATCCACATGAAGCATATATCAATAAGAGATTAAAACATAAACACAAAAGCAGGACTGAAATGCAAAAGAAATAAATCCCACGGCAGAAATTAAAAACATGCATAAAAAAGGGTGATATGACTGGGATTCCGCAAGTCCAGGGACTGTGAGTGTAATATAAAAAAGCGAAATGGCTCAACATACGTAAATATCCTACGCGAACGGACCAATGAGGAGATTAACCCATGCGAAAGTTCTTCGGGCGTAAATGCAGAAAGGCGGAGGGATTAAGAAAGCAAATAACCTATTTTTATAATAAACAGTTTATAAAATGGGTGTTTCTGCCGAATTAAAAATCTTTTTGGCTATTTTTATAACCAAACCAAAAAAAACTTTTCGCTCTCTTCAAATCTTCATCTGAGTTCATCACGAACTCAGATTTCAGCAACCCCTTCCATCACGATTTTTAAAAATCGGCCGCCACACCGTCATGTCGGTCGCCGTTCACCAGCGGCTAGCGAAATCTAAAACCCTAGAAATGACCCATTTTCCGATCAAAGCCTAGATCTGACCCTCTTTTCTTCAAAACACGGCTATTTCCTTTTGAAACCCCTAAAAATAGATTCGAAAATGAACCCTTTTCTATGAAACTGAAAACTCCTTTGACCCTTTATCCCATCATCAGTTCACCCGTCTTGGCGTCTTGGCCCAAAGGCCTGAGCTTATCACCGGACGAGAAAGGGCAACAGACGCACGTAAAGGAGGAACGACACCGAAGGTAAAAAAGAATCCCTAAATCTATATTACTATTTATGCTTTGAAAATGAACGAGAAAAAGAGATATACCTAAAAATATTTTAGGATGTTCTTGCTTTTTCTTTCCGCTCTATTCCGTTTTGAGTGTCGAATGAATTACAATAGCTTTTGGGCTTTCAGTTATACAACCTCTGTTTTACATATATTTCGAAAAATAGATAAATGAAACCCTGATATTCTATTGGCTGCCATTTGATTTTCTGCAATTCCTTGTCTATATTCATCTGCTATACTTATATTATTGGTATGCCCTCTGAAATGCTGTTGAAATATGCCTCTGACAATTCTGTTTTTTTGGCTCTTTTGTATGTGTCGTGGCTGAATGAGGATGATGGGGACCAGCCGGAGAGGTGGACGGCGTAGAGCGATCTTAGCTGCCGATAAGGGATCTTGACGGTTGTGGCAAGAAGCTGAAGAGGCTCGAACGACGCGAGACGTCACTCACGCGAGTGAAGGGGCTGAAGCTTCATCTGGCTTGGCGCGTGCGGCGCGTGGAGGAAATTGATGAGCCTTCATCCTTTGGTTCTGGACCGTCAGATCTAATCCAGATCTGACGGTAGAGATCCCGCGATGTTGGGGACAGAAGAAGGGTCAGGTGAAATTAGGTTTTAATTTATTTATGGGCCCCAACGGGACAAATGTATATAATGATAATTTTTTGGGGCTTTTAAATGTAAAGGGACTTAATAATATATATATGGATTGACTTCATTTATAATTGGGCATACATATATATTTTGTTATCTCTTTAGTTTAAATATAATACAACTGTAGTAGTAAATACTAACAACAATAGAATGTAATAATAAGACAACAATCAAAGCAATAGTGATAAGATGGCATATAGGAAAATAATATACTATACCAATAATATTTAGGGGTTTTTTCATTAGGATAATAACATATAGAAATATAACAATAACATAGTAACATATATATACCACGTAGTAAATTTTTTATGTTTTTTTTAAAAAGCATAACATATAATGAGCTAAATAGTATATCATGATGGCAAATAACAATACCTATATATAATACTTAATAATAATTTTTTATTTTAATAGAAAGACAAAGCAGACAAAGCTCATATTTTTTTAAATTGTAATTACATATATAAGCCTATTATTGTAAAAGCAACAAAATAGAAATAAAATAAAACGTTCACCCTGGATAAAATTAGTGATTACCCTTTGCTCGACACGATTTATCATTGTTGCTGAATCCTGAAGTTATCATACGCAGTGAGTTGAGAGTTCAGACCACCCAACTCTGAGAAGCTCATGAAACGTCGAACGTACTGCTCTGCAGCTCGCAGAAGTAATGGAATTTATAGAACAACCATTTTAGGCAACTTCTCATTTATGGTTGTTTGTTCATTCCAATTTTGCTCATCCCATTAAGTAGTAAGAAGGGACAACGAAAGTTTAATCAAACCAAGATGTTCCTAAACCCTGTAACTGGACTTATCATCTGCTATGATATTTTGTTGTTTGGGCTTCAAGGGCCCTTTACTTGGATTGGAGCTTCGTGTAACTAAACAAGTTTTTATGATAATAAAAAAGAGCAGTAGAAGTACCATTAGCAGCAGAAATAGCTTGGTAGGCCTGAATCTGGAACTGCTTTGCTTAATGAAGAAACACAATTTCAACAAATAACGGACAGATTCTTTTATGACTTCTCAGACACTGATTTTAGGGTAGGTCGGTAGTGTGATATTAACCGAAAATGTTATATTTTTTTATAATATTTTAGGTTAATCTCTCACGACAATATCGATATTTAGAGATAAATTTTGATACTTGCAAAAACTTAAAATATTATCATAAGTGATAAGTATAGATACTCGAAACTAAATTTCGATATTCAACTACCAACTTAAAATGTTATAAAAAAAATGTAATATTTTCGGTTTTAAATTGTATCTTCTAATATTTTCGGTTGGTGCCGCATGTTATACTCGCACTTGATTCTCGACTCAGCCACACACAGCTACGATTGAAAATCTATGGTTGGGGCCTGGGGGTGCCCCAAATACAGCTTTAGCACCTCATTCAATCTTTCAGGACTCATTCAAAGCTTCACTCTTATTCTTGCATTGCATGTAATAATTTGGTATTATGCTATCTTCACTGAGATATGATCCCAAACAACAGATTCTGTCGGAAATTGACTAATGTTTTCGGGTTTTTCCTTGGAAACATATCAATTCCAAAGTGGCTTATTTTCAGCAGTCGGCAAAACTTTTCCTTTTGGGATCAGGAAATATTCACTTTGTCCCCTCGTAAACACTCAAAGCACATAACCAAATAAATTAATTAGTAGTATATGAAAAATGGTCCATAATCAAACTCTATTTCATGATTAGTTTGACATTATTTTTAAAAAGGTGCCGTAACAAAGTGTTTTGAGAGATGTTTAAAAAATATTTTTAAATTGTTTAGTCTAAAATATGAGTATTTTAGTATTGTTGTCAAAAAATACTTTAAATAGATACAATGTTTGTTTTGAATATTATTTTAAAAAGGCTTAAATGAAAAATAAGTGCCTAAAGTATACATTTTCTGAACTTTAGGTGCCTAAAGTATTTTTTCATAAAAATAAGTGCTTAAAATTTCAACTGTTATGATTTTAGGTGTCTAAAGTTTATACTATTATAATTTTAGGTGCATGACCGTTAAAGAGTGTTAAAAATTGTTAATCAATCAATGCTTCACACATGACATGTTTATTTTATTTTACAAAATTAAAAACTTAAAACATATTTTTATAAAAACTTTCAGATTTTCATACAATTCCAAAAAAATGAAAATTTTACAAAACAGTGCCTAAATCCCTAAAATTTTCCACTCTCAAACTCCTTAATCGCCGCCGCTTTTGCCGTCGATCGCTGCCCCTGACTACGCCCTTTTGGTCGCCAGACCAAGACGGTCATTTTCCCAACAAGACGTCGCCAGAAACGACAAACGATGTGCCAGGCGAACGTCGATTTCACTTTGGGAAAATAATCACCTTGGTCTGGCGACCAAATGGGTATGGTTAGGGGCGGCGATTTGGGGGTTTGGGTTTGAAAAAATTTAAAAATTTAGGGACTGCTTTGTAAAATTTTCAAAATTTTGAGATGTCGTGTTGGGGGAAATGATTGACTTGGTCTGGCGACCAAAGGAGTGTGGTTAGGGGGTTTGGATTTGGAAAATTTTATGGATCTGGAGATTGTTTTGTAATTTTTTCAAAATTTTGGGATTGTATGAAAGTCTAAAATTTTTAGGTGCTTTTCTTTAAAAAAAATTTAAAAAATCAAATTAGTGCTACATGTCAAGCTTTGATTGGTTATAAAAAATTTTAGCACCCTTTAACTGTCATGCACCTAAAATTATAACTGTTAAAACTTTATGCACTTATTTGCATTTATTTTTCATTTAAGCCTTTTAAAAATATAAAAAAAAGTGATAATATAAAAGGATAACAAATGAGTACTTGAGTTTAAAAAGTACTTTGAAAAAGTTTAAAAAAATCTGGTTTTGAAACCATTTTAAAATTGAGTAAAATTTTAATACATAAATGGTATAAAATTAATTTTACATAATATTGCATATTTATAGTTTATACGACTTGTATATTAAAGTTTTTTTTAAATTATACAAAATTATATAACGATCACATTATCATTTTCGTCAAAAAAGTTACTGTCAATGATTTGTTTAAAACCATTTTAAAAATTTAATGATTTAATTAATAAAATTTATAGTTTCATGGTTAATATAAGATCACATCTATAATTAAATGTGATTTACCCGGGGAGTAAGTGACCCACACGTTTCTTATCTTACAAAATTGATAGGAACAGCGCAACTAACAACAATAATAGAGGGAAAATGGAAGTAAACTCTCCTCCATGGCTCCATCTCCGATAAAGTAGCCAAATCTAGTTGTTTAAATCGGGAAGGGAATGGCTCCCCGAACTGTTGGCTATGTCCCCACAAAAGGACAATCAATCCCTCCACCAACTGATCACGTGCAGTGCACGGAACCCCCCTGCGGAAACCCATATCATGCCAAATCAGTTGAGGACAGGTCCCCCACGACTGCTAAAACCTGCAACCCTGCATGCAAAAGTAGTATTCCCCGGACCGGACCGGCTTCCTCCACGAACGCTGGCCCAAAGCTTTTGGAAGTGCATGCCAGTAGGTAGCGGAGCCTTAATTAGAGCTGCCTGCTCTGCACCTGGGTTCGTATAAGCTGCATTCAAGGATTAAGGGGTCCCACCCACTTTCCGTCTTTCGATCCCCTTCACGGACTCAGACTCGGAGGCGGAGGCAGAGGCAGAGGCAGAAGGTAATTAATGTGGAAAAAGAGGTGTTTGGGGTACCCTACTAAGCTGGAGGATGGGGAGCCAAGGGGTTTGCTGCACTCCTTTCATGAAGCAAATATCCGACTTACTAAAATGTTGCTTTCAACTCTTGTCCAAACACAAGCAATGAAAAGTAGAAGGGAGCTATAAATTATATTATATGCCTATCACACTACGATATTTATGATCTAAATTAATAAAAGTTATTTATTTTAATAGTTTTTTATGCCATATTTTTATCAAATAAAGACTTATATGGTAAAAATTGTTGTTTTTAAAATTTGATTTACAGTAACTATGAGTGATGATTCACTTGGTAAAAAGATACGAAAAAAATTATTAAAATGGATGGATGGAAAATGTCTGCCCTTAACTATGTCCCTTTTGGTGTCTTATTTTAAAAAGTGGGTTTAAGATTTAGTGTTTGAGGTTTAAAGTTAGGGTTTAGGAAATTAGGGGTGTGTTTTTAGGGTGTAAGTTTTAGGATGTGAAATTTAGGGTTAAGATTTAGAATTTAATTTTTTAGTGTAGGGCATATAAAGAAACATACTTAGAGTCAGAGAATTTTTACTCAAAATAAATGATTTTATTGATTAGAACCATAGATGATTTGGCGGAGGAGCTTTATGATATAAATTATCGAAGGAGCACATAACCATTCTCAATTCATATAATTAAATAATGGGTAAATTACATAAATGGTCACTAAGCTATCCAAAAAAAATACAAAATGGTCACCAAAATTTTAGAAATTACATAATTGGCATTAAACTTTAATTTTTGTTACAAAGTGATCACTGAGCCTTTAACCGTTGTTAAATGAGTGACGCTGCAGTTATGAAAATTTGTATAATAACACATTCAACCCTTGACATTTACATATTCAATTTTTTTTCTAGATTCGAAAGCCTGTGAAATTTAGGAGACTAACTCCCTAAATTTTCCATTTTTTGTCTTAAAACTTTCCTCACCCTTGTCGTGGAATGCTTTCTTGGATTCATGTGCTTGTTGGTTGTGTTGTGTTTGTTGACAGCAGAAAACAAAGTTGTATGGGTTATTTTTTTTATTTTATGTATTTAGCAGAAAACATAAGTTGTTTCCTTTCTATCCCCCCTCTCAAAAGCTTCCCACTCTCATTTTCCTTGAGTTTTCACGGCTTGAATCCCAAAAAGACAGAGAAAAAGGTTCATGAAATCAAAAGACAAAAAGAAGACTCACCCAATACCCATTTACATGAAATCATCATTTTTTTCTGAAAAATTTTCCACTCCCAAGTTTCTGAAATTTACCCCCCCCCCAACTTTTCCACTCTCGTATTATGCTTGCAGTTTTGATGATTTATATGGTTGTGATCTATGAAGATATTGTCATATTCGAGGTTATAGAGTTGTGAGTTTTTTATTTAAATCTAAGATTTTTTTTGATCCAGTAGTTTTACACTAATGTAAATCAGTTCGATTTTAGTTACCGTCTTAATCCAGTATATCTCGGGGAGGTGAAAAATGTTTAAAGACAAAATATGGGAAAAATAAGAGAGATAGTCACCCAAATTTCCTATGCTTTTGAATTAGAACTAAATTGTTTGAAAGTATAAATATGAAAGGTTATATGTGTTATTATACAAATTTTCATAATTACCACGTTAATCATTTAACGACTCAATTATTATTTTATAACAAAAACTAAAGTTTAATGTCAATTATTTAATTTTTGAAAGTTTGCTGACCATTTGTATTTTTAGGATAGTTTAGTAATCATTTATGTACTTTACCCTTAAATAATAATCAAGTATTCGGTTTTTTGAAATAAGTTTTAGTTTTTTAATAGTCTAACCTGATTACAAGAAAATGCATGTTTATATTTTTTTTTATAAAGCACACACCTTGCAGATAAAGTTGTTTAACTCAGGTCTTCTAAGATGAACATTATCTTTTTTCCCAGGATCACTCATTGGGTACTTTATTTCATTTCTTGAATAATTGGCTTAAAGACAATAATATATGGAAAATATTTTGATATACAAGTTTGTGTAAATTTTAACAAGTTTTTTAATTTTAGGGTTTAGGTGTTTAGGTTGAGATTTAGGGTTTATGAGTTTAGGTTATATTATTTATAATTTAGAGTTTAGGGTTTAAGATTTAGGGGTTAGGATTATAGAGTTATATTTAAAATTTTATAGTTTAAAAATAAAGGATTATGTAGTTTTTTTACACAATTTGTGTAACAAAATATAACTCGTTATATATTAGTGGGTACAATCTTCATATTATTTGTTGGAGTATGCCGAAATACCAATCATGAGATGGTGGTAAAAGACGTACGTATTTTATCTTATTTTATTAATATATAGCCATTATTATTATTTTAGTCTTATTATGTGCATTTATAAATAAACTGAATTATAATAATAAATGTATTCTTAAATGTCCTTAGTCGAGTATTATTGTGAGCATGGACAATAATAATATATTAAGACTAATATATAGTTGATTGGTGACAAAGTATTGTCATTGACATGGAGATGTCAAAATCAATACATAAGTATGTGTTAGAGAAAGACATACTGGATTGACCCGCTATGAGCATGTTTCTTGTATTATTATGTGACAGTCACAACATTACTCATAGTGATAACTACATGTATGGCCCTCAGACTTGAGATCGTCATTATTTCAACATTGTGTAGCGATGTCTTTCCTCGCTAAAAATGATTGTTTTATTTTTTGTTTGAAAATATTTTCTTCCGCGTGAGATTTTATAAAACCCGTGTTTTATTTAAAAATGGAGTCGCCACCGGCCACTCAAGGTGGACCGGACACCGTAAAAAACCAGAGATTTTAAAAACTTTGGTTCGGGAGTCGGTTACGGATGGGGAAGGATTAGCACCCCCACACCGCCCAAAATTGGTACTTTTATAATTACCGCTTTATTAATATTAAACTTTCCGGATTAAAGTGACGATTAGATTAAAATTCGGTTATAAATGCGAGTAGATTTTAAAGGCCCCGTTATTCGAGAGTAAACGCCCAACCACTATCACTACGCCTGATACTGGCCCCGTTTACGCTCGAATAAAAGGGCACCGCATTGACAAAATATATGTTCGTTATGCAAACTTAAAAAACATGGCAAATATAAATAAATACATTGCGATAAAAATATAAATAAATACTAACATAATAAAATACTAATATAACATAAATAAAATACTAATCTAAAGCATACATACATAAATATTAATCTAACTCATAAATAAAAATAAATCTAACATAAATAAAATACTAATCTAAAACATACATACATAAATATTAATCTAACTCATAAATAAAAAAATCTAACATAAATAAAATAATAATATAAAACATAAATTTAAAATATACTAATCTAAAACATAGATAAACATACAAATTAAAAACACAATTTTAAATTAACTACTACTTCATTAAAGTATAAAAATTACAACATAAATAAAAAGGAAAGAAAATATACCTAACTAGGAGTTCGAATGACGAACCCCGACTGGACCCCACCGAGATCTACCACGACCTCTCCAAAAAATTAACTAGATCGGATCCAAAATAGGATTCCGATCGAACCGGTTAGGACCGAGGATATTACCCCGGTCCTTGGCTAGCCGAGAGCACTGCTCTCTTTGGCTTACCATGGCCGATTTTCTTGCTTCTTCAATTTCCAATCTTTCATGCCTATTTATAGGGGTGAGGTGGGTGACGTAGAGCCTTGTGCTCCCCTCCCCTCCCCTCCCCTTTTTTTATTATATTTTTTTACTTTTTTATTATTTTTTTAGTTTTTTTAAGATTAATAATATTATTACAACAATACTAAAAATACTAAATTATTACAACAATACTAAAAATACTAAAAATTCGGACAAAAATGAGTGATTACACATTGTAAGTGACATATTTTGATACAATCAAAAGTGTGGCGTAACCGACTATACTATAAAGACTGATATTGGATATGTTGCAATCTATGTAGCGAAATATGGTTGATCAAGATAGGATTTGTCCCTCCTACATGATAAGAGCAATATCATAGGCTACTTGATTGAGTGAGACTAGAAATGCATGGCCATGCTCGAATAAAATAATATGAGATATCATAGTTATTCGTTTATAGTAGTCTACTCAAGATATCAAGAAATATTAGATGGACTATACAAGTGTGACTATTCCATGACTTGTGCCCGGTCTAGATATAAGGACAAAAGGATGAAATACATGAAAAGAGTTAATCACGAAAAAGGTTATGTTGAACCACGACTTCATGTAACTTAGGTATCAATGATGTATTGCTGGATATCACTCATTGCTTGTAATATTAGAATTGTTCTAGATATTACTGCTAACGTTACATGAACCTACAAGGGTCACACCCTATGATTGAAACGAACAAATATGGACTATATAGCATGTGTACAAACTTGTTACGCACGAAATAAGCAAAAATCGAAATTATTATGATTATTGTAATTATAGATAATTTCGTTTATATATATATATTAATGTTAGATAATTATTGTAATTATCAGATACTATTAAAATATATATCCCTAAAGAAACATGATCAAAGTAGAATCAGATTCTATATATTTAATTATATTTGGTTAAATATATTATATATTTAAAGAATCTGAATTTAATTAGAATTAGAGTTTTAAATGTTATATAAAGACATAAGGTCTAGCAGGCAAAGATATGGTTTTTGCGAAAAACCTCTCTAACAATTAGAGAAGAGAAAATATTGTTCGTTTCGTTCGGGTAGATTGCGTAGAGATCAAAACTATTGTGACGACTTGGATTCGATATCGTGCTAGCAGAATTGGATTCTCCTAACTCCCTGTGATTTTTCTAGATTTAATTAAGGTAACGTTTCGTCCCTTTTCACCCTGGATTTGTTTCTCGTACATGAATCACTGGTGAAATACGCTGAATATTTTTTCCGCTGTACCATGAGGTGTATCAGCATTTTCCAACATTCTTTTCCTTAAAAAAAAATGCATAAATAAAGAACACAATTATTTTCTATTGGGTTAACAGATCATATATATATGTATATATATAAGAGGATTATATTTTGATACATAAGTTGTGTAAAAAATATATACGATCCTTTTTTAAAATCTTAAATCTAAATTAATAAATTTAAAACCCTAAAATTTAAACACTAAACTCTAAATTCTAAACATAAATCTTAAATATTACAACTTCGCGGACCATATGTCAGAGTACATTGGCGAGCACTAACAACATCTGCATATAAGTATTCCCTGCAAAAGCTTGAAGAGACAAGCTCCTCTCGAATAATGAAAAGCTTAGCCGTATTTTAAGTCTTTAAATTCTAGTGTGTTACAAATACAATAAAACACAAGGTGAGTGTCAAACCAAATGGCTCGGGAGGGCCTTGTTCATTATCTTTTTTATTTGATTTGTTAAAAACTCCATTTTTATTAAGAGGACCATCATGAATTTATAAAATGTTTGGAAGGGTTAAAGTGCTATTTTTCCATTGAACTAATCTACAAGTACAAACTTGTTATAGGGAGAATGAGAAAATTTTCCATTTTAAGAGTCCAACACCACTGCTACGTTTAATAAATTAGGGTTTCGCCGTTTTGGATGAATTATGAAACAATGGTCGAATATAAGTAGGGTTGAAGGGAAAACAGTGGCATAATGGACAGGGTGCAAACATAGAAAAGGGAGAAGGGAAGGACCCCACAATTACATACGCTGGAAATTGCAAGGAGGGTTCGGAATGATATAAAACAACCTTAAAGCCAAACCACAGCAACAGAAGCATCTCATCACTTTTGTAATCATCAGTTGGACACACGTCAGTTTCAAACCAACTTTGTTTACCAGGAAAAATCAAAATCAAAATGCCCAACCTGCCTGCTCTCAGCATTTAGAGACCCTCGTTATCAAAGGTTTTTTTATGTACGGACAACAAAAACACCTTGAGAAATCCAAAAAACCTAACAGGCTTTACAATATAGAAGGAAGTAGGACCAATCCCCCCCCCCCTTTAAATTAAGCCATTCATTTTATGGTAATGTGAATCGTGGAATGATTTTAGCAGGTGAAGTTTATATTCTGGGTTTGGGATCCATCAAATCAACAAGGTTGAGATCTAGAATGCTGATATCTTGTCTCAGGGGTAGGTCCCAACCCAATGCCGCCTTTTTTTCCATCTTTAACAACCACTCTTTAAAGTCGTAACAAAAACATAGCCACACCGCACACATAAATGGATGGTAATGATGATGTTATATTTATATACATATATTACAAAACAAACGTCTCATCGTTTTTATTTATTTATGTATGATAAATCTGCTTAGGTACGGCCGGCCTCCATGTAGGAGACAACTTAATCGTTTCATCTCCACCTTAGCCCTAGACCCCTAGTCTAATCCCCCACCTCCCCAACTTTTGAATTTTCCTACAAAATTCGTACCATGTGGGCTAGTTTCCCACTTTTTCTTCGCTTATACATTTTCCGGGAAAATTCCATTAACCAGACCAAAAGATAATAATAGCATTCCCAAAATGTAAAAAGTAGACTGCGAAGACGTACGCCCAACCCAAAACAAATATCCTTGCAGCCACAAAATAACAATATTATCAATAATATTACATGGGGAAATTGCTTAGATATGAAAAAAATATCCCCAAGTGTTGTACTAATTTTTTATTTTTTTAATTTATAACACTTTAAACAGTATAAAATGAAGTCAGTAGAAATACAATCTGATTTTATTGTTTATTATTTTTTCTCAATTAAAATTTTAAAGTTTAGTAATAATAAATTCAATGCAAACATTCCCTAGGAATACAAATATTTCGTCTTTAATATTTTTAATAAAAAACTAAAATACACAATAAAATCAAACAGTATTCTCACCGACTTCACTTTAAATCGGAAAAAAAATTATTTTCTGCTGTGCAATATTTCACCAAAGAGACCAATATTTGATGATCTTATTACTCTAATTTTCTTCATGTTTGTACAAGTTAACACCCACTGGTAATATTAAAACAGTATTGAAATTGCAGAGATTGTAATAAGTGAGGAGCAGAATATAGCAGAAACGGGACATACAACTTGTTATTGCAAAAGCTGATTCCTTGGCTACCTTGTCTCCAATATTTTCCATATACATATTTATTTATTTATGGTTCAGTGGCATTACTTGTTAACAATTACCCACTTGAGAAAAAAAGTGTGCCGGACGATGATCAAGATACCGTTCCATTGTTGTAAGGTCTTTGCTTGAAACAATCCAATGACATTCGCGGCGGCGATACTGCCACCGTTACTGAAGAAGAAGACTGAACCCCAGAATCCGGCGGTGACCCTACATTAATCAACAAACAGAATATATATAATTGATTTTCAAACTAAGAAGTAATTAGCCAACACCAAACAATTATTTTCCTGGTTCATATGACAAAGATAAGTTTTTTATTTTTATTTTATGAAAATGACTTACTTGGGGGATTATGAGGTGAGGGATTCAGACCATTTTCTTGACTACCATTGGGCTGCGGTTGAGATTTTCTTCTTCGACGATTGTGGTCCGCCAACCTCTTCCGGCAGCTACGCTTCCCGTTGTCGAATTCCGACAGTAGTTGGAATCTTTCAAAAGTTTTAATAATCCCAACGTTAATGAAAAAGGTAAGCAATGGAGTTGAGCAAAGCCAAAGCAAACACAACAATACTACAATTTCTCGGGGGAAAAGAAGAGAAGAATCGAAGAAATTACAATAACTTGTTGAAAATATGAATGCATGTGAAGGGTTTTTCAGTAATCTAACACTAATCGATGTGTCTTTTAGTTAATAACAACAGGCTACTACTATAAGTGGCAAAAGCAAACGGTACGTAAACGGAACGAACATGGAGTTCTCCAGGACAGAAATACCCTCGGGATCACCCCATGTAAGGAGTGTGCAATCATTGGCCATCACAGACAGCTACAGGGGCACGTCCGTCATTACGAACCTTTCTCTATCCTAATCCCTCCGTTTCAGAGAGCTTACGAACACCATAAACCACTAATATGATTTATTACTGCCAAAATGAACAATGGTTTTTCTTTTTTAATTTTAAAAATTCTTTAACCTGCTGCACTGCTGGCAAAATCGTTGAGTCAAGCCAGCGGCGATGACGGTGGAAGCTTTGGAATGGAACTCGCAGACTTTATGGCGGCGATGGTAGTGCTTAGAGTGGGTAAGATCAGCATTGCAACCCTCGGCTTGACACCTGGGGGAATTGGCTGAGATGAGATCTCCGGGCCTGGTCCTGCGATAAAGCCGGCTCACAAAGTCATCCTCGGCGGAGGAGAAGTAAGTACGGCCACCCAAGTTGAGACCAATCCTTGCCGTGAAATCAACTGGTCCAGGAACTTCCTCCGTCTTCGGAACGAGAAAGTAACCACCCCCATCTCCTCCAACGCCGGGAACAGGTTCCAGTGAGAGCAAGGAAGCGTGGGCCGTGGAGTAAGCCGAGGCGCCAGAGTAGGAGTAGGGGTCGTACAAGGAATGGAAATTGGCGTGGGGTTGCGGTTGAGCATGTTTAGGGTTATGGAAGTGGTTTTGGTGAGAAAAGGCGGTGTTGTTTTGATGGGAAAGGAGAGTTTCGTTGAAAGGTGGGTGGGTGGCAGGGGCGGCAACATAGTGATGGAAAATCTGACGGTTTGGGTCGGGTTCTTGGGTTGTCTCTTCCCCCGATAATAGTATGGATGACGGGTTTGCCCAGTCGTATTCCAACATGTTGTCAACCTTTGTCTCCGGCGAGGCTACGGTGTCGTTTTAGTTGTCGGTATGATTGCTTGCAACTGATGATCTGTCAACAAGAAAGAAGAAAAAAAAATAAACGGAGAGAGTAAAAGTGTCAGCTTTGACAACTGATGAAGTTTTAATGGTTCTCTTTTTAAGAGAGATAATGAACAGTAACATTGCTTTTTGGGGGAGAGGACATGTCGGTGTAGAAGCCCCCAACCCCAAAAATAATAAAAACAAAGCAAACTCACCTTAGAAAGCTAACAGGCATACGACAGTTGTAGAATTAGAATGAGGGGGATGGGAATTTGGAAAGCCTTAGTGGACTTGGCATTTCCCAGGGAGTTGAACTCGTTAATTCTGCCTACTCTTTTGGCACCTGCTTCAGTTAAGTCCGATCTCCAGACTATATCTTCCGGAGTTGGAGTCTTTAAAGCTCATAGCCTTTAGCTTCAGCTTCTTTAAAGAGCCTTAAAATACAACACCTTTCTCTCTCTCCGGGTCTCTGTCTCAGTGAAAGCCAACTTGAATTTAGCACTTTTTCTGAGAGAAACTGGGTTGTAAGGTGGCTAGTTTGGGAGAGGAAATTACACTATAACCCACTTGATGCCTACGTGTTGGTGGAAACAGATTTTTATCCCTTAGCCAAATGGGCGTGGCTTAATGATTTGTTTTAGCCCAGCTAGTTAGGAATTGGGGGCCAGGCCATCTCCTTTAGTTTAGGGGTCAGTCTCAACTCTCAACACAGTTTTAAGTAGGTTTAGCTGTTTAGCGTTACCTCTAACCCCTTCAAAAGTTAACTCCGCTGCGTATCCGGTTTAAAAAGGAATTAGTTGCACCGAACCCTAATTACTAAGCTAATCACCATGACCCTAAGGCTGTGGAACTGGTTGGGTCACTATTTTGCAGTGTAAGAGTAATGCTACGCGGTGGTCTTAAAAACTCAGGTCCCACTTCACCTTCCTATTGTTGTCTTGTTTGATCCATTGGCCAGGAATAGGATGGAATCCGAACTCATATGAGATTGACAAGCACTGTGTTGTTTGCTGAGGAACTCTTTTAGCCGCTAATGATTTTATTTACGAGACGATAAAAACGAGACATCACCGTGTTAACTGTAAAACGACAGCTTTGGAGGCAATTCACTTGTTATAGAAAGCTTTCCGCATATTAAATGATGATTAGACAAGAATGCCGGACATTGGATAATGTTAGAGGTTTTTTATAACTCGAATTTTGAGTTAATCAAATTAATAAGTATTATTTTATAATTTAAATTTTATTTAAAATTTTTAGTGTTAAGTTAAATTTATAAAATTAAGAGTTGAATTAAAATAAGTTTAAGTATTTTCATATCGAATAAAGTTGAGTAATTCAGTTTTTTTTTCGTCCCTTTATGTTTCGAGTAGTCTTTATTTGCCTTCTCTGACTGTGGCCTTTACTTGTGGGTATCGTTTGCTGATCGTTGGAGCTCGAGTCTTCCGACGACTTTCTGGCCTTCCCTCGGAGCCATGGCGGTTCAAAAGGTAGAGACTTCTGAGGGTTGGATTTTTAATTACCTTTTTCTTTCCCATCTCAACCTTTCACAACTGGTTTGGACCTTTCCTTGGATCTCTCGCTGTAATTTTCGGCCGCCATTCAAACCCCTTTTCTATTCTTATTGTCTTATTGTGTGGGAGTTGTTGGTGATCTTAGTCGCCGTGGTGTACCCTATGGTTCGCCCTTTTTACCCCTCTACATCGTTTCTATGGTCATGGTTAGCACGTTGCCGCAATGGTCGTGGTGCTCTGTTTATCCCTGCTATCGGTTTTGTTAGCTTCTCAGTTAGCACTCTAATGAGAGACCTGCCTCCGTCCTTAGAGCTCTCGTAGAAGTCGTTTGCTGATCCATAAGGTAGCAAGTTTGTTGTTATGCTGGGTAAACGATTGTGGATGGCTTTTATTCTCCTTGCCAAGTGTCAAGGCTGTCTCTTATTGTATTACGATCTTGCTTAACAAGCTTGTTCGAGACCGAGCAAAGGCAGACCGAGCGGTGATATGAGCAATGCCTGAAGAGCTACCAAGTCAAGGATGCAAGTTATGGTGCTTTGGGAAGGCGATGAAGGCCCTGTTCAGAAAGTGTCCTCGTTTGGGACGAATCAACGTCTACTCGCGTCATACTTGGTAAGTTTATTTAGCTCTTTAGGGGGAAGTGGTCTGGTGTTGGGTCTCCACCATCCTCCTCGCCAAGTGCTAGCAGCCGAGCTACCTTACTGTAAGTGACCTTCTCCTAGGCCCACGTAGGGCCTAGGTGTGCGGGCATTGGAGCCAAGCGGATGGCACGATGTCTCTCTAGGAGGACCTCTTAGGGACGGTTTGGGGCCACAGGGCCCCATATCGCGCTCGTCGCGAGAGTCAGGGGTTGGCCGCTAGCATTCGCTAGGCCCCGCAGGATACGATAGTCAACGCGCATGTTGCCTGATGGATCATGAGACGACGCTTCCGAGTTGAGTCCGTGGATAAAGGGCTTGTTGAAGGCTGACTTGTCTAGGTTGGGTCCCTTTTCAAGTGCCGCACGGCGTACCGACCGGGCCTAGACGGCATGGCCGTGACAGTTGATATCAAAGCAAGGCTTTTGAGCCGGGTTGATGTGAATTTAAACTTGTACGATGTTAGATGGTTGGACCCCGCACCAAGCGCCCTCGTAATAGGAGTGGGTTGGGCGAGTCAATAATGTTAAACAAGTTGAGGGATAGTTAGTGCACGGACGTGCCTGACTATTGTTTCGGGCACAAAGGTGCTTGCTTATTATCTCCGCGCAGTGGCACTCATTCCTTTAGCACAGTGGTGCTCTGTTGTGAATTTGTGGCACAGATGTGCATGTGAGTTTTATAGTGGAGCCAGCGCACAGAGGTGTCTGTCGGTAACCACTATAGCGATCGAAGCATACGCGATGCTCGATCTTTATATTGCACAGAGGTACTAACGAGTTGGACCTGGTGGGATCAGTACACGGAGGTGACTGACGCTAACCACCACGGTTGTTTCAGTGCAAGAGGCACTTATTTCTTGTTGCATATAGGTGCTAAAGAGTTGGACCTGGTGGGATCAGTACACGGAGGTGACTGACGTTAACCATTATGGTTGTTTCAGTGCAAGAGTCACTTTTTTCTTGTTGCACAGATGTGCTAACGAGTTGGACCTGGTGGGATCAGTACACGGAGGTGACTGACGTTAACCACTATGGTTGTTTCAGTGCAAGAGACACTTATTTCTTGTTGCACAGAGGTGCTAACGAGTTAGACACTCGTGGGATCGACACGGAGGGGTGACGCTAACCACTATGGTTGTTTCAGTGCAAGAGGCACTTATTTCTTGTTGCACAGAGGTGCTAACGAGTTGGACCTGGTGGGATCAGTACATGGAGGTGGCTGACGCTAACCACTTTGGTTGTTTCAGTGCAAGAGGCACTTATTTCTTGTTGCACAGAGGTGCTAACGAGTTGGACCTAGTGGGATCAGTACACGGAAGTGACTAACGCTAAACACCATGGTTGTTTCAGTGCGAAAACACTTATCATTTATTGCACAGAGGTGCAAACGAGTTCAAACATAGTGTCATCAGTTCACAAAGGTGACTGACGTTACGCACTATGGTTGTTTTGGTGCAGAGGCACTCAATATGTCTTGAAGTCTTAGTTGGGTAGTCATAGTAAAGTCAGTACACAAGAGGTGTCTGTCGTTAATCACTATGGTTACCTCAGTATGGAGAAGCCGACTACTTGTGAATCGTTGATGCATGCCTGGAAATCATATTGCAAACAGTGCACAAAGGTGCCTGTCGTTAACCAAAAATGATTATCCTAGCATGAAGTCACGTGGAAAGTAACCCTCTATGAGGCTCATTTATGTTCAGCGCATAGGCGCTTGTTGTGTTGAAAAGAAGAATGTTGTTGGGCTTGTGGCACAATAGTGCATCACTTGGTCAATGAAAAGTTAGTCTTTGCAGGTTACAATGGTACCTCTAACTAGCGAAAAAATTCTTTTTGTTCAGTCGATGAGGACGTCGACAAGATGATGCAGAGAGAAGCGAGACAAGTTGTACGTTACTTTGGATAACCTTAAAGGCGGTTGGCTTGTGGGAAAAGTGTTACTAGCCGCTGGAAAGCCAAGATGAATGAGTTCATGAGAGCAAGGTTGTTCGAGTGGGAATAGATGTACATTCACTTGGCAAATGGTGAATGCGTAAGGCAATATTTACCAACCAGGTATCGTTCGAGACTTGTGTGAATAGGTTATCACTAATGTATGTGCTTGTATGTCTTATAGTACAAGCCATATAAAGAAAGACAAAGAGACAAGTACACGCTTGTATCGTGTTGGTAACCAGAGATCACTTTACATCATTAAGCAATTAAGTGCAAGGTGAACATGTACCTGCCCGCTTGGATATTGGCCAGATGGCGACACATTCATTGCTTGAAGATCTCACTATACGGTGGGACACATTTGGCGAATGGGCTTGGTGCCGAAGAGCAAGCCATTGTGTGGCGAGTCATAGTGCTCTTGCATATGGGCATGTATGCTATTTTTTGTTTGTAGGTTGATGGCTAGATCATCAGACTCAAAGACACTACAAGGCACGCGTTAGTTGAGTCAGTGATTCGCTACAAGTGTTTCACTCGAGCCACAATCAGAGTAAAAGTGTGGGAGCATGAATCTAGCACTTGACATTGAATGAGCAAAAATGGGTCATAATGAGTTCACGATCGATGTAGATGGTCACGCAGGTGCAACCTGGTCATAAGGGAATCAAAAGAACCCAGGATCGAGGCTTGAGTTATTTACTTGAATGTTCAGATGATAGGAATAGAGAAGCGTATTAAGTCAAGCACAGATCAAAGAGGAACTGCCTTCGATGTCCATATTGGCTCATCAGGTGATAAAGAACGAGTGTCAGTATCGATGAGGACATCGATAATAGGAAGTGTGGGAGAATGTCAAGGCTGTCTCTTATTGTATTACGATCCTGCCTTGACAAGCCTGTTCAGGACCGAGCAAAGGCAGACCGAGCGGTGATATGAGCAATGCCTGAAGAGCTACCAAGTAAAAGATGCAAGTTAGGATGCTTTGGGAATGCGATGAAGGTCCTGTTCGAAAAGTGTCATCGTTTGGGACGAAGCAACGTCTACTCGCGTCATACTTGGTAAGTTTATTTAGCTCTTTAAGGGGAAGTGGTCTGGTGTTGGGTCTCCACCATCCTCCTCGCCAAGTGCTAGTAGCCGAGCTACCTTGGTGTAAGTGACCTTCTCCTAGGCCCACATAGGGCCTAGGTGTGCGGGCATTGGAGCCAAGCGGATGGCACGATGTCTCTCTAGGAGGACCTCTTAGGGACGGTTTGGGGCCACATGGCCCCATATCGCGCTTGTCGCGAGAGTCAGGGGTTGGCCGCTATCATTCGCTAGGCCCCGCGGGATACGATATTCGACGCGCATGTTGCCTGATGGATCATGAGACGACGCTTCCGAGTTGTGTCCTTGGATAAAGGGCTTGTTGAAGGCTGACTTGTCTAGGTTGGGTCCCTTTTCAAGTGCCGCACGGCGTGCCAACCCGGCCTAGACGGCATGGTCGTGACACCAAGCATGGAACATGGTTTTTTCTTCTTATGATTTGGCCTCTTTTGATTTTTTTTTATTAAGTCTAAGCCGATCCTGTGGCTGACCTTTTATCTCAACTTTTTGAGCCGTTTCTCTTTTGTTATTTGCTTTGTTCCCATGGTTTGAATGAATGACTTTTACCTTTCAAAAAAAACTTGTTTGTTGAATTGGAAAACGTCGCTCAAGTCAACATTCACATAAACTAAATTATTTTTGTGTTGTTTGGATGATTTAATTAAAGGTTTATTATTTCATACAACAAATGATCCATGGTTTATGAATTTTAGTGTATGTGTTTAGAATTTAGATTTTATGGTTTAAGATTAAAATTAAGGGTTTAGGTTTTAGGGTAATATAGTTAGGATTTAAATTTTAACCATAATTCCGAAATTATATCAACCTCTAAATTCAAACCTACTACACTTGAACTCTAAACGGAGTCTTTAAACCTTAAAACTAAGGCGCTTGTGTAAATAAAATTTTCACAAACGCTTGTGCACCCTTAATTAAACGGATGAGTCTGCTGCACTCGACGAATATCGATGAGCACCACTAACAGCAAACACCGATGAGCACTATTAATTTAATTTATAAAGATTTAAAATTTAAATGACTCACTATATAATTATAAATTAGTTAAAAATTAAAAGATAAATTGATTAAAATATATATTTTTTAATTTTTTAAACATAATTAGATCAAAATATCTGCCCTTAAATCATAAAACCTTAATTTTTTTATTTTGAAATGCAATCCGCTGTCGTCGTCGCTAGCCACCGCCAACCGACCACTTTCGCACCGCCCTGCCGCCACACCTTCGTGGCCGTCGTTGGCCCCTAAATCCCACCACCGCTATTTTTTCCACCCAGAAACATGTATGTTCACTGCACTGTTGAAACGTCAATGAAACTCCTACTATCTTGAATAATTTGAAATATATTTATAAACGTGGATTCCACCCAGAAACGATGAACAAATATGATCCGAAAATACGTTGAAATAATTGAAATTTATAAACGTGGATTTCACCCAGAAACGTGTATGTTCACCGCACTATTTTTTGTGGCAGGACACTGGCGGAGGCTAAAGCGTAAATTTTAAATGAACAAAAATTAAAGTATTATAATTTAAGATAGGTATTTTAATTTAATTATGTTTAAAATAAAATTAAAAATAATAGTATATATTTTAATTAATTTACCTTTTAATTTTTTTAAAAAAATTATAATTATACGTTCAATTATTTAGATTTTAAAATTTTATTAATTAAATTAATAATGCTCATCAGTGCTCATCGTTAGTGGTGCTCATCGGTACTCGTCGAACACTGTAGAATTTTCTTAATTAAATAAATAAAATATTTTATGTTTAGTTATTTTATGACAAAAGTATGGATTTTTGTTTAGTTTAATATTAGCATAGATATTTACACATTAATATTTTATTAATAGATAAATTTATTTTTAAATTACAAACATTTTATAATAAATTTTAACATTAAATCATTTTATTATTAAAAATATTTTTTGGATGATATAATATATTAAATATTATATATATATATCAATATACTACTAATAAAATATTATATTTTACATTTTTTGAATCAGATACTGAAACAATAGAAAGATATTAATTATTTTAAAGTTATTTATAATTAGATTGGCAATTTTTAATATTAATATTTCAAATTATTTTAGTTTAATTGTAACGCCATTTACTTGAGTTGAAAATTAGGTCAAATTCGAGAGGATACATTGGACTACTAAAGATACTTCGAATTGGAACAAATGATTCAATGTAACTTGCAACCTTTAAAATCGGATTAAAAACGGTTTATCAATTATTGGAACTCGCTCCAATAGATATTTTAATGAACAAAAACCGAAAATTTAAAATATTAAAAATATAAAATGATCATTATTTTAACGGTTCTTATCTAGGAGAGTGGAGAGGAATTTTATTTATAGTGAGTACTGAACTCATATTTTAAGGGGAATAAAAAATATTAATTGAGAGCTTTTATTATATGCTCTAAAGATTGTTAATAAAATAATATATTTTTTTAAATTTACGTATATCATTTTTGAAGGCTTCAAAAATGCAAGCTACTAATAAATTATGTTTTTAAATTATTTTCCTACTTTATTAACACTAGTTCTGGCCCACAACGTGTTGGGCGTCGTCGATTTATTTTATGAGTAATAAATTATTTTTATATTTGGAAATTCAGATTTGAACATCGTCTGTAATTTAGTTATATTTTTAATTAAAAATTATTTTTAATTAAAATAAAAATAATTAAATTTATTGAATGTGTAAATATATAACACTAAATATACTATTATGTAATTTTTGTTAACAATCACACTATCTGTTGTTCAGCTTCTAACGAAACAACACTAGTTTGTCATTTTTTAAAGTCGAGAGATTATTTTAAAACTTTTCATAATTAGAAGACTCTCCAAAAGTTCCTTATAAACGAGGAATTATTTACGTAATTTACCCTTAAAATTAGAACATTTTGGTTCGATTAGATTCTTGGTTCGATGGTTTTTCTCGACCCATGAAATTAGTACCTTGCTATCATGATGTCAAATTTATGTATTATCTAATGAAGATCCCAAATATCATCTAACCAATTTCTTAGTGGGACTAAGTTAACGCACTATTAGCGGGTGAATAAATCTCGACTCGAAAAAATTAAATTACTCGACTTGACTCGAAAAAAATCAATTCATTTTGATTTTACTCGTAATTTCATAAACTCGACTAGAACAATTTTAAATGAAGTTTGAATTATGAAATAAAAATTCAAATTTTTAATAATTAGTTTATCAAATTTCATATTTTAAGCGAGTTTTTCAATTCTGCATACATATTATGTATATCACATATAAAAATATGAAGAAAAATATATATATATATACAGTATATGCATATAAAAAATCATTAAAATTGAAATCAATATATACATCAACTAGCCTTAAATATATATATATATATATGCACCGGTATGTATATGCACGTAGCAATATATATGTACAAAAACTCAAATTTGAATTTATAAACTCGACTCAATTTAAAAAAATTTCAAATAAAAATTAAATTGTAAAATAAGACTACTCGAATAATGCAAATTTTTTTGACTCGACTTGATCGAATGTCCGGCCCTAACCATGAGGACTTTCTACTCGTTAAAACTGCTAAGCTTAGGAATCTGAATGTGAGTCATTAGATTTATATATTAATTTTTTAATATTAAATAATATGATACACTATCCAAATGCAACGCATGCAAGTCCCTATATGAGATGCCATGTTGGCCCAGAAATTGAGGGTTTAAACTTATTGTGCTTCGAAAAATGTTAATATATGATCAAACATATAGCCTAAATAAATATTAGCAGAACCCAATATCACAACAAATTATAACACTGTCGAGGGCTTATGGGCTGGCCTAGTTCTTCACCACCGTGTTTATTCTGCTGCTTTATTGGCCTTGTAATTGTTTACTAACTGCATTTGCACATCCTGGGGAACTGGTAAATGCTCCTTGTATTCCATTGTGAATTCACCTTTACCCTATCAACACACAACAGCATACATACATGAAATAAATTTACGTATCCACAAGAGGATAAGCAAATGCTCTGTATCTATGAATTGATTTCAAGTCTTACCTGTGTCATCGAACGAAGTGATGTTGAGTAACCAAACATATTGTTCAATGGTACCTGGAAACACGTGAATATGATTTTTCAGCTGTCTGTAGAAAGGAGCATAGTGCTTTCTATACGGCACTGGCATGTATGGCAAATCAAGTTTATACATGAACAGCATAGTATATGCATGACACCCCAACATCAAAGAATAATTAAACATTTTTATTTAAGCAAGGGATAAAACAAAATATTTAACCCTTGAACCTGACAAAATTTCCCTAGTCTTGAAACTTTCTTTTGACCACATAATCCCTGAAATTCAAAAATTCCCCAACTTGGTCCCCATATTTTTTTTCGTAAACATTAGTCTTGGAACTTGACAACTTTTTCCAACTTGATCTCTGAACTTGGATTTCGTTGGGGACTAAAAAGTGCGGCAAAATCCAAGTTTAGGACAAAGTTGGGAATGTTGACAAGTTCCAGGGCTAATGTGCACCAAAGGGACCAAGTTGTCGAGTTCCCGGACTAATGTGTTGTACCAAAAATAAGTTCAGCGACCAAGTTGGAAAAAGTTGTCAAGTGCATGAGCAAAGTGTTGCTTTATCCCTTTAAACAACCACGATGTTGATGCTCAAATGTCAAACAACCTTAAGGTCTACAAATATCACGTACTTTACATGATTAATAAATCATGCACAATGATTAAAGGATTGATTCCATCTAAGGCAGAGAAAATCAACAAGAATGATGAGTTAACACAAGGGTAACAAGATAAGTCAGAATTTTGTTCGAGCAAACTTAAAAGCAAATTCAAAATTTATCCACAATTATGAAAAGATTGATTCAATCCAATACAAAGAAGAAGAACAAGAGCCAGATACTGCAGTAAAAAATCCAGTTAAGCCAAAGCCTTCAAGAGAAGTAAATTTTACTTACATTGGCAGTAATTATAGAATCATCTCCATCTTGATCATTTCCAACTATAACACCTTTCCTCCTACACAGAAATGCAGAAATTCAGATGAAAAAGGTTGAAGATCAAAGAATTGCCAGACCAAAAACAATTAAAGGAAAAAGGCAGTGACTAACTTGTTAATATCACCAGCTACTGTACCCTGAAATTCTGTTGGTACTTTTAACTCAACCGACATTATAGGTTCCAATATCACAGGCCTTGCAGCACTATAACACTGTTTCACAAGTCAAAATAAGAAAATCCAGCAATGGTGTGCCAGAAAGAATAATAAGAAGGAAAACCAAAAGAAGCGATCAATTCACAGCGGATCATCATAAGCTCATTAGACATACCTGTCTGAAAGCATATATAGAAGCTAACTTAAATGCAAGCTCACTAGAATCTACTGCATGAGAAGCACCATCAGTTATAACAATCCGGATATTTTCAACTGGATGCCCAATCAAAGAACCCCTGTACATAAAAATAAAAGGGCATAACCTCAAATCATACAGTGCAACTATGTAATAAGTAGTTACTCCATAAGTCCATATTTGAGAGTTTCAGAGACATGGAAACAAAAGCTAGTCACTCACGAATTTGCAGCTTCTCTGAAACCCTTCTCAATCGCAGGAATAAAATTTGATGGAATAGCTTGTCCGACAATCATGTTTTCAAATTCAAACTTAATTGGAGATCCTGGTGGAAGTGGTTTGACATACCTATCAATACAAGAAATCAACAGATCACGTCATTGAACAAGGTAGAAAAGACTAGACAACCTTGCCATGTAATGGTTGTACAAAGAAAATTAAAACAAATTTTAACATAAAACAATTAACCCAGAACAGAAGAGTGCAGTATCAGACATGAAATTCATGCATCAAGGAACTACACCTAAAATAGATATATCACTAAGATAAGCACCGACTTGGGGAAAAGAATTGCTGCTTACCCACATACTCGTCCATATTGACCTTGTCCTCCAGACTGTTTCTTATGAAGATAATCAAATTCAGCACGTTGAGTTATAGTCTCCCTAAAATTCACACGAGGCTTTCCAACAGTAGCGTCAACCTGCTTCCAGGAAGTATAAGCTATTTAAAATGTGAAAATTCCAATCCTAGTAATCTTAAAACCTTTATCTTATATGCTCATAAAAAGAACGAGTGAAAACCTTGTATTCTCTCCGGATCCTTTCCACATATATGTCCAAATGGAGCTCTCCCATTCCAGATATAATTGTCTATGTAATAAAAATAAATAAAACGACATTGAAAGTTTGTATTTAACAGTCGGGTATACAGCATAAGAAGAATCATTGAAAATAATTTTCCATATCACACCTGCCCACTTTCAGCATCCAAGCCCACACGGAACGTAGGGTCCTCTCTCTGGAAACGATTCAATGCCTTTGAAAACTAATTCAAGGAAACAAGATTCCCCGTTAACTAACACCTAATGATATCAATGACTGCATGCATACGAGATTTTATATGGGACCAGAAAGCACTCACTTGCCCACCAGAATCTTTTGAAACGGGCTGAACGGCTAATGACATCACTGGCTCAGGGACATTCATAGAAGTCATAGTGTATTTAACAGACCCATTAGTAAATGTGTCACCTGGAAACACAAAGCCATACATTATGACAAAATTCTGAAAGCTTTCCAGGCTTTTTTTGTATAAGGGAAAACAATAGCCTCATATACATAATCAATAATCAGTTTGGTATTTTTATTGCTCCGGCATAGTCAAGCTCCTAGAAAAAATTTAAACATTGCAAAATAAAAGGCTAGCACTTGTGCAGAAATCTGAAAGTGAGTAAGACCTGAAGCACAGTCTACACCAAAAACTGCAACTATTTGTCCAGCATGTGCCTCTTGAATGTCCTGTATGCAAAAACCCCAAAAGATAAAATATTAAATAACGCCACTATTTAAAATTCACATAATTACTAAAAACTGATGTCATGAAAAGCCTAACCTCCATTTCATTAGAATGCATCCGAACCAAGCGAGGTACCTGAGACAAAATGATAAATATTTAGCCTGAATACTAAACCCCAAAGATCAGGTTAGCAGTTATACGGCAAGGAAAAGAGGAGAAAATAGCATTTAAGCTTCATGGAAGTACATCACATAAACCAGAACACCAATAATGACACATGTTCTGACCTAACAGAAACATATAATTTATGAACATTATAGTTAATAAAGTAATTACCCAACTTTTATGAACCACCTTGCATATCAGGCTGATATTAACTTGCATATGTGGGAAATAAAAATGATCATACATCATAGGTAACAGCATTTCAAAATTTCAACTGATATTCTTTTCTATCAAAAAATCACAAAATACTAACCAAAATCATCTTTTAGTTTGATATCTGTGGAAGCCCATCTAAGTCATAACTCTTCTTAGCTCAAGACCAGTACCATTACAAAAATATGCAACAAATAACACCTCCACAAAAACAAATGAGACGTATAGTTTCACACATGAAAATGGAATCCTGTGTTGCCCAAAAAGATCACACAAAACAGAAGTTCAAGAAAGGGATGAAAAAAGAACACGAAAAAACATTACCTTAATCTTCTTTCCTGTATTTACGTTGACGATAAAATCACCCTTTCGAACCACGCCCTCATAAACTCTTCACAAATATAAATTACTGTTACCATAAACACCAAATACCAATACACTACAACAATAGAAAATGATGCAGTAGCCTTACCTTAGATATGTTAGCTGACCAAACCTCCCTTCCTCCAACTTAAAAGCTAATGCCACAAGTGGTCCATCAGGAGTTCCAGGTAACATAACCTACACGGGAAACAGGGGGAGTGTTCCTTATCAGATTTAGCAGAACTTTTTTTTTTCTGGGAGGACATGTAGTATCAATTTAATACCTTCTCTTCATTCTTTGTTTGATCAAGAGCATAGTTACTGACTTCAATTGGGCATGGCAAGTAACTAAGGACACCATCCAAAAGCGGTTGTACACCCTGCACAGAAGAGAAGCCATAAAATAAATGGCATCTAATAATCCAACATATAAATAAACATATTACACAATGTTGTTTCCTTCCCAACAACATGAGGAGAAATTCCGATGACTGCCTTGTTGTCACATGTTGGTTGACAGAATTTAACAGAATCAATAAAAAATACCTTGTTTTTGAATGCGCTGCCCATGAATACAGGAACAAACTTCCGTGCTATGGTTGCCCGACGAACAGCTTCCTGCAAGTAAAAAGAAGAAGCAGCTTATAGAATTGTATGGTTAAGACCGATGTTACCTGGAATGTGTATTGGTCCTGTACAAGGAACGAAAAGTGGAACATAATTTACTACTTCTATAATGCATAATTCAACAGGGGCAGTCTTTTCCGGTTCGTTTAGTAGGAACGAAATATGATTTATTGGAACGTAAAGTATTTTTTAGAACTTATATATGAATTTTATGTTTACATGAAGACATAATTCTAAAGTAAACAAGTTTTAAGGTTTGTGAATTGATTGTTTTACTCAATAGTTATATAATAAACTATATGTTAACGGGAATGCTAGTTTTACTGAATTCGATGGCTAGTGTTCCCAAATCTGTTCTGGAACATGCGTACCAATTTAAAAATCGCTGGGGAGTTAGTGATTTAGGTAACATAGGTTAAGACACTATAAAATCAAATACTATGTGGTTTATACTTGGGTAATCGTTAAACTGAGTTCAAATTCTAACATTTGAGGCAATAAAAAGCCTCCATCCACACAAACAGCACATATAGATAATGATGAAAAACCCTTCAGCATGAAGGATCATTGTAAATTTCAGTGGAAGGCATTACATTCCTATTCCAAAATTTAGAAACAAGTATCAACTCAAAATAGTCGAAGGGCATCAAGTAACAGCATAGGCAAGCACGCTATTTTCTCCGCCATTTTTTAAATTCAAAAGGAAACTAGACAGGAAGTATCAAGTGCATTTCATGTTAATAGAAAATAAGTAAATAAAGCATCAGTCTCCGAACAGACCTCGAGATCAGCAGGGGAAATAGGCTCATCATTTAGAAATGCTTCAGCAAGTTTATCATCCACTTCAGAAACCATTTCTATTAGTTCACGTCTCTTTTCAGAAACTATAGCCTCCATATTTGCTGGTACTTCTTCAGCAACAACTTTTTCTCTGCAATAATTATTATTCGACCAATAAAAAAGGCAAGGGATGAAGAAGGCTCTACACTCGGAAAAAAATTAAGCAAACCAGTGAGATTGAAACAAACCCGCTGGAACCATGAAAATAGTAAGCTTTTTGCTGAACAAGGTCGATCAGACCCTTAAAGTTTTCTTCCAAGCCAATTGGAACTTGCACGGCCGCAGCATGATGCCTAAGCTTAGACCTTGCCTGACAATAGACACAAAATGAACGACATACCATTGTTAAATGTGTGAACTGTGAAGTTTAGTAACAACTATTCAGTTACATGAATATATCCAAATGTACCTGATTGAGAACTTTCCATGGATCAGCTCCCATTCGATCGAGCTTGTTAATAAAGGCAAGTCTTGGAACCTGATACCTTCTCATTTGTCGATCAACAGTAATTGATTGACTTTGTACACCCCCAACGCTACACAGAACTAAAATGGCACCGTCAAGAACGCGCAGCGCTCTCTCCACTTCAATTGTAAAATCAACGTGACCAGGCGTATCAATTATATTAATCTAAAACAGCAGAAATTGTTTTTTCACAGCTTAATAAATGAATAAAAGACACTGTAGTAAAATTGGGTCAAATTAATATATCTTACGAACCTGGTAATCTTTCCAGGTGCAATACGTGGCAGCAGATTGGATAGTAATTCCTTTCTCTCTTTCCAAATCCATGGAATCCATCTTAGCTCCGACGCCGTCTTTCCCGCGAACCTCGTGTATCTCGTGGATCCGGCCGGTATAATAGAGAACCCGCTCCGTCAGGGTGGTCTTGCCGGAGTCGATGTGAGCGGAGATTCCGATGTTTCGGAGTCGTTCCATGGACTCTTTCCACCATGGATCTTTCTCATCCTTTGCTCGCGCGGCGCTTCCAGCTGAGAATTGACGGACCTCGAAGTTCCCGAGGAGAAGGGATGCGGTCGGGGAGGAGGAAGAGGAAGGGGCCGCTTTGGCGGAGTACAAAGTGTAAAGGAGGCGCGGGACGGTGGATCTTTGGAATCGCGCCATGGCGGAATATTGATTAGTGGGTTATGCTTGGTGCGGGTAAAACCCTAAACCCAAGGTAAGGGGGGGGGGTTTAGTTTCCCGTTTGCTTCAGGTTTTGATTTGAAAAAACCGGAGAATTTGGGTCTGAAAATGGGCCTATTTGGTGACTATTTGTTTTCCACGAGCCCGTGGCTGGTAATCCAAATATGTTTTCTTTTAAATTTTGGGTTAATGTAGTTTTTAACCTCACTTTCGTTTTGATATAGGCTTGTAAACGAATCGACGAAAATGAATGTATTTTCGTTCGTTTATTTAATTTTAATCGAATAAATAAACAAACGCAAATAACTAAACGAACATAATTTTTTGTTTGTGTTCGTTTGTTAATAAATGCAGCTTGTTCGTGTCCGTTCGTTAAAATGATAAAACGAACATAAACGAACGAACATAAAATGACACATGTAAAAAAAATTAAACAAACATAAACGAACGAACATATGTAAATAAATTTACTTTTTTAAAAATATAATACTTTTATTATGAAAAATAATAAATATAAATAAATATCTGTAAATAAATTTAAACGAACATAAATGAACATATTACTAAACATTCACGAACGTAAATGAACGAACGAGCCATTTATTCGTTTGTGTTTGTTCATTTAATTAAATGAACATAAAATCTTATTCATGTTCGTTCGTTTAATAGATAAACGAACATAAAATCTTATTCGTGTTCGTTTAATAGATAAAAGAACATAAACGAACTTCTCACCCAATAGTTCACGAACGGTTCGTTGAATGTTTGGTTCGTTTACGGACCTATTTTGATATGTACAATTTAGTCTTCCGCTCTGAATGGAAAGATTAAGAACCAGTTTAACATTACTTAAAAAAATACGGTAAAAAAATACTTTTGAGAAGTGATATGTTTATTTGTTATTATTATTAAGAAGTGCTTTTAAGTAGATAAAATATTTATTTTAGATATTGCTTTTAAAAATATAAAAGAATTGCTGAATCGGTTTCCTACAAAAGATAGGGTGCTTGGAATGGGAATTGAGGTGAATGGTATCTATTTGAAGTATGGAGTGCAGCAGGAAACTATGAATCATCTGTTCTTGGAATGTTTCTTCTCTTAAGGGTATTTGGGAATCCATTCTTAAAACTTGCTATCTGAATGGAGATGTCATGCGTCGGGATGATGAGCTTGAATGGTTTGTTACTTACTTGAAATAAAGATCTCTTTATATGGTCTGCTACTTAATTGAATGTTTGGTTCGTTTAATAGAAATGTTCAATCTCGCTTTCGGCCTCAAAAACCCTTCTGAAAAATAATGAAGAACGGATCCTAAATCTACATTAAGCATGGCACCAGCCACTAAACCCACAGATTTCCCACTATCATAGGTTTCTAAATATGAAATGTTGGTCCTTTCTAAAGCCCTATTACTTTCATTTTTTTGTCTCTATTGCAGCTTCTTTGAGCGAACTTTGATTCCGTTGTTATGCTTCAATTATTTCCCTTGATCACCGTCCGGTGACATAAGGGATTAATGGCATAACCATGATGATCAAATATGAGGATGCAATCAAATCACATCACCCCCTACACGAAAGCCTGACAATTGTATATCAAACGAATCATTCTGAGATCAGCCGTCTGATCTCACCTTAGAAATAGACTTAAACAATACTTTATCAATTAACACATATCAACCAGATCCAAAGCCTCTTAAGATCTACATCTTATTTATTATTATTTCCCGATTCAAACAATCAAACCATGACTAAAACAATATGTCACCAAGATGACGACGATCAGTTGAGCCAACGTAATGGATTGAGATCACAGCCAACGTCACTTATGCTACGCAAGGAAACTTCAAAAGAGAGATTTTTTTAATACTAAACATTTGCAAACAAATTGTTATATATAAAAAGAACTCATCCCCTTTTGTAATTGTTTATCCATATTCATTGCACCATAATCTATTAACATGATTGTTGACTTATTGTTAATCTTCCCATTTGTTTATATGGTCTGCCAATTGTGTGCCTATGCCGCCCGGTATAAATGTCAGAGTGAAGGGGATGCTCTGTTTCAACCTCAAAATGACTCCAATGGAACAACAGCAGAATAAGAAGAGAGCGGGGGAGGCGGAGTCCGGTGTTCAATACAGAGGCGTAAGGAGGCGGCCTTGGGGGAAATATGCGGGGGAGATTCGGGACTCGACGAGGCGGGGTGGACCTCGGGTGTGGCTGGGAACTTTTGAGACAGCAGAGGAGGCTGCTCGAGCTTATGACAGAGCTGCTTTCTCTATGAGGGGTCCCTCCGCTATTCTCAACTTCCGAGATGAACATATCGTTTCACCTACGAGTTTGTATTCTCCCCCTACGGCTACCCCTTCTTCGTTGTCGTCATCATCTTCTTCTTTTATGTTTGAACGTATGGAAATCAAAAAAGATCATGGAATACAAGTGCTGGAGTTGGAGTATTTGGACGACAAATTGCTAGAGGAGCTTCTTGATTTTGAAAACAAATGAAACCACGAAAGAATGAAGCATTTTCAGTATGTTGTTTTGTAAATTTTATGATTTCTTTACTTGGAAAAGTACTCAGGGCCCCCATAAGTTGACCTATCCATTTTAGTTTGTCAAACAAAAATACCCTTAAATTGAATTCATCTCTTTTGTTGGAGAGCACGTGATTTTGACCTTTGGAGCCGCCAATTCCTACTCTAGGAGCTTCCGGGTCTCTGTTTCAGTAAAAAGATTAAAAAATATAACATTCCTCTGCATCAACTTTTGAATACAATTGCAATTTCATAAAAAGAATTTAAAAAGAATGAAATATCAGAATGGATGAATTGAAATCTCCATTGTTTACAACAGAAAATAAAAGAAAAACAGTACACAAATAAATTATTTCAATGGTTAACAAATCCAAAGCTTCCTATTTGGTATTCATGATTTACAGGCCATGCCTGTCATCAAGCAGATCCTCCAACAACTTGTTATCGAGGTACTCAAACTCAATGACTTCACTTCCTCTTCCTCTCTGGGGATTCCCTCTAGACGAAGACGCCGAAGATGGCGGAAACGATGGGGTCTGATATTGGTACTCATTCGGGAAATTGAGGATGGCCGAGTGACCCCGAAAAGCAAAAGCAGCCCTGTCATACGCCCTCGCCGCCTCTTCAGCCGTCTCGAAAGTTCCGAGCCACAGTCTCGCTCCATTCCTCGTCGGATCACGTATCTCGGCCGCGAACTTCCCCCACGGCCTCCGGCGGATTCCCCTGTATCGAATCTCCCCATTGTCGTTCCCCCTGCTCTTCCCTCCCTGAGATGCTTCCATGGTTTTGTTGAGCGTGTGAAATGGGCAAAAAGGAATGTTTGGAAGAATGGGATTGGGTCGCGCTTATATATGGCATGGATGGGGATGGTACAAAACAAGGTCAATGGCACTTAATTCCCCATGACCAAAACGCTGGGTCATTCTTGACGGTTGGAACTTGGAACAGGTTGCTAGGAAACTTCCTCATGTAATGAAGAACAAAGAGTTCGATTTTTTCCATGTTGTTTTAGATGATAATGTTTATTTTATTTCCACGTTAGCAATTACATAATGTTTCACAAAGTTTTAGTGGGGGGAATCCAAATATTGGGAGGATGCATGCATGATGATTTTCTTTGGTTTGGCGGGTCTGTAGTTGTAGTTGTAGTTGTAGTTGTTAGCTTGTTAATTTGAAGACTCCACCTTTGGATGTTGGAATTTGCAAATAGCTGCCTTTCCTTTTCACTGTTACATATTATAGTCTCCTGTATTGTCATTAAATTAATGGAAAAAGGTTCCTCATGGTCTCTTATTCTTTCTATGAATTACGGTCGAATCTCAGCCTCAAACTTTAATGGGAGAAATCGGATAATTGATGTGTCCAGTGGTACATGATTTCTTCAGCCACAAACTTTAGTGGGAGAAATTTTAAATTTTTATATGTTTTATAGATTTTTTTATTACATATTCAAAATTTAATACATCATTAAAGTTTTTAATTTTTATATAATTTTATTAAATATACAAATTTATGCTCTCTAACATAAAATTTAAACCTGTCTATAATTTTGACTGTTTTTACCCATTTTCCATTAATTTTTGGCAGCTTTTTTTTTTTTACTTTCTTACTTGCTTATAAGGCTGAGGGTAAATTACATGTTTTAGAGATTTTCTATTTTACTACAACTATGATATTTTTAATAAAAATTAAAAAAATATAATCTCTTAAAATATTAAAAAACTGAAAATAGAAAATTCTTAGTTTATTTTCTGAAATTGTAAAAATGTTTTAAACAAAGAATTATGCAAAGAAAAAATTATAAATTTTTAAGTAAATTTCAACAAAGTCTATAATTTCAAAAGAATTCCGATCCAATTCGATAATTTATTTTTTCATTCTATTCAATTTACTCATCTAGCATATCATTCGCACATTTTTTCCTTCTAATATATTCCCTGAGTGGCTTACACTCCAAAAATGTCTCTATGTCTTCTAAAATTCGGCATTTTCATTGAAATAGCATTTTTTTAAATTTTATTTTTCAATCTGATTCTCATTCAAAATTATTTTTCCTGATAGCACCCATACAGTGAATTCAATCGATGAATTTTATATTTTTGATATTTTTTAATGTGCGTATTGAAGCCTCTAAGCGTTAAAGGAAACAAATTTTAATTAAAAAATTACTAAAAATGGAATTTGCCAAGCAAGTCTGGCTAGTTCTAGAAAATAAAAAATAATACTAAAGTTTAAAAAGGTATCATATTGGTGGAAATCTTTCAAAATTGGACCAATTAAAAGAGTTAAGAACGGACGCATAACTTTATATTAGAAGGGCGACCTTATAAAATTTTAAGAGGAGCGAACTTATTAAATTTTAAGGGAATAAAATAAATTTTTAATAGAAAATACATAAAAAAATTTAAAACATATAATAATTTTAAATTTTTAGATTGACGATCGCTCCCTCCGGCCCCTCTAAGTCAATCCTGCCTATTTGGTTAACTTTGCGACTGTTGTGGACAGTGTTATTTTACGGCCAGAGAGAGTGGTTCATCTTTGGCTCCGCCCGGTGCGAGTTGCATTAAGTTGAATATTGACGCTGCTTTTTCAGCTGCAAGTGGGCTATGCGGGTGGTGATGCACGGGGCAGTGATTAGCAAGCTGCGGTCACCATGCGATCACTTATTGAAGATTCAAACCTCCTGCCTCGGTTTTTCATTAGTTGTCAGTTCATGCTTGTAGGAAAAAGAGAGTAATAGGGCATCTCAATCATGGATAAACAGAGAGGTATTAGGGTACTGTCGCACTCCCTGATTTTTAATTTTTCCATATAATTTAAATATTTTAATTGTACTTTTTATTGATAATTTGTTTTTTACATATAAAATTTTATAATTTTGTATTTCATAACTTTTTAATATAACTTGTTATAAATTTGAACCCCCATTTTTTGCTTTTCCGATTGCTCTGGGATAATTGTTATTAGGTTTTATGCTTCAGCTGCTACGCTTTGTTGTTTTGATCACGGTTTGTATTTGCTGTTTTGTTTTATTAAAAAATTAAAATTTCATAAATATCAGTGGATATCCTTCCTTGGTCATAATTTTTTTCTTATTACGATAATTTATTTAAATTACGTCATTAGTTTTAATAATATTATTACAATATTTAATTTCATTATTACGGTGATTAATCTCATACCCTGAGTCCTTGATCTAATTAACATCTGTTTGACTCTGAACAAACAATTCGGCCACAAAATCCAAACCTCGCAAATACAGACATTTAAAAGACCCGGTTAAGTTCCAAACCTCTCATTTAGAAGAATTATGATTAGAATTAAGATTTGTAAAAAAAAAACTAACATCAATAGATGGAGTTATATATCTGCCAAAAAGAAAATTAGATGAAGTTGGTATAATTAAATACAAGTGAGAAAGACTTGCATTCCATCACGTAGCAAACCCCAAATTACCGACTTAAAAAGTGAAAACCGAGTACATAGCAGCCAAGACCAGGAAAAATAAAGATTTAGTGTTAATCTGCAACATATGTACACACACAGTTGATTAAACAAATGTAGCAATGTATCTACTTGTTGTTGTGTTCCAATAAGCCAGTTGTAATCAAAACACTAAGCCACTCAGTTGCTGATCTACTCCAGGAAAAGTTAATGCACTTGTGAACATGAATCATTATATCCATCTAAATTGTATATAAAAATATATATTTAATATTTTCTCACGTTTTATTTGAGCACTCTGATATACCCCAGTCCCGTTACCACACTTGAATAAAAGAGGTGATATGAATCAAGAGAGGATATTTCCTATAAATTATGGATCTAGTGGATATACCTTTTGAAAAGTATGAAACAATATTAGTATAATCAAAATAGTACTCTTTTGACTTTTCTCTACACCCCAACTTTTGCTTTTGTCAAGACTCTGATCATGTTGTGTACTACTGTATTCATGTATACCCCTATAAATACTGTTATTTTGAGCTTATAATCAGTTCTTGCCATCTCCATTACCGAACTAAGAACCCAACAACAGCCGAGCTTTGTTAAGCTAATTTGATTGAGAGAAGAATGGGGAGAGCTCCGTGCTGTGAGAAGATGGGGCTGAAGAAAGGTTCTTGGACCCCCGAAGAAGATCAGATTCTCATCGATTACATCAATCTCTACGGCCATGGCAACTGGCGAGCACTCCCCAAACAAGCTGGTATTTTTTTACTTTCACTTGTTTTGATTATTAACTCAGAAATTCCTGGTTTGTTCTTTTTCTGATGCTTTGTTCTTTTTTTCCCCAGGTTTATTGAGGTGTGGAAAGAGTTGCAGGCTACGTTGGACAAACTATTTAAGGCCAGACATTAAACGAGGGAATTTCACCAGGGAAGAAGAGGATACCATTATCAACTTACATGAAACGCTTGGTAATAGGTGCGTTTCATCTTCCATCATCACCTTAAAGTTACCAAACATTAGTAGGGTAAATTTGAGTTCATATCCGTTTTTACAGATGCAGATGATTGATCTTCTTTTACCAATTCCGAATATGCTGTTTATTCATAGATCTGCATTGGTTTGATAACCATATTTTAATGAATTAGGTTATAGATATAATCATAAAAACATGTGAAACTGAGAAGATTCCTTGCTGAGAATTGTCGCCATGCTTCTTACAGACAATAAAAAAATAAATACTACTAGTAATTATCATATTCATACAAGTCTTTTTAACTTTTTATCCTTTTGGACATTAAAAGGTTAAAAAAATGACTGCAAAAAACAAGAGCTCCACATTGTTTAATCCATGGCATAAGCAGATTCTGATTTTCCTTATATATATTTTTTCGTATTCTTACAGATGGTCGGCAATCGCGGCGAGATTACTGGGACGAACGGATAACGAAATAAAAAATGTATGGCACACCCACTTGAAGAAGAGGCTGAAACCGAACCACGGTTCCAATGACAACAAGCGACAAGCCAAAGCCAACGTTGTAACTACTGCACATACGCCAGGTTCCCCACCGGAATCGAGCAGTGAGGTTTCCACGGTAACCACAAGCGAAAACAACGGTAACATGTGCGCGACCAAGATTGAAACACACGAAAATCATGTGTCCGAAATCGATGAGAACTTCTGGTCGGAAGTATTGTCGGCCGACAATTCAAACATGGCCGGCGATTTTCAAGTTGTCGGTTCGGACCCGCAACTTCATCATCAGTACTTTCCAAGCTCCCCTCTACCAAAGTTGGAAGCAGTCAATGACTATGGTTCAAATATATATGAAACAGATGCTAACATGGATTTCTGGTATAATCTTTTTGCTAGAGTCGGGGATTTATCAGAATTACCAGAAATTTGAGTAGCTGGTTTAGTTCTAGTAATTAACTTATGGGTCTCGTTAATTAGTTGTAACCCTTTTGTTCCTTTATTTGTTTTCAATTTTAACCTCGTAATTATTCGGATTGAAAATGGAAAATTAAAAAGAAAACAATAATCATCATCATTTATCTTGTAGACCGGCAGATTTTCTATGAAACACTATGTTCAATGATCTTGAAATTGTCAAAACTCTCAATTGTGAACTCCAAATTAGAATAATTTTTGGCAGCATTCATCAATTACGTGCGGTTGTGCTTGTCCAATTCATGGCTGTATTTGTCAACACCGGCGTACTTTGATAATCTAATTCTTATTTCCTAACTCGTCTCACACATTTTATTCAAAAATGGATTCTATAAAACAAAATATGTTCCATTATTTTTAAACAACTAATTTAATATTTTATTAATAAATCATAAAAATATTATTAAAATTTATCAAATACTTAAAATTTTATTATTTTGTCAAAAATTTTAAATACAATTAAAACAATAAGCGACAACATCTAACTTATTAAATTATCACTTCAAAAATTTATAAAATTATGAAGATAAAAAAATAAGAACCCTAAATAAACACTCATCCTGCACCCCTTGCCAGACGCCACTATCTATTTTTCATATCAAATATTTGGGTTTAGGGTTAATTAATTAGAATTCTTACATTCATCGTCATCATGTTCCATGACAGCAATTACTTTCAAGCTGTGGTTCGAATTATGATGGACGGGAAAAACTCCTGCGCTGCACTCTGACAAACACACGCAGTTAAGATTATCAAATTAAATATTGTTATATTTAATGCACTAAACTGTATAGTTGATGCATTGATTAATGAATTACAAGACACATTGCTTTTTTTTAAAAAATAATTATTATATATATTATTAATAATTTATAACATATTTATTAATCTATTAATAAGGTGTTTTGATACAGTTTAACGACAGTGTGAGTGTACAATGCATTAAATACAAACTTATAATATTTATTTCTTTTAATAATCTATATTGATTACAATGTAATATATGCTTATACTTTTTTTTAATTCTTTGATAACATACACTTTACGTATAAAGTTGTTCGAACTCGAATTTCAATAACAATCCTCCTTTTTTCAATATTTATTCTTAATTTAAAAATAACTATGGATCTCACATCGGATAGATCGTAACTACATATACCAGATTGCTTTTTCTCTCACGAGACTGATAAAATCTTGATGATATGTCGTTATTTTTAAAATTAATTTTACTCCATAACAAGACAATTTGATGACCCTTACATCCACAATATTTTTATTGTAGAAATTCTTTCTAAATCTATACGAACCCTTTAAAGATATAGTCTAAACCCTTATTCAGCTTCATGAAAAGGAAGGTCGTTTCTAACGTACATTCTTAAAATCTCGTTGAGTGCTGCCATTTATTTTATTTGAGAGAAATAAATAGGAGGCAGTTTAGTGGCAAAACAAGAACCGTTGATTTCATTATTTATTTAATCGCTTAATCAATAGAGATTGGTCTAAGTGTTAAATAATTTAGTATTGCTGAAATAAATTTTGAGTTTTAAGTTTTGAGTATACAGAGAATTCTTATCGTAAAACTCAACCACTAAAATTAAGTGTACAACATGTGTTGATCTAAGTTAGTTCTGATTGATTTCTTTGTTGATAATTGATTTGGTTAAGTCGCCAAACATTTCGGCAGAAAAATAGTAAGATAATTGCCACTGAACAAAAAAGCAACACGCGTTTTAAAATGTCCACTTGATCTAGATATCAATTTGACAACGGCTAGTTAATTTCTTTTCTCATACGCACAAATTGAATTAATTAATTTATTATAATGTTATTCTATCCACCAAAGGCAATGGATTCGTAGAAGATTTGGAGTTATCAATAAATATATTAATTTAAATTGGATTACAATTCACAGAATGAAACTTTATTTTCTTAACGCTATCATTCTCAAACGATACATTAATAAAATTTGTAATTAATCAGTTAGTTTAATAAGATAAAGCGTTAAATATTTTAGACATTTAAATTTTTTTTGAACCAAACACTAAATTGTATAAAAATATGAGAAAACATACACATATAAACATATACTAAAATATAAAAATAAACGTAAAAAATAAAGAGTATGCAACCGTGAATAACAAACTCAAATATTTTCATAAAATTTTAATCAGTGTTCTTTAAATCTAACACCATAGCCAAATCTTGGAGTACTCACTGGAAGAGCGCATATTATTGAATTACTCCAATCAACAAAAAAAAATGTCTTGGTTAACTCTAAGAGCAACCACCCCACTCAATATTGTGCGGCAAGATTCAATTGGAACATTCACCAGGTTGTAAACATCTTCAATATCAGTATGTCATAGAGGAAGACAAAGAGCGTGCCATAACGGTAGATAAAAAATATGTCAAAAATAATTGACAAAAAAAATTAAAACAAAAAAAAAAATCGGTAGACGATCAAAACTATCACCATTGACTTGAAAACACTAAAAATTACTTAAAAACTCTCAACCAAATATGATAATTGCCGCAGAAAAATGAGAGAGTGGGAGAAAATGAAAAAGTGTGAGAAAATATTTGGTTAATTGTTTAGACGTCTAAGATTTAAATATTAATATTGTGAATTAGACAAACTAAATTGAAAAAAAAAATCACTACAAATCACGAGTTTTTTTATAGACATAGTTCTTAAAGTTCTCTTTATAATCAAGGTATATTATCTTTATTGTATCTTCTCTTACTATTAATGAAATTCGACTTTAAAAAGTTAATAAAAGTGAAATTATAAACTTCAATATGAACGTAAAACACACAAAAAACTAGAAGGTTGAGCTTCTTCACATGCCATTGAAAGACAAAATTACATGTGATTCATGTGAGTGAGCAGAAGTGTACTATCATCACAAGATGCTTCACAAGTCCACATCAGGTTTGGCATTAGACGAGACATATGCATGTACTATCACCTAAAGTGGAGCAATTTCATGACTTAAAAATCAAATAATTGAGTGGATTGGTGATGAAATGATGCGTAGCAACTGGCAATTAAGGGGAAAAGATTCAATCAGATCAATTTGAAAGAAAAAAAGGGGATAAGTTCTGGGGAAAAGAAAAAAAAAGAAATGAACCAATTCAACTCTTTGGACGGTTTTACCAACATTGTAGCCAAAAAAGGTGGGCAAACTGTTATAAGTCATCCAAAAGTTCATCAAATATCAGACGAATAATATTGGATTTCAAAAACTTTTGCCTATACTAACAGGTTGGCCCAAGTGGTAAGTCTTGAGTTCGAAGCGTTGTGTATGTTGAAATTCTTGTTGGAAAACTTACCTACTAAAATTAAGTGTAGGACGATGGTCAATTCAGATTAGTCAGGGCGAAGCCCTGTAAATAGGAAGGGCAACCATTTTTTTTCATATTTTCTAGTGAGTGTAATAACCCGTTTTGCCCCAAAAAAAACTAAACTCGTTTACAACCAAACCCAACCGGATCCAGTAACCCGACCCATTAACTTACCAAAATGCCCTTAAAACCTTAACCCTAATCTAATATCCACCACTGCCGTCACTTCACCAGCGACCAAAACAAACCCCAAATTAAATCAACCTATAAACCACATAACCTAAAACCCTAAATTAAACCCCAAAATCAACCATTAAATCAAATCAACCAAAAAAAACAATATGTTACATAAACCTACCCTAACCCTCTGCCATAACCATCACCCTAACCTACCCAAATCCGAGCAAGGAGGCCTTCCCAGATGCGGCGCCGTCGAGTGAGTGAGTGAGAGGGATGAGAGGAAAATTTTTAGGGTTTGGTATTATCAGTTTCGAATAAAAACTAAACCCATCTTAATATTTTAAACCTACTGAGCTAAACGACACCGTTTGGTGTCTATGTTTTATAAAAGTGGTTAAATTACCACATCAGTCCCTCTTCTTTCTTCCCGCTTTTCTCTTTGTCCCTTATTTTTGTTTTTCTTTATTTTCGCACTCTAGTTTGCTTTTCATTTTAATTTGGTCATATGTTTTGTGTTTATTTAATTTTTCAGCACCTTTATTTATTGTCACTCATATTTATGCTCATATATGTTACGTTTGTTTTATTTTAGTCCTATTGTTTGCTACTCATGCTATATAATTTAATGTTTGTGCATTTTAGGTCTTAATTTGTTATTTCCATGTCGTTTTATGTGTACATTTCCATGCATATTACGTTTTACGTTATAATTTTCCTAAGTTTTTGTACCTTATGAACTACATGTTATTTTTGTTAGTATAATGTATATCTTACTTTATCATATATATATATATTATATTATGTCGATATTATATTTATACTATATAATATGTATTTTTTAGGGTATGTCATATTTCTATATATATATTTTTACATAGTATTATCATGTGTCATATTATAATTTTCTTTATGTATGTATTGTATTTGTTTATACTTTTATTATCTACATCATATATTTATGATAGTATATTATATGTTCATGCATCTATTTATGTTTAACATATTAGCATACTTAGATATCCATATCTCTGTATATATCTATCATTTCACCATGTACATGCATATTTATTTATCTTTCTAATTCTCTTTATATATGCTTATGTTTTTATACATGCACATATTTTTTTTAATTATTGTGTTTTTAATTCCAGTTTTTATAATGGCTTTATGCCTTTATTTTTGTATGTGTTATGCTTAAATACCATGTTTTAAGTTGCATTTCGAATATAAATTGTCAATGCGGTGCCCTTTTATCCGAGCGTAAACGGGGCCAGTATCAGGCGTAGTGATAGTGGTTGGGCGTTTACTCTCGAATAACGGGACCTTTAAAATCTACTCGCACTTATAACCAAATTTTAATTTAATCGTTACTTTAATCCGGAAAGTCTAATATTAATAAAGCGGTAATTATTAAAGTACCAATTTTGGGCGGTGTGGGGTGCTAATCCTTCCCTATCCGTAACCGACTCCTGAACCCATCAATTTTAGGTCTCTGGTTTTTACGGTGTTCGGTCCACCTTGAGTGGCCGGTGGCGACTCTATTTTTAAATAAAACATGGGTTTTATAAAACTCCTCACGAAATACATTATTTTCAAAATAAAGTAAAACAAAGAAAAAAATACCTTTTTTAGCGGGAGGGACATCGCTACAGATGGCGACTCCGCTAGGGATATTTTTGTTTTTCAAAAAATAAGAGAGTCGAGCTTTTTTTCAAATAACTACCGCTTTATTAATATTGGAAATTTTGGATTAAAGTGACTATTAAATTAACATTTGATTATAAATGTGTGTTTATTTTAACGCATTTAAAATATGGCATATAAACCATTTTTTTAAGTTGGGGAAAAACGTTAATGCTTTCGTGGATATATCGTTCTCCCGTGTAGGCCTAGCAAGTACCTTCGGGGCTCGAGTACCTTATGCTTTCGTAAGGATATCGTTCCTTCATGCAGGCATAAGCGAATGGGTATCCCTGAATTAAACCTGGTTGAAAGGAGCCTATAATGGGTGATGACCGGGGGTCTTGCTACTCTTAGTAGAGGACAACAATGACAATTAAGATACCTCTTAGCACCAAAACTGCATATAGTGAGCCGTAGAAGCCAACCCTTTAGAGCCATGTGAAACTTTGCCCGATTAGTGGTCACCCTATTTAGGCTCTGGTGCCTTATTTCTTGTTTATGTACATTTTTTATTACTATATTTTTGTTATATTTATCATTTTTTTATTTAATCATTTTATTTGGTACTAACTCGTTTCATTTAATTCTCATCGCATTGATTTCACCTGCATCATTGCACAACATCATCACAATCTTAATTTTGCATCGCATCGATTTAGGACACATTTTGCATGCATTCATTTTTAGAATAATAAAACTAGCCCTCTGGTTGCCCCATTAAATACAACGAAATTGGTCGATCTAACACCTTACAGAACCTCTACAAGAGCCTGATCTTGGGGCATGTCCAAAAGCACCCTCCACATCTTTTACAAACATTATGCCTCTAACAAGGTCCCAGTCCAGGGGCATTCTTTGCCAAGGTCCATCATTCATTACCGAGTCAAACTCTCACATCCTTTACCACAGTCTGCAAAAATGCACCTAATCCAAAATAATAATAGTAATGAGCTGCCATGAACCAACACACAATTTTTGAACCCAACCTAGGGGGCAACAGAATCCGCACTCAAAGTGTCAAATTCAAGAGCAGTGTCAAAACGAACAAAATTTTGGGGCATGCTCCCAGATGAGAGTTAATTCAAAGAAAAGTGTTTGAACCCAGGACAAAGTCGGGGCACCACCACATGAAAAAAACCAAGATCCTGATAGGACCAGTGAGGAGTCAGGGCCATCCCATTGAGGGCCAAAAAATCATGTCGCATTCATGCATTTAGTTGCATTCATCTTGCATTGAATCATTCTTGCATACATCATACATTTAGATTAGGTGCATACACCGAAGTCACCATGCATTTAGGCATAAAGTTCATGCATTTTTGCTTACAAAATGTTCAAAAAAAGAGACCGAACATCCTCAACATGGGGGCAACGGCATGATGACCAACCTTATTCATGGAAGAGGCCAAACAAGAAGATGTTGAAACACCCAAAATAAAAGGTATCAGGGACAAAATCTTTGACAATTACTGGCCAATGTTTTTTTCTTTTGTAGGATTTGATTCCTCCAACGATGGCGTGACGAACGCTATCAATTTCCCGACTATCACTCCTACCAACAGAGACAACTATTTCCAAATTTCGCCCTCTGTCGATAAAGAAGCAGAGTAAATTTTTCACACATTCTCTTGCTGCCAATAGCACAACAATCCCACATCTTGCAAATCATGCCTCCGTCAGTGGTGGTACGCCAACTTAATGAAGATCTTGCCTCCGTCGGTGGTGTTGCAGATCAAATTTTCCATCCAGATCCAATCTCTCCGCCGATGGTGTAATGGATCATATATTCTGCTGATCTAGTCTCTCCGTCAGTGGTGTAGCGGATTAAATCCTATCTAGATCTTGCCTCTGTCAGTGGTGTTGCAGATCAGATTTTCCATTCGGCCCTACCTCTCCGTCGGTGGTGTAGTGGGTCCCACATTTTGCTGATCTAGTCTCTCCGTTAGTGGTGTGACAGATCAAATTCTCTCCAGGTCTTGCCTCTTCGACGGTGTTGCAGCTAGACCTAAATTTTACTCGAAATTTACCTTTGTATTATAGTTGTATCTAAAAAACAAAAAAAAAACAAAAAAGAAGAAAAAATAGAAAAAGTCAAAAAATTGGAAAAATGGTCGAAAAAGAGAGAAAAATGAAAAGAAAAAAAGCAAAGAAAAGAAGATAAAAAATGAAAAAAACAAAGCAAAAAAGGAAAATAAAAGAAAAGGAAAATGAAAAAAATGAAATTCCGATCATGCCTCTTCGTCAGAGTCGTAGCTTGATCACACATAAAAAAACACTCTGATCATGCTTCCTCGTCAGTGTTGCAGCTGGATCGAATTTTGTAAACATTGCCTCTTCGTCGGTGTTGTAGCTTGGTCAAATTTAACTTTAGGTTCTGCCTCTTCGTCGGTGTTGTAGCTGAACCTAATTCACTAACTTCCGGTCTTGCCTCTTCGTTGGTGTTGTAGCTAGACCAAATTCACTAACTCTTGATCCTGCCTCTTCGTCGGTGTCGTAGTTGGATCAATATTACTAACTTTAGACCATGCCTCCTCGTCAGTGTTGTAGCTTGGTCAAAATTTACTAACTTTCTAGTTGTATCAATGTTGTATCAAAAAAAGAAAGAAAAAGAAAAAAGAAAGAAAAAAACAAAAAAAATAAAAATAAAAAAAGAAGAAAGAAGAAAGAAAGAAAAAGAGAAAAAAAAAAGAAAGAGAAAAAGGAAAAATTGAAAAAAGAGAAAAAAAGAAAAAAAAAATGAGCTTTCAACCAAATTCTGATCATGCCTTTTCGTCAGAGTCATAGCTTGATCACACACAAAAAAAACACTCCGATCCTACCTCTTCGTCGGTGTCGTAGCTGGATCAAATCTTCAGACCTTGCCTCTTCGTCGGTGTTGTAGCTGAACCAAATTCACTAACTTCCGGTCTTGCCTCTTCGTCGGTGTTGTAGCTAGACCAAATTCACTAACTCTTGACCCTGCCTCTTCGTCGGTGTTGTAGCTGGATCAACATCACAAACTTTAGACCATGCCTCTTCGTCGTTGTTGTAGCTTGGTCAAAATTTACTAATTTTCAATTTTTATCAATGTTGTTTCTTGAAAAAAATGAAGAAAAAAAAGAAGAAAAAAAAAGAGAAAAGAAGAAAGAATAAAAAAAAGAAAAAATATATGAAAAAAGAAACAAAAGTAAAAAAAAAAACAAAAAAGGAAAAAAAGGAAAACGTTGTCAGTTTTCTGATCTTGTCTCTTCGTTAGAGTTGTAGCTGAATCATACATCAAAACTTTCATCCATCGGTCTTGTCTCCTCGTCAGTGTTGCAGCTGGGTTGAACTCTCCTTAGGTATTAACTTATTATCAATAATGTAGCAAGTTGGATTTATTTTGCTTCCCCAACAGACAACCCCCTATTTTAAATATTTTGCTTTCCAAGAGTGACAAGGTAGATCAACCAAGACAAGAAAAAAGACCTGCATCAAAGAGAAATAAGATCTACAGAAGAACGAAGACATGCGTCAAGAGAGGAAAAACTCAGCCGGACCGGACAAAACGGGTCATTTTTAGTCTTTGCTCTATTGCTGTTACACAAAAATAAGCAAATAGGGGCAGCTGTAATAACCCGTTTTGCCCAACAAAAAAAACTAAACCCGCTTACAACCAAACCCAACCTCGATCCAGTAACCTGACCCATTAACTTACCAAAATGCCCTTAAAACCCTAACCCTAATCTAATATCCACCCGCCGCCGCACCTTCTGCCACCGATCATCCACCGTCGCCGTCACTTCACCGGCGACCAAAACAAACCCCAAATTAAATCAACCTACAAACCATATAACCTAAAACCTTAAATTAAACCCCAAAATTAACCTTTAAATCAAATCAACCAAAAAACAATATGTTACATAAACCTACCCTAACCCTCTGCCATAACCATCACCCTAACCTACCCAAATCCCGAGCCCATACCCTAAAAATCCGGCCGTGCACCATCTACTCAAATCTGCAGAATAAAGAAATAGATTAGTTATTATTTTAGGTTGTAAAAAACGGGTTTATATAACCCTAAAAGGAAATCGAACCTGTGGGGGAGTTCTAGGGGCTTAAAAAGAGAAAAAAAAAAGGAATTTTCAGATCGAGAGGAAAAAATTTGTAAGATTTCTTGGATGAAATAAATATTTCGAAATCAAAACCTTGTTTCTTTTATCCACTTGAAATCAGAGTTTTTAAACGAAACCTAGATTTATTTTTAGAATCTTTGAATTAAAGGAGTTCGAATCATACCTGGTTGTTCAAGCTCCGTCGTGACCATCGCCGTGACGCCGAGCCGCCGTTGAACGACATATCATGGCCGACCGAGCATGGAGGCCTTCCTAGATGCGGCGCCGTCGAGTGAGTGAGAGGGATGAGAGGAAAATTTTTAGGGTTTGGTATTATCAGTTCCGAATAAAAACTAAACCCATCTTAATATTTTAAATTTGATGAGCCAAACGACACCGTTTGGTGTCTATGTTTTATAAAAGTGGTCAAATTACCACATCAGTCCCTCTTCTTTCTTCCCGCTTTTCTCTTTGTCCCTTATTTTTATTTTTCTTTATTTTCGCACTCTAGTTTGCTTTTCATTTTAATTTGGTCATATGTTTTGTGTTTATTTAATTTTTCAGCACCTTTATTTATTGTCACTCATATTTATGCTCATATATGTTACGTTTGTTTTATTTTAGTCCTATTGTTTGCTACTCATGTTATATAATTTAATGTTTGTGCATTTTAGGCCTTAATTTGTTATTTCCATGTCGTTTTATGTGTACATTTCCATGCATATTACGTTTTACGTTATAATTTTCCTAAGTTTTTGTACCTTATGAACTACATGTTATTTTTGTTAGTATAATGTATATCTTACTTTATCATATATATATTATATTATGTCGATATTATATTTATACTATATAATATGTATTTTTTAGGGTATGTTATATATCTATATGTATATATATATATATATTTACATAGTATTATCATGTGTCATATTATAATTTTCTTTATGCATGTATGTATTTGTTTATACTTTTATTATCTACGTCATATATTTATGATAGTATATTATATGTTCATGCATCTATTTATGTTTAACATATTAGCATACTTAGATATCCATATCTCTGTATATATCTATCATTTCACCATGTACATGCATATTTATTTATCTTTCTAATTCTCTTTATATATGCTTATGTTTTTATACATGCACATATTTTTTTAATTATTGTGTTTTTAATTCCAGTTTTTATAATGGCTTTATGCCTTTATTTTTTTATGTGTTATGCTTAAATACCATGTTTTAAGTTGCATTTCGAATATAAATTGTCAATTATGTGCCCTTTTATCCGAGCGTAAACGGGGCCAGTATCAGGCGTAGTGATAGTGGTTGGACGTTTACTCTCGAATAACGGGGCCTTTAAAAATCTACTCGCACTTATAACCAAATTTTAATTTAATCGTCACTTTAATCCGGAAAGTCTAATATTAATAAAGCGGTAATTATTAAAGTACCAATTTTGGGCGGTGTGGGGTGCTAATCATTCCCCATCCGTAACCGACTCCCGAACCCATCAATTTTAAGTCTCTGATTTTTACGGTGTCCGGTCCACCTTGAGTGGCCGGTGGCGACTCTATTTTTAAATAAAACACATGTTTTATAAAACTCCCCGCGGAAGACATTATTTTCAAAATAAAGTAAAATAAAATTAAAAAAATACCTTTTTTAGCGTAAAAGTACATCGCTACATTGAGAACTCCCCAACATTACTAAACATTGAAGGGGACTCGTTGGTCTCATGGGGCCAACCGTTTACTAATCGTTTGAGCGTGATATCAATGGGAAAATCACTATAATCAACCCTTATATTGCCCTGATAAGATGAAACAATGCCTACTTTATGTCTGCGAATGCATCGTTGGCATTGCAGAAATACCCATAAGAGCAATATAAATTAGTTAATCAGGGGTGAGTCTTTCATCGAGTTGAGTAATTTTTTTAAGTCAGTCGAGTTGGTAAGTCTTATTTTATCATTTAAATTTTATTTCAAAAAATTTTCGAGTCAAATTGTTCAAGTTTTTGTACAACTTTAACATGACTCTCCTACGATTATGAATGTTGTGTCTTAGTCTAAAATTACTAATATTGTAAAAAAAATCAATTAATAAATAATTTTTATGGTGTTAATGATTTGTACTAAGAAATAAAATATAATAATCTCAAATTGGAAAACATTAAAGGAACATAAACCATAATATTGAATTTTTTTTTCACATTTATTTTAATAATTATATATATATAATTTCATTTATTTTTAAACTATATATATGAAATTATTAAAATAAATGTGAAAAGGAAAAATATTCAATTTAGTTTAAAAATATAAAAACTATATATCTAATTTTATTTTAAATCTTGCTTTAACTATATGTTAAATATATTTATATTTAAATTAATTATTTGAATTGGTTAAGTGGTTTGTATAGTTTTACACATCCCAAGTGATTTAAGTTCGAGTCTCATAGCAACCATTTTTAATTATTTATTCTCTAGCATTTACTGCATTATAAGATATATATAAGAACTGGTGCAATTTGTTTTATCAAGATTGAATTGGCGTAGTGGTAGAGTCATGGAGTTTTACCCATGAGGTTGTTGGTTCAAACCCTATTAAGTATTTTTCTTTTATTCTTGAATTTTCCTTTCTGGTGACACAATTAGAGGAAAATAAATATATTAAATATTAAAAAAATAAAATAATAATTAGATTAAAATCATCCAATCGGGTGATGACACATGTCATTACCAGATTTGTTGATTAATTTTTATTTATTTAAATTAAAATTAAGACTAAATTAATATAATAGATAACTAATAAGGATCAAATATACAATTATACAAATTTTACTTTAACGGCTACGTCACCTTTCTCTTAGCTTTTAACGGCCGGTGGTTAAAATAGGTCTATTTAAATAGTTTGGTAATAAAATTTTGAATTTTTTTAGTTGGATGGTCAAAACAGATCACAGACAATAGTTGAGTGGTCACTGGGATAATTTTTTCTAAATTTAATTAATATAAAAAAACCTATAACACTTGGGACGGGTGTGCAGTATTAAGGCCAAACGAATGTCACAATGTCTCCTTGAGAGAGACTTTTATGGACGGTTTGAGGTACGAGGGTCTTGTGTTGTTTTCATTGCCAAGTTTTGGGTTAGACTCTACCTTTCGTTAGACCATGTAAGATCTTACATTCAGAAGTTTTTGTTGGCTTTAGGTTGTGAAACGGCGTTATTGAGAAAAATCTATAGATAAAGAACATGAGAAAAGGCTGATTTATCTAAGAAGTGTTCCTTCAAATGCAAAAATGATATGACCTTGATAGTTTATTTTTTTATTTTTTTTCAAATTATTTAATTGTATCTTAAATTTTTTTATTAAATAAAGAATTTTTACATTTTAAATGACAAATGTTACGGCTCGAACTCACAAGCAATATAAACACCTTATTACTAGGTCAATTAATAGATATTTAATTTAAACTGTTTTTAATGGAGAGAAAAATCACTTTATCTTTCTCAACCACTATACTACTTTTAACCAATAAGAAGTCTATGAATCTCAAACCCCTCAACAATTCTAAAAGAGACCCAAAAGAATGAGAACAACACATTTATCTCCCTTGTTCTCTCCACTCCTTTTGATTTTGTTTGTTGTATATTCCTTTCGAAAAATTATTGTTGATTATTGAGCCTCTTTTATAGCAAAAGAACTTATTAATTGTTTATTAAATCTTAAAAGAATTAGTAAATCCCGGAAGATATGTCATACGGTGAAATATTCTATGGGTAGTATTTTGTGCATGTCTCGTATTATTTATCTTGTATCCTGATTCATTGTTTTTGAGAAATAATTTTCCAACATATCACACTTAGAGAATTGGATTAATCTCATATGATAAAGGCTTGATGACTGAAAATTAATCAATTTATTTACACCATTTCGCTTCCCTTTTCCCAGCACCACCTCCTCCCTCAATTTCTCAACGCCTTCCTATCTCTCCCCTTACAACCGATTAAAAATATTACATATATAAACCAAGAAGCAGTAATTAACGAGCGCTACAAATTAAACCGATTAAAAATATTACATGTATAAACGAAGAAGTAGTAATTAACAACCTAACAAGTGATCACAGTAGAAAAAAGAATGTTATTTATCATAAGAAATTCGAGTTTAATTCACTTTATCAGTAAAGTGTGTAACATATCAAAAGGTTAAAAAAATATAAATAAATATTAATTTATAATTACTTTGATATTATTAAAAAAAAACAAGCGCTACAAATTACGTGCTACATTTTCCTAACGCTCCATTTCAGCTCGGAAACTCGCAATAAATTCCTCAGCTTTCGCATCTATTCCATAAAGCATGGGCGACGCCAATCCTACAGATTCCTCAGCACCAAGCTTTTCACCTTAATCGCTTGTTCCCGCCTCTGCACCTTCATCAACGAGCTTCTTCCCATTCTTCTTCTCCGACGGTGGCCGCTGAATATACTCCACCACCTCACTCACAGTCACCGGCGCATCTTTAAACAGCTTATCTATGTAAACCGGCGCGGCCGCTTTATTCTTGGAGATGTACTACCCAAAAGGAAGAGCACGACGTCTCTTCTTGCTCTTAAACTGAAGGCGTTGCCCTAAGAAAAGTGAAGGCCGTGTGGTTTTAGAACCAGCCTTTTGCAGCCGGTTATTGTTCCAGGGTTTTTTGATAGCTTTGGATTTGTGAAGCTTGTGTAGTCTGGTTTGAAATATGGAGGTAAAGCTTTTCCATGCCTTCTTGGCCGGAGGAAGCCTTATTCTCAAGCAAGACATGAACAGAGAGATGGAAAGAATGGGAGGAGAGATCTGCAAAAGGATGTTAAATTGCTTCTTTATAAAAGAAAATCAGTTTAGAGTATGTGATTCGTATTCTTTTATCTTTGTAACTTTATGGGACTCGCTTAGGTATTACGCTATTTGCTTGAGGCAAGAAATATTAATGAGATAGTGGGAGATTGGCGGTTGAAAAGTAAGCTTTGTTTGTTTAATTAAGGTTAATAAAGCAGCTTAGATCATAAGCTAATTCAACCGACAAGTTGGAAACCACATTCTTCTTAATAGTAAAACAAATACGTACGCTGTAATTGAAATTCAACGAATGTGATCTATATGCTAATTATGCTTATTATCAACTTAGACAAGGAAAAAGAACAAGTAAGCTAGCAGAATAGTAAATTTAAAAAGGTTTTTAATAAAGAAAAATTATTACATGGTCTCGACTCACTAGTCATTCGTGGTCCCGACCCACTACGTCATTCATGGTCCTTCTCACTAAAAATCAGCCACATAATTTCTTTATTTCCATGTTATTTTTTCTAAAGATGAATATTCACCTTTTTTAAGCCATGTAAATAGGGAGTGGGTAGTTACATTGAAGTTGATTATGAATAGATTAATGGCATGAAAAAAAAAAAGAAATTATGTTTTTTTAAGCCATGTAAATAGGGAGTGGGTGGTTACATTGAAGTTGATTATGAATAGATTAATGACATGAAAATGAAAGAAATTATGTGACTTATTTTTAGTGGATAGGGACCATAGATGACGTGGTGGGCCAAAACCATATAATAGTTTCTCGATCTAAGGGTCAATTACTTAGAAGTACTACACAAATATATTTGTATTTGATGCATGGACGTATGTATTATCGGTAAATAACATTGTTAAAATTATAAATTTAAAAGTTTATGATAATACATTTTATAATCATTTGAATATCAAATAAACTTTATTATTTTTAATATTTATGTTAGTTATATATTTTTGAAGTCATGGTTAAGCACATGGACGGACACGGGACTTTAGATTAAGGGACGAACTTATAAATTTTTAAGGGGCAAACATATAAAAATTTATATGTGATAAAAATAAAGTTTCAATAGAAAAAACATAATTTTTTTTTAAAATTTTAAAATTGTATAAGAATTTCAAAATTTTAAGTTATCTTGCCACATATTGGTTCATAAGATACCTCATATAAGTTATCTTCACTTCGCATTTTCTCTATATTTTACGATATACCTTATCTAAGTTGAAAGTATCGTAGCAGCCAATGTTCACTCTTCATTGTCTACTTTTTACCTGTTAGGGACAAAAAAAAATCAGCACCTTTTTCGTGACATATTCTATGCTCAACATTAAAATTTTAAATTTTAAGAGTTTAGCCTTAAAATTTAAATTTTAAACTTTAAAAAATACATCATACACCATAATTGCTTAAAACATAAACCTTAAACCTATTTTTTAAGGTAATGCGTAAAAACCAACATAGAAAAAAGATAGAAAATTTTTATTCACGTACTAGTAACTTCACAACGGGTAGGCACGAAAATTTTAATCATTTTACTTATTTATGTTCACGTTTATTATTTACTACTTCGAGTTTAGATAAGATGATAAAAAAATCCTAACTTAATCGCATGAATGGACTTGTTGGCAGATTAATTCGGGTTAGATTTTGCAAAGATTCAATATGGGAGTGACCCTCCCAATTCAATTTTATTCATTTGCAACGTCAGGATTTAAATATCTAATATTGCTTAAAGAACCAAACATTTCATTATGCTAGATCAACTGGTTGTTGATGGATATTAGTGTTTTTTAAATAAATAATTTTTTTGTTATATGCATGTCCGTCTTACAGTCTATGCTCGAAATACGAGACTTCGCCTCCCAACAATGTCATCCCAAGGTTCGAACTATTTGTTATATTTATTTTCTAAAACTATTTGTGAAATCATTTTCATTTATCTCCGATAGTTCACGCATCAACAAGCGTAAACAACATAACCAGCTTTCATTGCAACCCGGTCCAACACACTTTAGCTATACTGTAATTTCTACACCATTAAAAGGGCCTTAATAGCCCAAATCCCCTCATCAGGCCTCCTTCCAACTCCCTATAACATAGCTCCTCACCATAGACAAATCTCCTTGTCATTTCCATTTTCTGTGGTGTTGGCAAACAAACAATACTCGCCGTCTCAGCAATGTCGGCTCCAGCAGATTAGTAACTAGGACCCGTTCCTCTGACCGAATGCAACACGAAATGGAGCCAAATGGAACATAAGAAACCATATACACCATTTGAATTAAGCAAAACATGGAGAACCGAGTCATACAACTTTAAGCAAACCATATTCCCCTATGGGCTTACAAATTACCAAGTAGTAGTACTAAATACAAGCATCATTGGCAACGGAAAAACGTTTGGTCAGGCGAGCCGCAGCACCTTCCGAGACCAACCCTTGAATCGTAAGAGTCTTCACTTCCCACGCCGAGTAAGGGTACCCTTTCCTCGCGTACGAGTTCAACAAGGCGGCACTCGCCTGCTTCAGTAGCTCACCGAACACCTCCCCTTCTTCATTCACAGCCCTTGGTTCCAACAATGTCATATCGGATCTGAACCGTTCACTCGCCCTCGACCCGAACACGTTCGACACCGTAGATCCATGTGGGACCATCCTTGGCCAAGCCTCTCTCCTGCTGCTCCAGAACCTGACGATAATAAACACTCCACGTTACGCATCCCCACGAGTCGACTCGGTGCCATAACACACCCAGACTCAATATTCAAATAATTGTGAAAAAACTGAAACAAATAAGGATTTGATTTTCTTATGGGGTTTGAGAGAGAGAGAGAGGGCTTACTGTGGAGTGCATCTTCCTCGGTTTCTAGAGTAGAGAAACCCAGAGTGTCGGCTTAGAGTTGTTGTGGTCGAAGTAGCCGATGACACGGCTGCAAAGTATGTAAACACGATGAGAAAGAGGATGAGTCGACTCAGTACAAGAGAAGCAGCCATCTTCATAACTTGGTTGGGGGGACTAGAAGACTTCCATTGAGAGGGAGGAACCGAAACGCTGTTTGGGATCTTATGATACGTATGGGGAAATTATTTGTCGGGATGTTCGAAACGTGCTGCCTGCTAACCTGCTACTGCTTCAACCTTGCTTTTCAGGTCAGGCTTGTCGAACTGGTCTTTACTTCACGTGGCTTCAGTTTTCGAGATGGATTATTTTAATAAAATGTTTTGGACCCTCAATTAATTTAATATTTTTTAACCAACCCTCAATTAATTTAATAATAAACTACATAACTAATTAATTAAATTAAGTAAAAACGAGAAATTATATATTAGGTTATTTTCGTAACGTCATTTATGAGACAATTCAATCAAATACATTTATTTTATTAACATTTTTATCTTATATTTTTGTCAATTAAATATTCACTCATATTTATTGTAAATTAAATTTAAAAATATTTTTTAACAGGTGAAGATTCACTTGGTAAAAAGGTGGAATAGAAAAAATTAATAAAATTAATGTATATAATTTGTTAGTCCTATTAATGACATGGCGAGAAAAATTTATGATATAATTTCTCCGTAAAAACAGACTCTTATATGTTTTTATAAATTATAAAATAATCATTAATTCTATTGATCTATTTACATTTTATGTAATTATTATAAAATAAACATTAAAACTTATCTAATTATTATAAAATGATACTTGAATTTATCATTATATATTTTATCGGCAATTTATCATTATGTTATAATATAAAATGACTCTTATATACTAATAGTTTGATAATTGCCTTAATAGTAAAAAAATGTGTCCAACCTATATTTTTTTTAGTTTGGTGCCTAACGTTTCATTCCGTAACTTATATTGGGATTTTTTGTCAACGGCCGTTAAAAATTTCCGTTAACCGATAAAAACGCGACACATTGCATATTATGGTATTTTCTTTAATTTTATTTTTTTAAAATTTAGAAAATCTTTAATTTTATAAAAAAAGCCCAAAATCCATAATTTCTCTAAAACCCCCAAATCCAAACCTAGATCCCTAAATTCCTCCCCTCCCACCACCGATTCAACCACTATCGGCCACTCTTGCCTTTGTCGGCCCCTCACGACCGAAAGCCCTATGATTTTGTTGTCAAAAACGGGTAAATGAATTGCTGATTGCTCTATCGACGAACATCCAAGAATGAAGAAAAAAGAGACCGGTTGGGCTTTGAATCGGCGGACGCTTGGTGGTGACGGTGAACAGTCGGCTTGAGGAGGATGCCGGACGGTGATGGAGATGTGATTTGAGGGTTTGTTTGAAAAAAATTAAAACTTTGGGTTTTTTAAGAAGTATATAATTTTTAAGTAATTTAGAAATTAAATAAATATATAAAATAAGCCACGTGTCATGTTATAATTGGTTAACGAAAAATTTTTAACGGTCGTTGACGAAAAACTCAATATGAATTACGTAATGAAACGTTAGGCACCAAAGTGGACCAAAAAAATACTAGGAACCAAACTTGAAAAAAGGTATAGGTTGTGCACCATTTTTGACTATTAAGCCTTGATAATTTAATAATTATTTTATAATTTTCAAATTTTAAATAATTAAAAACATTTTTTAAATTTAATTTAATGGCGATTCATATATTTTATCTTAATTTATTCATCAGATTTTTTTTTATCAAATACAAAAGTGTATACATTTATCAATCTATTACTTTGTACGGTACCAAAAGGAAATTCTATAAGGAAAAGTCAGGAGATTCATTGAAATAATAATAATAATAATAATAATAATAATAATAATAATAAAGCTTAATAGCCAAATAGGTGTCCAAACTATACTTGTGGCTTATTTTTCGTGTTTAAATTATTTCTAACTCTAAATAGGTGCCTAAACTTTTATTTCGGTCATTTTAGGTGCCTAATCGTTAACTGTCGTTATTTTTTTTAAATGGTTTTTATTTTTTATTTTAATTCTTTTTTAAATTTAATTTATTTTTAACTTGTTTATTTAAAAAAAAACCTAAAATTTTAAAAACTCACAAAATGGCCCCCAAATTCGAAATCCCTAACTTTCCTAGCTACCGCCGATGGTCATGGCGCCGACCACCATATCCCCCTTCGAACCATCACAACCATTCTCCCAACCACTCGTCATCGTTAATCGATAATAGGTGTGTCGATCGGCTTCCTAAAGTCGTAAGAAGCTAAACTCGCGAAAAGGAAGTATATCTACACACCTACCGTCGGTTACCGAAGATGGATGGTTAGGAGAAATGGTCATGGCGGTCCGACAGCGGTAGTAGTGGTCTCCAGTGAGGTAATCAACGGCGAAAACGGCGTCAATTTGGGATTTTGGGGTTTAGGGTTAGGGATTTTGGGACTATTTTGTAAAAGTTTAGAAATAATAATTTTTATTTTTTTTGAATTTTTAATTTTATTTAAAAATCAATTAAAATAAATTTAAAAACAAAAACATGCCACGCGTCGCATTTTAAATGGCTAACGGTTTTTTAACAGTCAGACACTTAAAATGACCGAAATAAAAGTTTAGGCACCTATTTGGAGCTAAAAATAGTTTAGTCACCAAAAGTGAGCCACAAGTATAGTTTGGGGACCTATTTGGCTATTAAGCCTAATAAAAATGAAATTCTATAATTGTGTTGATAATGTAAGAAACTTAATGTGTATATCCTAGCTCTCTCTATATATTATTAACTGCCACTGGTTCTAACTATTAAAATGGCTCTTTTATTAATTAAGGAAATTCTATAAGGAAAAGTGAGGAGATTCATTGAAGTTGTCGAATCAAGATCATGTAGGAGCAAGGAAAACGCTGCCTCTGCATTGCTGCAACTATGCCTCAATAGTTCCAGGTTGTGTACCCTGGTTTTGCAAGAAGGTGCTGTGCCAGGCCCTTGTTGCATTGTCACCCCAAGAGCTAAGGAAAAGGTATGCTGCTTAGTTTTTCATCATTTTCTGTTATGGTGCATTCATTTTCTGGATGCACATGAGAAATTACTTGGTATGTTTTTTTTAATACATTTGCAGGCACAATAGATTCTCGGCCACTTCCGCAATCAAAGAGAATGTGCCACGGGGAAGGGCAAGACATGAAAACCATCAAATTTTGTCTTCTGATTTGTTGGTATCTTTGACATGCACGTTTTCCCTCAATTGGTCCTTTTGGAGCTCTCTTTTCCTACATTCTTTAGCTCTATTGAAGTGATTGATTCTCTGTTTCCCGAGTCTCTTTCGCATCACTAATCACCATCAATGGAATCAGGTCACCAAATCAATAATCTGAAATAAAATATAAGAGGATTATGTTCTTTTGTTATGAATGGTAATATGTTGCAGATTTATTAGATCAACGCATAGTAGATCGACATTGAACTTGAGTCAAGTACCTGCGACTCGTATTGACTCACTAATCAAAAACAATGTCTGTCAAGTATGAAAATTATGTGAACGATTCACGTCAAATTAATTAGGGCCAATTATTAGGCTATAAATAACAAATAGTTGCAAGAGGGACTTTTATGCAAAAACTGATGTAAGACACTTTTTTCCTCATCTCCTTCTGTTGTAATTTCATCCACAACATCCTTTTAGGCTGATTTCACTTCAAGTTGAAGAAAAATGACAAGCCAGACAAACCTAATGTCTATGGAAACGGTATTTTTCAAAAAAGAAAAAACCATTAAAACCGCAACTTACATCCTCTTTTTTTTCCTTTCGGATTTTTTTATAAATTTGAATTTTAATCATTTATATTATTGATTTATTATGTTTTGATAATTGACTCATAAGCTCTTCTTGCTTTAATGGTATTTATACGTCAATCGAAAGAATTTGATTTTTAATTTAAATTTTAAAAAAATATTAATTTGGCCCTTAAATTATCTCAAACTCACTTTTATCGCACATTGCTATTTCTCCAACCACTTTTTCTCGGTTAATGATGATTACAGCCATCTATGTCTTCGATTTTGTTTCCTTCCTTCCGTTCATCCTCCTCTACATCTATTTTTTTAATCGTGTCATTTTTTTCTTTGAGAAGAGAAATGTAAGGGGAAGGTAAAACAAAAGTGCAGAATTTGTGTAATGTGGCATTGAAGCAGAGACGGATGGTGAATTGAGCTAGAGGGGACCTTGACAATGCTAAAGTTTTTTTTTTAATGTTACTCTTAAAATACTTTAAAAATTTTAATTAAACTTTTCAAATTTTATAAAAAAAATCTCATGATTTTTTTAAATTGAATATTTTATATTATCTCCTTAAATTTTTTTTATTAAACTTCTAAATATTTTTGAAAATTTTAACCAGAGATCTCAAACTGTATCGTCAAAATTCGTTATTGCATTGAAGAATTTAAAGAATGATTTGTCCCTAATAGATCCCCGAGGTTTTTTCTTCCCAATTTTGTTGTTGCTTTTGTCACGGGGCTAGATTTTGACTCTAGCTGATCCGTGCGGCCTTAGACGCCTTCGACGCAAATCAGTCGATTCCTACGCCTAAGTCAGCCTTCAACCAGCCTTGTGAGTACTCCTGCTCGACAACGGCTTCGACCAGCACTCCAGGTCTCGATGGATCTCGTCACTGACACCACTTGTGTCGCGGGGCTATACCTTTGCCAGACGAATCGTGCCGGACCTTAGTCGCTTTCTCGGTTGAAACGTCGACTAAGTCACCCTGAAGTACCTTGACACGGTCTTAGGTGAAGATCTCTCGACAAACACCTAACTCAACCAGGATTCTCGCTCCGGAAGATCAAACACTCCTCGAAGCCCTCGAACGAAAGATCGTTCTAAGCGAAAGCTAATCAAAGAACAACGGAAAGAGATTGGCAGCTAGAACAACGAAGAACACTCAAGAACAACCAAGAACAATAGAAAGAGTTTTAGAGTAAATGCTTCTTGTATTACTCAAGTGAAGTGAACTGAATGAATGAAGTGATTTACAAGTGAGGAGGGAGCCTCTATTTATAGTGGAACTCCCCTACATCCAACGGCTCAGTTTAAATTACATCGACGGTCGAGATTGATCTTATCTTATCTTATCTGATCAAATCTCAAATTCAAATCTCTAATTATCACAAACATTATCTATACATTATATTCAAATAAATGGATAATGCTTTGACCAATTTACCCTCCTGAATCCTCCATGGATTTGGCTAAGTCTTGTGGGCTTGCGGGCTCTTTAGCATTCTTCAAGTGCCGGGCCAAGTGTGATGGTCTTGGCAAGCCCGTTCCACCGCGCAAACTCTCTTTGGCTGATTCTTGCGCCAATGCCTCGGTCCCAAAGGTATGGTCCTCGCCATTCTCCGAGTGTTGGGCAACATTTGACACGCCCGTTGCATTGCGCACAACCTCCCTATTTGTTGCTCGCGCTAATGTCTCGGTCCAAAAACTTTGGTCCGTGACAATCTCCCCCACTTGACTTAGCGACGCCCTCGTCGCTGCACTCGAACGATCCTGGGCAGGGTCAACTTGTTTACTCGTCGATGCCTCGGCTTCATGCAATTCCCCCATATGAACTGCTCGCCTCGCCTCAAACTGTCGTTGAACATCGCGTGCTAACACGCCCCTTGATACATCTCCCTTGTAGGAGCACTCTCCCACAAACTCTGATTTACCTCGACTCAGACCCACTTGGTCCTGCGGCAAAGACTTGGAAGTCGTCACAACATTGAACACAGACTGAACTCTCAGATTCGTCGACAACTCTGGCTTGCCCCTTTGAACTCTGAAAGGTCTCTTCCAATCTTCTTTTCCCCCGCACTGAAGACTAGGTCGTACTTGACCTACGCTCATCAACAACGGCAAATCAAAACCAAAAACACTAGGAATGTGTTTGAGATGTACCTTTTCCTCGGTCACATTTACTCTAAAACAGGTCAGCCCTTCTTTCTCCTTGAAGTCTGGCCCCCTCTGCATTGAACCTTCTTCATCGAAGTTCTTTGCTTGCATCGGCACTTTCGCCACAAAGTCCGTTGCGTTACTCTGCATCGGCACTTCTTCCCTGAAGTCCGTTGCATCTGGTTGCACCCGCCCTTCTGACTTGAAGTTTGGTGCTCTCTTGCATCGATCCTTCTTCCTTGAAGTTCGGTGCTTTCTCTTGCGTCGACACTTCCTACCTGAAGTTCGTCGCTCGTTTCCCACCTTGCCATTTGGTGGTGTCTCCACGGTTACTATGTCCCCTAACGGCTTGGCCCCCTTCGACTCTACAATGGTCTCAAAAGCGATGCTCTTTCCCCGAACATCCTCGGCAAGCTCCTTGGTAGCCTTCTCGGACATGGTTACCCCTTTCTGCTTTCGGTCCCCCTTGGCCTTGGCAGAACTCGACTTTATCGGATCAAGCGATACAGCCTCGCTCTCTTCGGGCTCATCCAACTCCTTGGATGGCTTGACTCGATCCAGGCAATCTCGCAATTTGTGAGGCCCCTTACACTGGTAACACTCTAGTTGCTTCAACTTGCGTCGGCACTTTTTCCTCGAAGTCCTTCGCTTCTTTCCCACCTTGCCCATAGGCGGCATCTTAACGGTTGCTATGTCCCTCGACGGCTCAGCCCCCTTCGACACTGTACTGGTCTCAAAAGTAATGTTCTTCGCTCGAACATTCTCGGCAAGCTCTTTCCCAGCCTTCCCAGACATCTTCAACCCATTCTGCTCATGGTCTCCGCTTACCTTGGCAGAACTAGACAACTCGGAACCAAGTTTCACAGGCTCTTTACTCTTGGCCTTGTCCTGTCCCTCGGACCACTTGGCTCGAAACGGGCATCTCCGCAACTTATGAGGTCCCTTACATCGGTAACACCTCAATTGCCTCGTCTTTACCCTCGGCTTGACAGCTTCCTCACTTGCTATTGCACCAAGTCTCACCACTGGCTGAACTACTTTGGCACTCGTAGTCGAACCACGACTCTCCCTTTGCTTGGCGGCATTGACACTCGCAATCGCCCCAAGTCTCGCTACTTCTCCCTTTGACTCGTCTGCTGTCTTCACCATGGCAGCTAGGCGGTTCTTCTCGGGACATCCCCTTATCAAATGAGGACCATCACAGAAGTAGCACTTCAACTTCTTGCTCCCCTTCTTCTCTGGCACGGACTTAGCCTCACCATTCCCCTTGTCTCTCGAACTGGGCATGGTTGACTCAACACTACCGCTTGCATTCTGCGGGCTCGGCCGGAGGTTCGACAACAACGAAAGCCTCGAAAAAGTCTCGGGCATCTCCTCGCTCTATCTGCGAACTTCGCCCCGGTCTAAATCCTCTAAGAAGGTCTTGAGCGATCACATTCGCTCATTGCCATCTTGCAACCGAGCAGCTCCCTCTTGAGCTCATCCACTTCTTTTCGCAAAGCTTCTATCTCAGCTTCACTCGCATTACTCCCTCGAAATGTCACCAACTTGTTGAGAACTTCTCGTGTCTCGTCCTTGAACTGGTCATCTATGGACTCTACCTCGTCAAGACGGGACTCAAAAACACCTTGGGTCTGCTTGGCCTCCTCCTCGGATTTCTCAAGTCTACAAACCCTCTTTCCCAACGACTCCAATTCCACCTTCATTGCCTCCACTGCATCTTGAAGGGAATCATCTTGTTGGTTCAACTTCTCGTACATCGAGTTGAGAACTTCTTGGATCTCCTTCGCGGTTTCCTCCTTGGAAGAACTCTCCGCTTTTTGCAAATCCACCATCTTGGCTTCACAAGCACAACTCTCTCGAACTACCTCCAATTCGTTGAGGATGCGTTGCGTCTCGTCATTGAACTTGCCCTCCATGGACTCTAACTTTTCAAGACGTGACTCCACAACACTCCGGGTCTTTTTGGCCTCTTCTCTTAGAGTTTCCACTGCAGCCTCTAAGGAATCGCCACGCTCAGATATCTTCACATCCAAGCCATTAAGAGCCCATTGAACCTCCTCTTGGAACCCTTCTTGAGACTCTAACATCTCAATATCCAACGAACCCAGCTTCTCAAGGTTTACTGGCTCTAGCTGTTCGAACACCACCTCGGCCTCCTTCTTGAAGTCCAAGAGTTTATCGACCCAAGCCTCTACAGCTGTTATGAATTCAAGATTCGAGTGTACCTTATTTTCAAGACGGTTGCTCCTCTCGTCAAATTCGTTCAGTGTCTTTCTTACATCGTCCATTGTCAGTGTCTTCTTCTTCGGTGCCATCTCAATCACCACTTTGCCACGAACTAGTCTGATCCCTGATCACTTCGACTAACTCGAACGCAAACCACCACCACGCTTATCTGCAACTACAAGCTGGAACTCACCACACTTGACTGCACCTGCAAGCTGGAATCCACCACACTTGACTGCACCTGCAAGTTGGCTTGAACACAAGTCACCACCACGCTTGACTGCAACTGCGAGCTGGCTCGAACGCAAGTCCCTTCCTTGACTCGCTCGGATAGCGCTTATCACGGCACTTCTCCGATTCCACCTCCCGTGGCTCTCTCTGTTACCAACTCTCACGGCTCTTTCTGATATCAACTATCAGCAAGACTTCGCTCCGATGCCTACTGTCACGGAACCCACTATCGTCTTTGATAACAACTTATCACCGCTCAACTCTGACACCAACTGTCAGCAGAACTTCACTCCGATGCCTACTGTCACGGAACCTGGCTACCAGCTACCAGCAACCAACTTTCACCACTCACTCAGATACCAACTATCACGGAACCTGGCTACCGGCTACCAGCTACCACCGCTCGTCTCTGATACCAACTATCAGCTACCGCCTTTTGGCTCTGATACCAACTGTCACGGGGCTAGATTTTGACTCTAGCTGATCCGTGCGGCCTTAGACGCCTTCGACGCAAATCAGTCGATTCCTACGCCTAAGTCAGCCTTCAACCAGCCTTGTGAGTACTCCTGCTCGACAACGGCTTCGACCAGCACTCCAGGTCTCGATGGATCTCGTCACTGACACCACTTGTGTCGCGGGGCTATACCTTTGCCAGACGAATCGTGCCGGACCTTAGTCGCTTTCTCGGTTGAAACGTCGACTAAGTCACCCTGAAGTACCTTGACACGGTCTTAGGTGAAGATCTCTCGACAAACACCTAACTCAACCAGGATTCTCGCTCCGGAAGATCGAACACTCCTCGAAGCCCTCGAACGAAAGATCGTTCTAAGCGAAAGCTAATCAAAGAACAACGGAAAGAGATTGGCAGCTAGAACAACGAAGAACACTCAAGAACAACCAAGAACAATAGAAAGAGTTTTAGAGTAAATGCTTCTTGTATTACTCAAGTGAAGTGAACTGAATGAATGAAGTGATTTACAAGTGAGGAGAGAGCCTCTATTTATAGTGGAACTCCCCTACATCCAACGGCTCAGTTTAAATTACATCGACGGTCGAGATTGATCTTATCTTATCTTATCTGATCAAATCTCAAATTCAAATCTCTAATTATCACAAACATTATCTATACATTATATTCAAATAAATGGATAATGCTTTGACCAATTTACCCTCCTGAATCCTCCATGGATTTGGCTAAGTCTTGTGGGCTTGCGGGCTCTTTAGCATTCTTCAAGTGCCGGGCCAAGTGTGATGGTCTTGGCAAGCCCGTTCCACCGCGCAAACTCTCTTTGGCTGATTCTTGCGCCAATGCCTCGGTCCCAAAGGTATGGTCCTCGCCATTCTCCGAGTGTTGGGCAACATTTGACACGCCCGTTGCATTGCGCACAACCTCCCTATTTGTTGCTCGCGCTAATGTCTCGGTCCAAAAACTTTGGTCCGTGACACTTTGCATAAATTTTAATTGCCAAGAATCAGAGTCGGGCCCATGTGAGTCCAAGGACGGCTTCCTGCCCCCCCCCACACAACAGAATTCTTTTTACCTTTGTTTTGTATATATATTCTTAAATAATAAATTAATTATGAATTTATTCTTTCTATTTTTTAACATTTATGTTTTACACTACCATCTCTGGTTTTAATTCCGTCCTTATCTAGAAATAAATCATTCTCACAAGTTGCACCTGACTGACGATAATAAGCAGTAATGCTCTATCGTATTTTAGAGTTACTGCACCAATCAAAGGAAGATGGGTAATTATTTGGGACAAGAGTGACGGAGTAAGTAAGCATTATTCAGTCTCTTGTTAGCTTCGAGTTTAAGTAAAAAATAGCTTCTTAATATTAGATGTCTTTACTTATAAGATTTTGCTAATTATTGTCCTAAGATTACTCTGCAAGCAGGGACGGATACAAAACTTTATGTTAAAATAATGTACTTATAAAATTTTATAGAAGACGAACTTATAAAATTTTAAAATTTTAAATTATATAAAAAATTTAAATTTTTATAGGAACTAACGCATTAAAAATGATTATAACTACTCCTTTTTAATACAATATCATTGCTATAAATAGTAACCCTCTAAGTCTATCCCTATGTTCAAGGTTAGTAATATTTTCTTCTGATGCATTGAAAATGATTATAACGACTGCTTTTAATATCATTACTATAAACAGTATATTAACTGACCTTATCGACTGCCCCAAGGACACTTGTTAGTAAAGCCCTTATTTCAATAATACACGTTTTTGTTTATTTTGTCAAACTAGGCGTATCTCTTGCAAGTTAATAGTTTAGAAACTTCCAAAAGCTTCAAGTTATCAAATTGTCGCCCAAATATAATGCAAGAGGAGACAGAAATAAACAATGTATACAAAGGTTCATACTTTTGACTGATGTCCTGATATGATAATACGTTATTTCAACTAGTTTTGTCACCTGGAATTTGAAGCATGGTCCAACACTCCTATTGGTATGACTGTTTTGGAGAGAGAAAAAAAAGTATCCAAGGCAGCCCCAGTTCCACTAATGTTGTTATGTATGGTCCCAAATCACACAACAGCTTGCATTTTGGGTACAATAATACTTCGCACCAGCCCGATTTATCGAGTTCTTGTTCGTAAACATGTTAGGAATGTCTGATTCGATTCTAATGACCTTTCCAAAAATACAGAAAAAAGGGTTTTTTAAATGGAGCATTATCAATCTCAAGTAATGGACTCTGCTTTACTTAGATTCACAGATCACCTGTGAAAGAACATAATTTTAGACTAAAAAATCATATATAGATTCAGGTCGGTACTGACTGAATATTGAAATGTTTGAGAAGAGATTAAAACGTTAACTATTAGGGAATAGCTATTAGTTATCAATCATAATGTTAACTATTCGGGAATAGAGATTGGTTTACCAATGGACATGGTTAGAAACTTAGGATTGGGGATTTGAGGTGTTCTTTTTGGCTATGTCCGGCAATTAGCTGATAGCTGATAGCGGATTACATTACTTGATAGCTGATAGCTTATTGCATTAGTTGATTTGACTAGCGAATTGTATTAGCTGATTGTATAAAAGTGTTCGGTAAAATTAGCTGATAGCTGTTTGATTATTTAAACAAACAAAATGACATATAAAGACATGATTATATTCGATGTTTGTTTGAATAGTTTATTAGTTATCAATATTTTGTATCTATTGTATCTATTAAAATTAATTAGATTATGAAAATTATTTTTTAATATAACAATAATAAGCATATTTAAAGGATCTATATGTTAATTTATTATTTATAAAATTATTTTTAATATAATTTAATTAATTATTAAATTTAAATAAAAATATAAATGTGTGAGAACAAAAAGGGAAAAAAAACAAAAAGTATTACTTTACAAATGTCACAATATAAATATGTGAGGGTAAAAAATTAAAATAAAAAATGTTAAATTTAGGTTATTTTGAAATTTTTTATAGTTGTTAAGGGTAAAAGGATCTTTATAATTATTATGTTAAACCGCAAATTTTAAAAAGTTCTTATTAACAGTTTTTTCAAAATTAAATGTTTCACCAAAATCTACTATTCTAATATGCTATTCACTAAACATCCAAATTAGCAAAATTAATCGGTCAAACTTCTAATTTTAATTCAAACCGCTATTTACCATGACTTTTAACTTTTAATTATATAACAGAGTTCGGGTGCTGGAAAAAAAATAATATAGCCTTTTTGGAGCCTCTTAGAAAAGGGAAATATTTTAGGGGTGAATTTATTTACTGGTGTAAAATTATGCATAAATTTTGCATACTTAATCTTTTTTAGGGTTAATATTTTAACAATTCAATTGTTATATTTATCAATATAATTGTAGTTGTCGTGCATATAAAATTTTAAATTAATCTGATATCTTTATAATATCTATTAGAAATAATGTATTTATTAATATATATTACATTTCTCCGGCCGAATATAATAGTCTTGCATCCCTATTTGTTTGAACAGTGAAATTTCGACACTTGTAGTGTCACCACAAGTCTGAGGAGGCTGAGGAACTGTGGAAGTGATGAGACGTCAATATCTTTATTCGGTTGAACAGTATAATTGTGAGGATGCATTTTTTAGAGGGATAAAAGTTGTGGCAACCTGAATTTTGAGTTAGTAGAAACATTAGTAAAATTTTAGATCAATTAATTAAAGATTAATTTAATTGATTTAACTATTCAAGAAAATTAATTAATTTAAGAAATAGGATAGTCGAATCAAATATGTATGTATATATATATTTGATTAAATAGAGGTGTATTATATTTTTTACGTTGAGATTCGAACTCATATAAGATAAGGCAAGATGAACATCCTTAACCACTTAATCAATTAGTAAATCTCTTTATATTTTAAGATCAGTTACTAGATTTTATTTAAACAATTTCATCCGCTACTGGTATTTAACTACTACTACTAATTAATTAAATAAAAGGTTTTTCGTTACTATAAAGAATAATGCTATTTTTTTCTAAAGTAATTTTAGGGCAGGTGACGGGAAATGAAAAAAAAGAAGAAGAAGTGAAGGGTATCGTAGGCAATGAAGAAGGAACCGTCATGTAAAGCTACAGGTTCAAGAAAAAATAATTTCTTTACTTAAATTTTATTTTAAGTTATATTTTGATATATAAAATAAAAAATATTTACACACTTATTTGAATTCTAAATTTAAAATTATAACTTTAAATTTTAAAATTATAATTTTTAAATTTTAAATCTAAACTTTTAATTCTAAATTTTAAACTTAAAATATTTAACTCAAAATCTTAAAATTAAAGTAATTGAATAAACTAAAATTTATGTATAACATATGATCGAAATATTTACCTTTATGTTATCCCTTCAAAAACTTATTTCGATTGAAAAAAATCTTTTGTCCATCTCAAGTTATTGTTCTTTTTATTTCCTCGACCTTTAATGAGAGACTCAGAGTTATATTATATTTATTAAGAATTAATGTTATAAATAATTATAAAATTCCATTAACAAATTAATACATAGGGACAATTTTTTTTTTACCTCTATTTGGTATCTTTTTTATGCTTAAACACTAAAAAATAAATTTTAAGTTATAACTTTAAATTCTAAAAAGTACACAATGCCTCTAATTCCTTAAATCATAACCCTAAATTTTAACTTTAAATCTTAACCCTAAACTTTAATCTAATTTTTTAATGTAAGGACTAGGGCTGTAAAAGAGACGAGAGAGATCGCGAGCTACTCGAGCCCGACTCGGTCAAAGCTCGACTCGAGTTCTTAACGAGCCGAGCCGAGCCGAGCTACTTGATACCCGACTCGAAAAGCTCGCGAGCTACTCGAAAATAAAATATACTAAATTTTTTAATTTTTATAATTTAAAATCTAAATTCATAAACTTAAAACACTAAAATCTAAACCCTAAACATAATTTTAAACCTTAATATCTAAATTCTATACCCAACGACTTAAACCTTTAAACCTTAAACTAATACCCTAAACCCTAAAATTAATAAGCTTGAGTTTACACAATTTGGGTATCAAAGTTTTTCCTTAATAGGGCTTTAAATGAGACGTGACAGATAATGAGCTACTCGTGTCCGACACGGTCAAAGATCGGTCAATACTTGACTCGATTGAGCTCGAATCAAGCTTGAACTCAACTCGAGTTCTTAACGAGTCGACTCGAGCTCAGATTTCTCAAGCTCGTTAAAAATTACTCAAACTCCAACTCGAAAACTTAACGAGTCGAATCAAACACAACGCTACTCAAACTCGACTCAGCTAGTTTACACCCGTAGTAAGGACATAAATAAAAACACTAGAAAGGGGTGAAAGATTTATATTTGATACATATAATCTTTGTTCAAAAATTAATAAATATAGACCATTTTCTCCATATTTTTCTATCAAATAAAAACATCCCAAATCACACACACTTAACATATTTCAGCAAAAGAGAAAAATCTCCGCCTCTCGATACCCAAAGCTGGGATTGCTGAGAAAAAAGAAGAAACTTCCAGTATTGCCCCAAACAAAATCTCCCTCTCCTTTTCCCATCAATCTAATCAGATCAGCCAACTTATCTACCACCAATCACAAATCTTAAAACTACTACTTCAACCCCAATCTCTTCTTTCTTTACCTGCCTAACTCTCCTCAGATGTGGAAATTATGTCCATTATTCTAAATCATTACTCGGCAAGCTCTGCCACTCTTCCTTCCGTGTTTGTTAAGAACTTCTGCATTTTTGTCTTTTTGGTTTTCTTCTTCACTGTGTTGTTTCATATCAACAGTGCCATCTGCCGGAAAAAAGAGAGTAGAACGTATAAGTAGTTTCTTGACTTATTTCATTAACTTGGGTAGGTCTTAATCTTACGGTCACTGAAAAAGTTGTTTTTTATGAAAGAAAGGTGAAACCCTAGCTGGTTAAGATCGAAAGTGGTTGAGAGAAAGAAGATCAAACCTATCACGGCAAAGACAAACACATTTATATGTTTATGTATATGCTGTAGAAGACCTATTGGAATACTGTGTTTGGTCCATGGATTCAGTTCGACAAACTCATCATAGCTCCAACTTTGAAAACCCCAACCTCATCAACATTAGCAACAACGGTGCTACCGCGCTTGCATCCTCGTCTTCTTCTTCTTCGACCTCGAGCCGCTACGAGAACCAAAAGCGCCGTGATTGGAACACCTTTTGCCAATACCTCAAGAACCATAGGCCTCCACTCTCTCTCTCCAGGTGCAGTGGAGCTCACGTCCTCGAATTCCTTCGCTACCTCGACCAATTCGGCAAGACCAAAGTCCACTCTCAAATCTGCCCTTTCTATGGACTCCCGAACCCACCCGCCCCTTGCCCTTGCCCTCTCCGTCAAGCCTGGGGCAGTCTCGACGCTCTCATCGGCCGCCTCCGAGCTGCCTTTGAAGAAAACGGAGGAAAACCCGAAGCCAACCCATTTGGGGTACGAGCTGTGAGGCTTTATCTTCGTGAGGTTCGTGATATGCAGTCAAAAGCAAGAGGGATTAGCTACGAGAAGAAGCGTAAACGACCGCCGGCTCAACAGATCCCGACTCTACCATTTCCGCCACCACCACCAGGTGCAAGCTAAACTATATATGCATCATGTATGGGATGTTTTCTCTTTACTTTAGCCATAAGTTATGTATCGTGTGGTATTATTTTGAGACATTGGGTATATTTTTAGGGTAGTTTTACTTTCCTATGCTTTATGTTTGGTGTTGGTACTGTTGTAGAGATCTTTGGGGATTCCATGAAACTACTTTTGATGCAAACAGTATTAGTAACCTCTGTAATGAACTATCAGTAGCAGTAAAACTAAAAAAGAAAGTCGTTGGAGAAGCGATTGTTGTACTACCAGTTTGTTGTTTAAATGGAACTGAGAGTATCTAATTGCCCTGTTTCTTCACTTTTTAATCCCATTTTCTTAAATTCTACTACTTCTTTAATGGTGGAGCGTGGGAATTCCCTTCATTCCATTGCTTTTAAGATGAGGATGAGTTCATGTGTCAGATTTATCTTCAGCTGCAGTTAAGTTTCAATGGCTTTGTTACAGATGCTGTTCAGTTTGCAGATCACTCACTGCCACTCTCTAGATTTTTTTCCTGACTTCTCTGACCGGCACTTTAATTTTACTGCTTTGACACCGTCCCAAATTAATTTATATACTGCAATAACATCAAATTAACCATTGTTTTGTTTCTTATTATTTGATTTTCGTTATTTATTAGCAAGAAACTTATTGAAGTGATTTTCTACGTAACGTCAAAAGTTAGGATTTTAAATATGGTAAATCTTTATATTTTTAAATTTTACACTTTAAATTTTAAAATTAAAGCGATTGTAAAAATTAAAAGTTTTCACTGTTAATGTATTAAATATAAATTATTTTAGTTATTAGTTATGTATTATATTCTGTGTACATTATAAACATATTTAAAATAGAGAAAATAATTCATGCACATTAATATCTTAATTTTAGAGTTTATATGTATAGATTTAGGTTTATGGGTATAGAATTGGAGTTTGTAGTTAAAATTTAAAATTTAGGGTTAATAAGTCATGGTTCAAGTTAAAGTAATACAGTTAGGGTTTTAAGTTTTTTAACCTATAAACGCTAAAGTCTAACCAAAATCTAAATTTTAATCATAACCCTTAAATTCTAAACTCTCAACTTTTTAACTTTAAATTAAATTTTAAAATCCTCAAATTAAAATATTTGTGATTTTTTTAGTATAATAACCAAAAAATCGATTAAACTAAAAACTGACAAAAGTAAAAGTGTAGACTTTTTTTTTCGTTTTCTCGGTTATAACCGGGAAATGATCTGGACCTTAAAATCAAGTAATTAACTGCAATAATTTCTCGAGTTCAAATTCTTCAAGCATTTCAAATAATGTCCCATAAGAATTAAGATTTAATCCCATCAGTTGGATGTACTTTTTGCTCTGGTTCCATATTTTTCGCACATTTATTGCAGTCACGCTATCTTTAGAGATAAGCATGATGTTTTCTAAGAAATTAGAAAACTGGTTCATTCATGCAAGATCATTACGTACTAATTAATGATTTCGAACCATAAATTAACTCATGAACTTGTAAGATGGATTTTAAAATCAATACCACAATTCGATGCAATCCAAAATTCCCCTTGGATATTAAAACTTTCAAATATAAATAACCATAATAATAATATTTAATATTTGCCTCAGGAAATTAGTATATATTTTTTAAATACACCATCTATACCATATATCAAGAGTAACTTTTAATAGACATGTTATATAAAAGAAATCTACACAAGTCTATATATTTACTCTTTAAAAAAGTAAAACATAAAACTTAAATTTAAACCTAAAATTCTAAATTTTAAATTTAAATTTTGAATTTTAAATTATAAACCCCTAAACTCTAAATCTTATATTAAATTTCTAACACTTAAAATAAAGAGAATTATGTAGTATAAAGACTATGCAACATGTTTATTGAATAATTGTCTATACATTGAAGTTATGGTTGAATTAGCGTTTCATGTTATTAAGTACATACGGTAAAGTAAACGAGGATATGAGAGTTTATAACAAAGTTTAGTATAAGCAGTAATGCAAGAGTAATGGCGTGTGGTGCCAAGATTAGCCACGTAAATTATTCATGTTTTAATTCACACAAGTAGTAATATCTACACAATAATGATAAATCATCCAACACTAAATTTTGAGTGAGATATATTGTCATGTTGTGTCAGGAACGTGTATCTAAATAGTTAATTGTACTTAGTACCACTAGATGTCTGAGTATCATATGATGAGACATTGTGTTAAAAATATAACGTCTGGACGTACACCCACCTAACAAATCATACTCCATATCACATAGCGTACATCTAATTATAACTATGTATATGTGAGGTCTATCATCACATAGCGTCATGAACGTGCATCTAACAACTTAATCCTTTAGTGTCACGACGTCATCAACAAGTATATGAATCCTTACAACATGCATAACATGAAATCAAACAATGCCCTCGAGGCCACTCAAACATCATAAGGCTCATAATCGATCTATGATCACTACGCGTTATCACACAGTTTATAAGCGTTCAAGATTCAATAAATTAAATTCTAATTTTAAGTTTTAATTTTAAATATTAAACTTGAAAAAATACATCATACACTTAATATTCAAAATCTCAATCTGAATCTTTAAATTTAATTCTTTAATGTTAAAAGATGAGTGCGAGCACAAAAAATAACAAAAAAGTTTATTAATTTAAAAATATTATTATAAAAATATATTTGCATCATCAACAATTCCATTAACAATTAATGACATGCGATAACCCTATAGTTTAATAACTTATGATTTACTCACGTTACAACGTTAGTCTGAATAAGGAATGCGGTCCACCGTGTCTGATTAGCAGTTATCCGTACTGGAAGCTGTGGAGTCACAGTCCCCGAGAATCATGACGTTTGATTACTTCTTTAGACTGATAAAAGGTGGGTCCCCAGCCCAGCCTCCGTCGACGGAGCCTCTCGATGGCGGTGGGGGTTCCTCCTTTACTGGCCTATTTCAGATATTTATTCCAGAGATACATATTTACTTACGAGTAATCCATTTAGACGATCATTATTATTTTAACAAATACATATTTTTCGAATATCATTTCTCCCCGAACAAATTCATTTAACAGCATTTAATTATAAATAATTATATCATACACTGACGGTGTAAAAATATTTTATTTTTACAAGCGTCTTTAATTTTAGGGTCAGAGAATTAGTTTAGGGTTTATAGTTTAGGGATTTAAAATTTAAGGAGTGTGGTTTGAATTTAGAGTTTATAGTTAGAATTTAAGAATTATAGGTAAAACTCTAAATCCCCACTGTATTACACTAAAAACTAACATCTAAACCTTAAATCCTAAAACCTAATCACATACTTTTAATTTTAAACCCACTAGATCCATAACCCCTAAAATTAGAGTGCTTGTAAAAACAAAATATTTCTACAGCCAGTGCATCATATATTTTCCCTTTAATTATATATTTATATTAACAGTCCTAATCTTTACCGGAAGCTCTTTCCTATATTTTGTACGTGTAAATTGGTATGAAGACATTAGACGTGTCATGTGCCTTTTGACATGGAACTGGAGTTTGAATTATTATTATTATTATTATTTGCAACAGTGAGATTCCGATGACACAGGCTGTGTACTAAATGAAATAGAGAATAGCTTCCTCTTTGTGTTGACTGTTGATAGCTATTTTACATTATATGTCGTTTTCATGAACAAAATAAATAGTTTGAATGTTAATTACACTTGAATTTCTATTAATATAAATACTATTTACCGCCTAGCTTATAGAGAGGTTGAAGATGCAAATTCAGCCGATACGAAAGATACCTCAGTCACAAAGTCTAAGCACAGGGGTTGATTACGAGAGGTGGTGGTCCTGGGTCTCGCCGTAGCTCACTATTTACGTCTGGCCTCATCCGCCAACCATTATCGCCCCCTAAGCTTTAGCTCCAGGACCACTCTAGCTGGACCAAATCCCCTTCCCTTATCACTTGGCCACCATCTAAATACATTTCTATTTGAAACTATTACACACTAATCTCAACATTCTTTATTCTCCGATTCCAATTCCAAATGTTATGGGATAAAGTATGGATAGAGAATTTGCCACACTTATGTATCGTTACAGAGAATTCAATTAAGATATTGTGAGAATTTAAAGGTTTTATAATTGGGTGAGTTCAAAAAAGTATCGTGTTCCTTACGAATTATTGTCGTGCCCCATAACATGCTTTTAAAAAGTATGGTCAATTTAGGTGAGAATTGATGGTTCTGTATAAAAAAATGCTTTTAAACAATAAGAACACATATGTAATTTTGCTCACAAAAGTCAAAAGTTATATATTTTAGTTTTCGAAAACAATTTCTCAATCCAAATTAAAACGCAGTTTTGATGTAAAATTTATTGGCTTAAAACAAAAACAAGTGCTTAAACTATATCACTTTTGAATTTTAGGTGCTTAAAATATTATTTTTTATAAAATAAGTACCTAAAATTTTAACAGTTATAATTGTAAGTGCCCAGTACTTAACTGCCATTAAAAATCTATTAAGCAATAAAAATTTGACAAGTGTCCTATTTTAATTTATAATTTCTTTTATTTCTTTTTGTTTTTTATAATTTAAAATTTTTCAAAAAATCTTGAAATTATAAAAATTTCTAAAACAGTCCCCAAATCATCACCGCTACTACCACCGGTCGTTATCCCCGTCTTACCTTTTGGGTCGCCGAATCCAGCTGGCTATTTTCTCAATTTGTCGTCGCTGGAAGCCGGCGAACGGTGTGCCAATCGAACATTGAACGACGAATTTTAAAAAGTCGTTCGATTGGCACACCGTTTGTCAATTTTTGACGAGATCACGTTGGGGGAAATGACCGTCTGGTTTCGACGACCAAAAAGATAGGGTTGGCTACGACGATAGGCATCGGATCGGTGATGATTTGGGATTTTGTTATTTTAAGAATTTAGGAACTGATTTGAAGGTTTATAAAAATTTTGAGATTTTTTAAAAATTTAAAGTTTTAAAGTTTTTTTAATTAATATTACTGCCACGTGTCTAGTTCTGATTGGACACTAATTTTTTTTTTAAAACGGTCATGGATGGCCGGTCACCTAAAATTATAATAGTCGAAACTTTAAGCACTTATTTTTATAAAAAAAAAATATTTTAGGCACCTAAAGTTCAAAAGTAGTATAGTTTGGGCACTTGTTTTTTATTTAAGTCAAATTATTTTGTCTACATTAATTTTAGGGAAAATTGACAGTAAAAAAAGTTTTCCACAAGCGGGTCTATTTTAAATTTTAGTTGTTTACTTTAGGATTTATGATTTATAATTTAGGGTTTATAGGATAGAGTTTAGGGGTTAGAGATTAAGATTTAGGGTTTTAAGGTTAGAGATTTAGATTTTAACTTTTAAAGTGAAACTAGACGTGGTTACGGAAAACTATTTTTTAGTGCTGGTGCATAAAATAATAACTCTTAATTTTAATCTTAAAAATATTTTTGGGTATAATTTATGTATATTTTACGGTCCATGTTAAAGACTTGTGGCTCTCCCTCCCAACAATGTGGTATCCAATATACAAACTTAAATTTTTTAGTTAAAAATATAATGTGCTTTGTCATTGCAAGCAACTCTCATTGATAAAATATTTTTTTATATTTTAAAAGTATTTTTAAAAAATAACGGGAACTAAATTTTAATCCTTAGCTGGATTATATAGAGGGTAGCAAGTAACCAACTAAAATGGTAGCTGAAGCAGTTAGATCTGATTCCTACCGTTATCTATTGGGTCAGATCACAGAGATATGCCGAAACATAAACCCAATATTCCATTAAGAATCCACCCACAGAAAAAGCCCGAAATAATATAAAGGCTTAAAGGTTATTTTTTACTACCGTTGTAGCTTCAATTTATTGATTTTAGCCTATGATATTTTTATATTATTTTGATTCTCAAATAGTCAAATTGCATTACCGATTAGGATTTAAGAATATTTTTATGTTTCATAATCACTTTAGATTGATAAATTTTTTTATTAGGGTTTAGATTTAAAGTTTGAGATTTAGAAATTAGGGTTAGAGTGTTAGACAAGGGGCAAACAGTGATGCAATTTAACTACTTTAGGGGCTAAATTGATGCAAAAATACCATAGGAAGAAATCGATAAACTGGGACTACTACAAGGGAAAAAATAGCCCTTAACCATGATATAAAGGAGGTATTTTGACCCTGAAATAGTCGAATTGCAACACCGTTTAAGATTTAGGAATACTTTTATATTTCATAATTACTTTAGATTGATAAAATTTTGATTAAGGTTCAGGATTTAATGTTTGAGATTTAGAAATTAGGGTTAGAGTGTTAGGTAAGGGGCAAACGGTGATGCAATTCAACTACTTTAGGGGTCAAATTGATACAAAAATACCATAGGACAAAATCGATAAATTAGGACTACTACAGGGACAAAAATAGCCCTTAACCATAATATAAAGGAGGCATTTCTAATAGTAGGTAGGGTGGTCATCGAGTGAGAAATAACCAAAATTTGTGGAGATTCGAATCGATGAAGATGCGAAATAATCAAAATCTTCATTTATAGGTATATGGGGATTTTTCCCCTATAACCCAAATAAGAATGAGAATGAAGATTGTTATATTCGCACAGTGAGGATCCCCGAAAATATACGCAAAGATCTTCGAAACAAAGAAATTTTATTCATTTTTTTACTTAGCAATGAGAGACTGTCATTTTTATTTTATTTAAATTGAGGCATTGTATTTTAGTATTAATGTAAAGTACATGGGTCATGTTTGGTTAACCAACATGAAAGTTTAACTTTTTTTAAAGTTCAAACATGAAAACAAATCTACAAATTTAATTTGTTTAGAGCAATTTACATTGAACTCGATTTAAGATCATAATCATTTAATCATTTCAAATTTTATTATTTAAGAATTAACTCTTTGAAAATTTATTGCTTATAAGTTACTATTTTAATTACTATAAAGAATTGAAATACAAAACATTGCAGATTTGGGTCTCAAGTTAATTAAGATAAGAAAAAGGATATAATAAGAAGGGTAAAACTTTGATACATAGGCTGTGTAAAATTAATTTTACATAAGTCTGTGTATTTACACTATAAAAACCCAAATCTTAAGTTCTTAACCCTAACCCTAAAAAATTAAACCCACACTATAAACCCTAAACCCTAAATTCTAAACGCTAATCTTGAATTCTAAACCCTGCAACATAAACCTCTAAACCTTAAACCCTAAACTAAAACCGTAACCCCTAAAACTAAAAGGCACGTGTAAACTATAGTTTACACGGCCTGTATATCAAAGTTCTTACAATAGTGAATGCATTTATTAAAGTTATATCGTCTAACATAATTTCTTTAAGTAAATTTATTTAGTAAATTTAAAAGTGAACTTGGGATACAAATTTATATAGCGATTAAATCTTGAGTAAAGTATAATTTAAATTTTAATAAAGAAAAGATGCTAAAGATTTATCTTTAACTTTGATTTCGACTAGTAAATTAATAAGTTTTTTTATTTTTATTTTTGTTGGATATGAGATTCCCTAAAATACTGTGAAAATTCACACAGAAGGATATAGAGACGAAAAAATCTTGAAATATTTAATGAAAATTCTCTTATCGATATGAAATTTCCCGAAACATTTTTGTTGAGGACCGACTGAAAAATAAAAAATGCAAAACCATCCCGTGCCACCCCTAGACTAGTCAGTTGATCATGAAAATACCCTGATCGGTATTTATTAACACAACATTATCTATTTTGAGCATCAAGAGGAATTTCTTGCTTGCTTACTGCAACGCTTACAGAAACCACACTAAAAAGCTGTAACTGATGTATATTATCTGAGCTTGTTCAAAAAAACAAAGTCAATAACCTGAACTTTTTCCCTCAAAGTTTCTATGCCCTACTAGAGACATTGCAAATCAGATGCGTACAATATATTTTCTTTGTCTCTTGTTTTTCACTAACAGCTAAAACTTCCATAGAGGCAACACAAACAACCGATAACAAAAGGTAATTGGCTCTATCTCATCCAAATTTTGACTATGAACTAATGCGGCTGTACAGTGTAGACTCCATTACAAAAACTTCAACCATTGTCATCGAGGCCTACGCTAGCTGTAGGGTCTAAGTTCAAGTTTACTTCTTTTTTCGTCTCTTCGAATCTGGATGGCTCTTGGGCAGCTTTACGGAAGTAGATTTTAGATGTTTCGCCGTTCCATGCTTATCTGTTAGAAGCTCAGATAATCTGACTTCTCTTTTAGGAGGCCTCCTTTGTTTAGATAATGTGACTTCACTTTCACGAGGTCCAGTTCGGTCAGACAATGTGATTTCTCTTGCATGCTGACTAGGAGAAGGCCTTGAACTTAAGGCGGATACGTCAAGGTCTGATGTGTCATCGGATTCTGAGGAACTTGACACACTGTTACTTGGTGGCAAAATTTCTGGCATCACCTCTCGTAACAAAGAAGTATCATCATCTTGAGTCGCGCTTGGAAGTGAAAGAGTTGATACTGCCTTCTCTTTTGATTTTTGTACATTCAGGCATTGAGATCGCTGAATACGGGCCTTAATTTCTGCCTTGATGGAAGCAGCAGCAGTCCAACCATTGCCATATGATGTTCCTGCATCTAGGAGCTTCTGCTGTTTTTGTCCTTTATCTTCCGTGAATGAGTTTTCCTTGGGTGTGTAATAGCGAAGACCCAAATTAAGGTCCTCCCTAGCCCATGTATACACTGCACTGAATTTCCCTTCTACTGCTTCAACAAGAATATTTAATTCACTGATTTCGTACTGGTAGAGGAAAATCTTTTCTTTCCATGGGCAAGAACAAAGCTGCTTTGCATGATTTAAACATGAATATCTATCAGCAGAACATGGACAGTGCACTGCTGAGAGGAACAAATCAAAGTAGCATATGCAACATTCCTTTTTCCCAGTAGAACTAAGGTTTTTCTCCTTCCTCTTTGTCTGAAAGGCGCTACAGAGGTATTCCCTTCTCATACCTTCCTGCTTGACACGTGACTGCATGCACCCATGCAAGAAATAAAGGCCAAAACATAAAGCAGAAGGAGACGCGTCAATTAACTATAAGCCTAATTTCTGTATAAAATGACAATAGTATCTAGACATTCCAAATTTTAACATACACATGCACACACAATGTGTAGAACCTCACCCTTGATATCTTTAGAAGAAGAGTTCTCTTCTTCTTCTTTCCTAAGGGGATGTTGGGGTAATGGACTTAAAGCATGAATAATAAATGTGACAAAATCAAAATCAAGGAAGCTCAAGACAGATTCTAATCCAAACTACAGAGGATAATCAGAAGTGTACCTTGAGTGTTTCAGCTAAGATCCCGTTCTTTCCACAGTAACCTTTCCACCTTAAATTGTCAATGGTATTCTTTTTTAACAGAGAGATTTCCCATTGTGCCTTCACTGCTTCTCTTGCTGCTCCAAGCAACAATTTATCGAAGGAAATTGACGTCTTCCTTCCCCGTGATTGATAGAGTGCTACAGCATTCTGCCAATGACGTAACCAATCAAGAGGAGCGAAATTAACTGCCTCAGCAACATTAAACCCACAATCAAATGTTGAATGATAGGCCCCTGGGAAAACCAGAACAAACTCCCTAGGATATTGAATACAACGGTAAACAGGTACACCCTCAGACTTCAGAAGGAAGGGAGAAAGTCTTGTTATCTGCATAAGTACTTTTAGCATTAGGGCAGAAACAAACTCCACAAAATGTTTCATCCTTAGTTTCATGTAACATCCTAGTTTCTAAAATTAAAAGCAGAAATATTAAAATAAGGGTAGATTCAGTGTTACAGCATTCTAGATTGAAAGGTATGCAAAAACTTAATTTTCTATTAAAATACTTCTCTGCATAGTTGGAATAAGTCGGGATTTAATACATTGTGATACTGAATAAGAAAAATGACTTAGAAAATAACAGCATGAATCGCTGCATGCTTATTTTGTGCAAACCATGGAATAAACTCTTAAAGAACAAACAAAGTTAATACCTTTATTACTCACCACTCCTTCACACTGCTTAAACCGTTTTGCTAGCAAATCTGGAAAGTACTTCATAGGAGTCTCAAACTTGAAGGAATATCTCCCAGGGACACAATACCAAATTTTTGGAGAACCCACATGCATATAACATATTGAGTATAAATGGTGTTCTTCAGCCTTCTGCTTGAAAATGATTAAAGAAGTTAAAGCAAAAATGAAAAGCTATTGTGATTGTTATTTGCAGTAGATAGATAAAAGCATCCACCAATATACTCGTAAAATTTTACCATCTTGAAATTTAGCAGGAATAAAATTTGATAAACAAAAGCAATCCTTACCCAAGAAAGTGATGAAAAACACATTCCTACACGAAGCTGAGGCACTAGCACACCAGAAGTCTTATCAGTCTCAAAAGAAAGAAGAAAACCAGGAAGTGTAGGTACATTATTTAAGTTCCAGCCTGACTGAATGTAGCTAGGGTTACATGATTCTCTAGGCTTTGATGCTATCGGGAAACCACTGCCAAAAGTTGCAGCCTGACTGAGTGTACGTTATTTTTTATTTTTCTGAATAAAATAATGACTAAACTACACTATCCATCACTCAATTTTCTTCTCACTTTTATTTTGATCAATGAAGTTTAAAATTTTTCAATTTAACAATTTAACTTCCAAATTGTTCCTATTTAGTCACTCTCGAATAACAAACTTTTTATCGTAGAAGATGAGAAATGTCAATCCCCATTTTTAATTTATTCTTCTTTATTGAGAGATTGTTTTGAGAAAAAAGCAAATATAAAAGACAATGAAGAATAGAAATGACTTCTGTTGTTGTTCAAATTGTATGGTGTTGTATAATATAATACAACTAAAAAAACCAGTTAAAGATTAAGTAGATAATTTGTTAGTGAAAACATGTAAAGATTACGTGTGATTGTTGGATTTAATTGCATCGGAGTTCCTTTTGCATGAAACTCAAGTGACCATCTCCATTATTGTGCCTTTTGTCAGCATAGATTGGAGAAAATGAGCAACACGAAGCAGATGGTTTGCAAAGACAACCTTTAATTTATTATTATTCACGGAAACAACAACACTTTTTACTTGTTATTGAAAGATACGTGTGCAGATTTTATTTAACTTAAACTGCGGGATTTCACAGTGAATCCAGCATGCTTGTTCTGCTAATACGACTAATATGGAGTTTTCGGAATTAAAGCAGAGTGAAAGCTGCAAGAAAATATAAACAATGACTTCATTAGAATATTGAAACAAACACTAGAAAAGCATTAATTATGTAGTTAAAAAAATGCAAATTGCAAATTGTACCTCCGCACTTGTAACCAACAGGGCGATCAGCAATGTTGCAACGTTTTGGAATGCTCACTGCAATTTCTGGCCTCACTCCGGCATTGTATGCTGTTTGAGAAAACAGAACAGCGCAAAGGCAGGCTGGATTCTTTACCTTCTTCTCCATTACGGTGCAGCAACGCTCGGAAACCGGGGCTCTCCAATGCTGTGCTGCGAATGTACATGGTTCCAACTTCTCAGCCTCCTTCTCGATGTCATGTTTCCCACACGGACCATAATAATAACCAGTTCCCTCGACTGCATTGAGCCCTGCAATCGTCATACTCACAAGAAACACGAGAACGCACATGTACTTCACCGGAGTTTCCATTTCTACACAGCAATTTCGAAAGGACACTTTTGATCAACAACTCGAACTCAAACGAAAACACTTCTAAATAGCTTGAACTCAAACGAAGACACTTCCCAGCTATTTATACCAAAACGAATGGATAAAAATAAGTCAAATAAATGTGAATTCCACCTATTACAATGGACGTGGAACTAGAGAAGAAGTCTTTGGTCATCAATTCCACCTTATTTATCTGTATGCTCTTGCTCTAAAACCTGATGAAACCGATCCATTGTTTAAGCATCCACGCAAACAAGAATGATACAGCGCAAGCTGAAGTCAATAAAGCAATGGCATAGGGCCGGAAACAATTGAAAATTTGAAATCTCAGACAATTTCATACTGACCTGACCACCAAGCTTTAGCTTATAGGCTTTTCGTCTTTGTTTATTTTTAATATAGAGTTGTGTTTTGGTTTTGGTTTCGGTTTCTGTGGGATCTTTCGAGTATTTTTCCCATCTCCATCGGCTGTAAAAGACTTGTTTTTTTTTACTTTGTGTGCTTCAATTCGTATAAATGATGCAACTTTGTTGACTTTAATGGTTTTGAATTATACATGTTACAATTTTTGGGTTTTCACTTTTTTTTTCTTTGATCAACCGGCGGCATAATCAATTTTTGTATTGGTTGTCGACGGGCGGTGTTCATTATTTTACTTGTTTTATTATAGTTTTTTTGAATTTTTTATTTTGATAAGAATCTTTGTTTTTGTGGTATGTGTTTTCTCTGTATTTTTGACACGTTTTTCATTGGCTTTTTTGGTTCGTCTCATCTGTCGTTTGACACGATTTCAACATACATTAACGGTCGTTTGATACTTGTATAAAGATCCTCTCACGAAACTAGTTTTCTAATTTGATTATGTCGGTGGTCATAGAAAAGATTGATCTTCACTCGTTTGATGGTTTGTTAACTGATGTAATCAGAACTTTGTAGCGGAGCAATCTGCATAATTGTTTGGTTCGCTCACTACTCTTTTTCATCCCAAAAAACGTATCGTTTGATTAGAGAAAAGGAGATTCATAAAGGTTTCTGGGTTTTGATGGTACGCTAATCTCCATAAAAGTGTTTCCTTTTTTTTGCACATTTGTAGTCTTTTTCTAATATCTTTCATGATGTTTAATAAAATTCATATGCCATTGTTTTAAAAAATATACATGTTACTAAATTGGGTCGAATTTGATTCGAATCGGTTCATACACATTATTCAGAATAATTATAAAAATAAATTCAAACAAATCATTAACTCTATGCGTCACAATAAAATTTTATAAACAAGTCTTTAGCAGCCTATTATGTCCTAAGCCCAAGTTCCCAAATTACCTCTTAAATAGTTAAATATCATCTCTTTTGCTTTATTTGGACAATGGGCGCGGCCTAACTTTAAATTATAAAATACATAATCAATATGTAATAAAAAAACATGGCATAATGGTAATTTTAATTTTAACCCTTAACGTTTGTAGTTTTTATTATTTTAACCCTTATCTTTTTTAGGATAAATTTGGCCCTCAACTTATATCTTTTTATCAAATTACTCATATTTAATTAGAATATTAGTTAAACCGTTAAATAATTAATGGTAAGGACATAACATATACATTTTAGATGACATGACTTTAATCTATTACATCTTCACATGTATAATATAATTTTAATTTAATAAAACTTATTAGTGAAATATAAAAACAATTAAAATTAATAAAAAAAGTTCGAGTGATTATTTATTGCTTTACCCCTTCAAACCGTTCAATCAATGGTGACTTTTTTTTTTGAACAATCAATGGTGTCTATTTATTGCATTGTTAGAGAGAGGCCAAACAATACACAGATATAGTTCCTAATATAATCTGGGTATTGGCTGCTGGTCCAGCCAATTCTTGCAAAGAAACAAAAATGAAGATTTAGAATATAGTAGGAAAAACAATCCCCGCCCATAAAGGATTCTTGCTTAAAAATCTGTGTTTATCTTAAACTTCTCTTTACATTCAACCTCAATCGATTTGTTTTGACGATTGAAAATTAAGATTACGTGTGTTTCATATCTTGTTTTTTCTTGGTTTTCCTAAATCGATTTGTTCTGCTTTGATTGAGATTAATTTCAAATGACTTTATATGTTAGTTTTGTTGTTGTTGTTGTTGTTGTTGTGTCTGTGTTTATATCTTGCCTTAGCTTGGCATATAATGATGTTTTTATATCGAATTTGGTGTTGTTTTGTAACTCCGGGATCCGTCTACGACATTAGAGAAAAAATAGATGAAAGAGAGGAAGCGGATGAAGCAATATAGTCTACATGTAATAGCTTGAAGGCTGTCATTAAAATGAATTTCCATGTATGCATGTCCATGTCACATCATTACCTTTAATTTTCAACAGTCTAATTAGTATGTCGGCTAAAAAAATTACAAGTTAAGGGCTAAATTTATATTTAAAAAAGACTAAAATGACAAAAATTACAAACATTAAAGGCTAAAATTATTTTTATGCCTAAAAATATTATAAATTTTTTTATGCAGGCCGGGATGGACTGGACCCAGGTTGTAAATTCTCTATTCAAGGCCTGACCCATGTAATAAACATGCTGTTAATTTTGTCCAGACTTATTTTTCGTGATTTAATATTTTTGTCCAATCCTTTTCAAATTTCGGGTGTGTCTTTGGACTCGAGTGGCTAGCTCGACTCTTGAATATATCTATTTTAAATGAATAAAAATACTACACTTTTCTCTTTAGTGGACTGATTTTTTTTCCTATAAAAGTATTATACGTGGAGAGAATAGTGAACGATGTGATGGTAGATCAAAAGAGGAGTTTGTAAAACTATTGGCTAAAATAGTTATATCGGTCATGAGTATGTTCAGCTCATACATAAACTCAACTCAAATCCGATATAATTAGGGATGTAAAACTAGGTAATCGAATGGGTTTTAGGTCGAGTCTTATCAGATCATGTTAAATCAGATACAAGTTATTTCAAGTCTATTTGATGTTTCGACTCGATTCAGGTCAGGTGCAGGTTAGTTTTAAGTCGGGTTCATTTTAGGTCGAGTCAAAACAGTTCCAGTTCGAATCAGTTTATTGAATGGTTAATTCGGGCTCAGGTAGACTTCAAGTTGGGTTCATTTCAGGTCGGTTTAATTTTAGGTCGGGTTCATTTCAAGTCGGGTTTATTTCAGGTCGGGTAATTTCAAGTCGGTTTCATTTCAGGCCGAGTTAATTCGGGTTTTAGATTCGTATTAAGTTTGAGTTTGGTACAAATAGTCGATAGACTTTGGGTTGGGTATTTCGAGTGAATTGTTTAACGCCTTTCACGAATACGAATCACATTAAAAATAAATATTAGGACTAGAATGAAAAAAAATATCATCGTTATTTAAAATATTAGAGTAAATTACAAAAATTAAAAACAAATAAGGGTCAATTTTCGGTGAAAAGTCAAATTTTAGGGACTAACATGAACAAAAATATCATCATATTAAAAATATTAGACTATATTACAAAAATATAGAATAAATAGAGTTTAATTTTGGTTAAAAAATTTAGGAACTAACATGGACAAAAATATCATCATATTAAAAATACTAGACTAAATTACAAAAAATGAATAGAGGTCAATTTCGACTAAAAATTAAATTTTAGGTACTAGAATAAACAAAAATATTATTTGACTAAATTTCCAAAAATATAAATAAATACGGGGCAATTTTGACTAAAAGTTAAATTATAGGGACTAGAATAAATAAAAATATTATTCGACTAAATTACCAAAAATAGAAATATATATGAGTCTATTGCAACTAAAAATAAAGTTTTAGGGACTAGAATGAACAAAAATATCATCATATTAAAAACATTGGATTAGATTACAAAAATTTAAAATAAATAGGGGTCAATTTTGGTTAAAAATATCTAATTGATCTAAATTAAAACCTAGAAGCATAAATTACATACCTAATTAAAATAACTCTAACATTAAATGTCGAATATCAATTAAATTAACCTAAATTAGGACTCAATTGAATTAAACTAAAACCTAAAAGTGAACATTAAGGGCTTAAATAAAAAACATCTAAAACCGGAAGGGCTAAAAAAATAATTGCTATAACCTAAAAATCTTGGTGGATTCTTTCCTTCCCTCCCACCCATTTTTTTAATTAAAAAATGAAAAAAATAATTGGTTAAAAAAAAGGGAAATGACAGAATTTTGGAGGGGATAAGGAGTCTGTTTTTAGGTTAAAGATTAATTACCTTTTAAGTCCTCTACGTTTAAAATATTCCATTTTAGTCATAATATTTACTTTTAAGTTTTAACTTAATTCAATTTAGTTACAAGTATCCCCACAGTTTGGACTTCGAATATAGCAATTCCCTCCCCATGGTGATATTTAGTCCTTAAAAATTTACTTTTATATGAAATTGAACCCTATTTATTTCAAATTTTTATAATTTTGTCTAATAATTTCAATACGCTGATGTTTTTGTTCATTTTAGTTCCCAAGATTTAATTTTTAGCTGAAATTGACCCTATTTAGTTATATGGTAAAATTGTGAAATTGGTCACTAGACTCTCAAGTTTCTCCACTTTCAAATTGTCAAATTGGTCCTTAAATTTGGTTTATGGACTAAAAATTAAATTTCTCCACTTTCAAAAATGAATAGGGGTCAATTTGGACTAAAAATTAAATTTTAGCTATTAGAATATACAAAAATATTATTGGACTAAATTGCCAAAAATATAAATAAATATGGGGTAATTTAGACTAAAAATTAAATTGTAGGAACTAGACAAACTATTATTCGACTAAATTACCAAAAATAAAAATATATATGGGTCAATTTCGGCTAAAAATAAAGTTTTAGAGACTATAATGAACAAAAATATCATCATATTAAAAACATTGGACTATATTAGAAAATTTTGAAATAAATAGAGGTCAATTCGGTTAAAAAATAGGGACTAATATGAACAAAAATAAACCCAAAATCCCTAAACTAATCCCATTACCCCAAACATTCCACTTAAAACATTTACCCCTAAACCCCAAACATGAACCCCTAAATCTTACAATCACTATTCACTAATAATTAAAGTGCAAGCCTAAACCCTAATCCCATAACCCAAAACACTCAACTTGACACGTTTACCCCTAAACCATAAACCTTAACCCCTAAATCTTACAATCACTACTAGTTAAAAAGTACAAGCCTAATCCCCTAATCCCTAAACTAATATCATAACCTCAATTCCAAACACTCAACTTGAAACATGTATTGTTTATACCCTTAAACCCCAAGCCTCAACCCCTAAATCTTACCATCACTAATAATTGCTACTTGGAAGCCTAATCCCTAAACTAATCCCATACCTCTAAACACTCAACTCAACACATTTACCCCTAAACCCCAAACCTCAACACCTAAATCTTACAATCACTAATAATTTACATTTATCAACACTTAATAATTTACATCTATCAACACTTTAAATTGATTATATATACATATTTATTATATATAATTTAATAAATTAATAGTCAGTAATTGAATTATTTAACAAAAAAAATTAAATACAAAAATTAATAATTTAAATGGTGAAAATTAGTTTATCATATTATAATATAATAAATTCATTAAATCATAAACTTCCTCAATTACATACCAGGTAAATATCAAGTCAGATCATCAATTCAGGTCAACAACATGTCAGGTTCAAAACAAGTCGGGTCAATTAATAGGCCGGGTTCAAAATAGGTCGGGTAAAATCAGATATCGGGTCGATTCAGTCGGGTAATATCAGTTATCTGCCAGGTTAGTCTCAGGTTCGGGTTCGTTTCAGTCGGGTGCATGTCGGGTTTCGGGTCCACAATAACATGTTCAATTCAGGTCGTTCTCGGTCGGATGCAGGTCGTGTTCAGTTACTACAATAACAGGTTTAACTCGGGTTCAAGTCAACAACAGTTGGTTACAGATCGATTTCAAGTCATCGCTTTCTTAAGTCAAACCAAGTTCTGACTCGAGTAGGTTTCAGTCGAGTCAGCTTTTTACATACCTAGATCTAACCCAACCCACAAGCGCCTTTATGCCTAATATATAAAATTAAATAATTATATTTTAATTATATTTTATTATTTTCTTTTATTAAATTTAAAATAAATATATAATCATGTATTTGAATCTCTCCTATTATATATTATCCAAACTCTTTCGTCAACCTCATTCATTATAGTCACTTTTCAATTTTCATTTTCAACAAAAACGTTCCGAAAGCTTCAATTTCAAGTTTGCCCTACGATGTTCAACAACCTCTAGAGCATATGCTCTTCTCTTATATTATGGGTTCAAAACTCATTATAAGCAAAATTTTCTTTTCTCTCCTTTTAAGCGGAAATTGTTTTAAAAAAATTCACACCACAAGGAACAAATTTGTGCTCAGGTAAACTACACCAAAGGTCACCCAACTATAAATAAGTTTTTTTTTATCACCCAGCTATAAAAGTTTCTTTTTTGGTCACTCAGCTATAAAAAGTACCTTTTTGGTCACTCAGCTATAAAAGTTTCTTTTTTGGTTACTCAGCCATAAAAGTTTCTTTTTTGGTCACTCAGCTATAAAAGTTTTCTTTTTCAATAACCATTAACTTTAGACAGAAAGATGACGTGGTTTGTTATAAAATTAGCATAATAACAAATTTAGTCCTTAACTTTACACATTACCATAATTTAGTCTAAATTCTAAAAAAATAACATGCAACCTTTACATATTGTATCAATTTTGATCCTAATTCAAAGAAATTTGACCCTCAACCTTAAAACATTGTAACAATATGATCATAATCCTTAAAAATTCAAACAAATTGTAAAAAATTGAACAAAAATATATATTTTTTTAAAAAATAATTTTAAAATTCTAAAAAAATTAGTTAAAATTTTCAAAAATACAATGTGTAAAGGTTAAGGGTTAATTTTTGAAATTTAGAATAATTAATGCAATATGTAAAAGTTAAGGGACAAATTTGTTATAATGTCAACATTATAACCCGCCATGTCATCTTTTCGTCCAAATTAACTGCTAATGACAAAAAAAACTTAATCATAGTTAGATGTCTCCTAATATAATTTGGAAAAAACTTTGATACATACACGTGCCTTTTAATTTTAGGGGTTATGATTTTAGTTAGGGTTTAAGGTTCAGAGGTTTGGGTTGTAGGGTTTAGAATTTAAGGTTGGTGTTTAGAATTTAGAGTTTAGAGTGTGGGGTTTAGTTTTTAGGGTTAGGGTTAGGAATTTAGGATTTAAGTTTTAATTTTACACAAGCCTGTTTATCAAAGTTTTACCCATATAATTTAGCCTTTTTTTTAATCAACTCTTTTCAATTTTTTTTTATCTATTTCAACCATATTGTTCACCTAACATCTCGCTGTTAATGCCTTTTTAATAAGAGAACTTAAATTTAATGTTATTGAAAGTAGCCAAACAAATGAAGAGCTAATTAATAAGACTATTTTCTCATTAGAAAATCCCTAATGTAAACATTTTAAATAAATTTAAAGGTAAAATAGATGTTGATTCTTCAGTTAATGTTAACTACAATGGCTCCTGGAATGATCACCTGGTTCATAAATAACTCAATTTGACAAAGAGTTTTAATTTATATCTATTGTTAATAGTTTTAAGGTAATTATAAGGTAGTATATATTCATTCGAGTTATTTGAGTTTTCATTTTACAACTCAAACTTTATTTGTATTTTTTTCGAGTCTAGTTTATAAAATTTCGAGTCGAATCAAAACGAGCCAAATTTTTTCACGTCGAGTCAAAAAAATTAATTTTTTAGTTGCTCTAGACATGGCAAGTAGTTTTCACTTTTTCTGAATAAAATAATGGTTAAACTACACTTTTCATCACTCAACTTTTTTCTCACTCTTATTTTGGTCACTGAAGTATATTTTTTTTAATTTAATAATTCAACTTTCGAGTTATTCTTATTCTAGTTATTCTCGAATGACATTACTTTTTATCACTAAAAGAAGAGAAAAGTCAATCCCAATTTTAATTTATTCTTCTTTGTTGAGAGAATGTTATGAGAAAAAGCATATAAAAACGACAATGAAAAATAGAAATGACTTTAACTGTTGTTCAGATTTTATAGTGTTGTATAATACAATACAACTCAAAAACAATCAATCGAAGATTAAATAGATAATTTGTTGATGAAAACGTGTAAAAATTAGGTGTGATTGCTTAGATTTTGTTGCTCAGAGTTCCTTTTTGCATGAAACTCAAGTGGTCCTTTCCTTTATTGTGCCTTTTGTCAGCATAGATTGAGAAAATGAGCAACACGAAGCAGATGATTTGTAAACACAACCCTTAATTTATTATATTATTCAAAGAAACTACAACACTTTTTACTTGTTATTGAAAGATACATTTGCATATTTTATTTAACTTAAACTGCGGGATTTCACGGCAAATCCAACGTGTTTGTTTTGCTAATACGGCTAATGCGTAGTCTTCGGAATTAAAGCAGAGTGAAAGCTGCAAGAAAATATAAACAATGACTTCATTAGAATATTGAAACAAACACTAGAAAAGCATTAATTATGTAGTTAAAAAAATGCAAATTGCAAATTGTACCTCCGCACTTGTAACCAACAGGGCGATCAGCAATGTTGCAACGTTTTGGAATGCTCACTGCAATTTCTGGCCTCACTCCGGCATTGTATGCTGTCTGAGAAAACAGAACAGCGCAAAGGCAGGCTGGATTCTTTACCTTCTTCTCCATTACGGTGCAGCAACGCTCAGAAACCGGGGCTCTCCAATGTTGTGCTGCGTAAGTGCATGGTTCCAACTTCTCAGCCTCCTTCTCGATGTCATGTTTCCCACACGGACCATAATAATAACCAGTTCCCTCGGCCCCATTGAGCCCTGCAATGGTCATGCTCACAAGAAACACGAGAACGCACATGTACTTCACTGGAGTTTCCATTTCTACACTACAATTCAGCAAGGACACTTTTGATCAACAACTCGAATTCACACGAAAACACTTCTAAGTAGCTTGAACTCAAACGAAGACACTTCCCAGCTATTTATATCGAAATGAGTTGATGAAAAATAGCCAAGTAAATGTGAATTCCACCAATTACAATGGACGTGGAACTAGAGAAAAAGTGTTTGGTCATCTATATCTGTATGCTCGTGTTCTAAAACCTGATGAAATTGATCCATTGTTTAAGCATCCACACAAACAAGAATGATACATCGCAAGCTGAAGTCAATAAAGCAATAGAATAAGGCCGAAAACCATTGAAATCAGAGACAATTTCATACTGATCTGACCACCAAGCTTTAGCTTATAAAAATCATAGGCTTTTCGTTTTAGTTTGTTTATTTTTAATATAAAGTTGTGTTTTTTTTCCTGTGGGATCTTTAGGAGTATTTTTCCCACCTCCATTAGCTGTAAGACTTGGTTTTTATTTTTGTTTATTTTACTTTGTGTTCTTCTATTCGTATAAATGATACAACTGTGTTGATTTTGATGGTTTTGAATTATACCTGTTGCTAAATCGGGTCGAATTTGATTTGAATCAGTTCATACACATTATTCAGAATAATTATAAAAATAAATTCAAACAGATCATTAACTCTATGCGTCACAATAAACTTTTATAAACAAGTCATTAGTCCTAAGCCCAAGTTCCTAAATTACCTCTTAAATATCATCTCTTTTGCTTTATTTGGACAATAGGCATTCTTTCCCTCTAAGTAAAATCAGTTAAAAAAATTTATAAAATACATAATTAATATATAATAAAAACATTTATATTTCTTTAGATAGGTTGGGCTGGACTGGACTCATTTTTAGATAGCCAATTTTTTTAAATTGTAAAACCTTTTTAAAAGCTCCATTGTCTTAAGTTACAACTCTTTTTTTGATATAAGATAAAGGGGGGAATGGTTTGAAAAATTAAATTTTCAAATGAATAAGGGAGAGTTTTTAACTCTTTTGAATCTATTTTCTCTTATTCAAAATTTTATTTTACTAAGGGGAGAATCACAAAAACAATTTTTCAAGTTGATTTTATTATATAAAAAAGTGAGAGATTGTTAGGATATTTGTTTTGGTATAAAAATATTTTTGGACTTGTTTAAATATTTTGCAAACTTGTATTAAATTCCAAACAACTTGAAAATATGTTTGAAAATGTTTCTAAGGCTTTTGGCATGTTTTAAAAAGATTTTATATAGCCAAACTAGCCATTTTTTCAGTCTATTACCGATACGGAGCAACACCGTATCAATACATTTTAGGGTTTCAGCTACATGAAAATTTCAATAGAAAAAACCCGTACCAGTACAGGCTTAACAATACCGATACGGAAGGGGTCGTATTGATACGCCTCAATGTATACCGATACCCCTATGTGTGAACTGCTCCAACGGCTCTTCCTATTTCAGGACCGTACCGATACCAGACCTCTTGTACCGATACGCCCTGTTGTAGAAGTGCATTTATGGCTGGAAAAGAAGTCCCCCAACGGCTAGTAACAACCATGAAGTTTTGTTAGAGGGTTTAAAAGACACCTACAAGCATCTATGGAAGAAAAAGAATCATTGAGTCAACACTCAATGAATATCAAAAGTGTCTAATGCTCAATTTGTTGTATTTTTTGTATAGACAAACACTTGTGAGCTAAATTGTCAACGTATGCTCAAGTGTATTAGGTTTGGGGGGAGCTTTAGAGTGCAAACATTCACCTAGTGAGAGGAATTTCAGTTTGCTTTTATTTCTCTTGTAAAGAGGGGTTACCAAGGCTTGAGTATAAGCTTTGGTTGCTAGACTTAGTGGTATAAGTTTACGTTGTAAAGGTTGCCTCCTAAAATACTTGTCTTTTTTTATTTCATTGCTTCCACCACCATCACCCAAATTAACTCTTCTCTACCACTTGACAAGCAAATCGGTTGAAGATATCGGGTTCAACAATTTTTTAATAGTCTTAAGGCAATTTTAAGGTAGTATCTCTTTATACTCTTTTCTTAACACTTTGTTAACACACACCTTGCCGACAAAGCTATTCGAATCCGAGTCTCTTAGAATAAACATCATCATCTATTTTACTGGGACCACTCATTGAGTTCGCAATTTATATCTATATAGCTAAGATATGAATGAGGGTGAAGAATTTTTTTTTATGATATGTGCATTCCTAAGGCCACCTTTGTTGTTAGGGGCTGTATTTTATTTGATGATACACAAAGTTTAAAATGACAAATATGATATCCGATGACAAGCTGTGACTTGTGATTTAACTAAAGATGTTGGACAAGAATTTCAACTTATGGAAGCATAAGCTTCCATTCCATCTTTACTTACCCTGCAGCTGTGAACTATCCTCATTGATTGAGTTTGCATGTATCACCATCCATGGGAGCTGATGTTACATCTTCCAAATTTTGTGTATCTGATATTGTTACATCAATTGTAATGTCATGGTCACTGGAGTTGGAGAGGGGGAAATAATATGTAGGACCTGCAAGCTTTTAGAGTCTTATGGTATGACTTCTGTAGGGTTATATGGAGAACTGGATTCTAGTTAGGACAATTAATTGTTGAATGATTAGTTTTTGGGGTCCAGGAGTTGGTCATATTTGCATTCATTTCTCATAAATGGGATAGGATTTGTTGGAACCACATTAATCACATTAGAATATCACACTTTTTTCATTTATGCCTAGCTAGCTTTTATTAGTGCATGATTTGGAAATTTGCTTGAACTGATTGCATATTTGCAGGTACTTGAATTTGATCTATGCTTGTTAGGGTGAGAGCATTAACGTGCATGAACAAGTGTGCTCGTTTACTACTAGTTTATCTAGTTTCGGAACCGGTTTCATGTTCAAGACATTGCTCTGTCGATTATTGACATATTTGTCCGGAAACACTTTAATAATGGTATGAATTATTAGTATAATTAATTACCTTGGTTTAGAGTTGGTATTTGTTTATTTAAGGAAAAATGCACTATAACATAGGATGCTTTGGATAGAATGCAATCCAAAAGCATGCAAGGGACTTATATAGCACATGATTTGCAAGGGATTCTGTAATTGATGTTATAGAACTTAAATTATTATAATTTTGTTCGGGCATGAATGATACGAAAACAAGGTACCCAGACCAAAAAGTATGACTAAATTAGCATCCAAGTACCTTGTTTCCAGCCAAAATTTGAGCTCTTTTTATCAAATAAAACAATAATGTTTTCGGCTTGGAGGTTTTCATCCAAGTGGGCTCATCAGTCATCTGGATGCTGACCACTAAAAAAACAACGCTTCCCAATTCCAGGCCCGCCCATGGGGGCTGATGTTACCTCCTCCCCATGCAACTAATACCATCATTTCTTGCTAGCTCAAGCCAAATCCGTGAAATTATCTAATGTATCATCCGTGAATATTTCTAAAATATTATAAGTGGATTAAGAATAGAAAATAAATATAATAAGTGAGGTGAACTCGGATGATTCATAGAAAAAAAAGAAGATGATGTTCATCTTAGAAGATTTGAATGGGTTAAGAGAAAAATATGAACAAATATGAAATGTCAGCTTTTTTGTACAAGCAAAGACGAAGTCAAGATTGAATATTGGGAGGAGCGAAAATATTGAATTTAAAAATATAATAGATTATTAAGTATTTAAACTCAAAATTCAGGGGACAATGCTTAATTTATCTAATATTTAAACTTATAGGGACCAAAGATTTAAATTGGGTTGCGGACATAACAAATGCCATTGCGGTTATTGTATGAAATTTTTTAATTCGCACAATTTTTCTAAAGGAAGTGGGTTTTTTTTTTTAAATTTCACCGTAACAAAACAATAATAGGAATAGCGGTCCACTATTGTCGCAATTAATTGTTACTCGTTAAATTGTGATCGTTATCTACTGCTACTGGTGTGATTTTGTTTCACACTGTTATTTTCTACAATAGCGGTTTCAGATGATGTCACTACGCTAAATAGCGACCATTATTCCGCTACATGACTGCTATCTAAATAGCCGATAAAAACCTAAATTATTATTAAACCAAAAAATTTAAGAGCACGAGCTTATCTTTCTTTATTGCATCCCTTATTTTATTCAATATTTAATAAATATTTATATTTTTTAATTTAAATACTTATTTTTTATAAATATCATAATATTATTAAACTAAAATTTATCTAATATTTATAATTATCAACAGGACTTGTGCTCCTGTGTAACTCCGCCTCTAAGTACAAAGAATCCTGTACAGGCCTCGAGGAATATGATTTTCTGGAAGGATTAAAGAGAAGAAAACAAAAGCCTATAGACAATAAAACTAATATTAGTCACCAAAAAAGACAATAAAAATAATAATTTATTTGGGGTTAAATAACAGCAGTTTTGAAAGCTCCCTGAAATACACGTTTATACTTTATACATAAATACACAAATCCATTGAATCTGTGATTTCCAAATCTCTTATTAAATTACAAATATTCTTCTTACATAAGGAAAAATAACAGCTTGCTGTGTTTTTCAAATATTTAGGAAATACCTCACAATAGTATATATGTTATATACTTGATTATTATAATTAATTAATTATTGTGCCCCGTTGCTTTTAGTTTAGAATTACACGGAAAGAAACAGATCACAGGATCCAAATAAACTAAAAAGAAAACAACGTTAGCTATTGTTTAATGATTTTTCTGACCTGTAATTAGGAGAAAGCTTAGATCAACAGAGTCTAGTTAGGCGGATAAGGTTCTTTTTTGCTTTTAATTTCTCAAAAAAATTCAAATCTTGTTTATACGTTGCTGTCTTTATGATATGAAATTCGTATTTTGTGTTTTTTCGCATCGTATAATTGTATCATGCTATGTATATTTTGTGAGTGTACAGTTGCAGTTTAATGTGACATACACAATGGGAAGGAGTGGGGTTTGAGAATTTGTTTGTTATTTGGTGGATGCATATGATGGAAGTGTATTTTAAGGAAATGTGTTCCAAGTAGGGTTGGCTTAATTCCATGACAATTCATTGAAGTTTATGATATGTCATTTCATCATAGTTTATCCATTGAAATGCAAGAGTTTTCATTGTTTTGTTTAGGGGTTGATTTTATTCCATTTAGGGTTTCATTTATGAAGTGTTGTTTTTTTAGGAGATCACTTATATTTTTGGTGTTGGAGTGGATAATTCATGTTGGTGTATTTTGGGCAAATGAGAAACTTTTCACATCTCTGGAAAAAAATCTAGTTTTTTTATATAACTATTTGTATTTCTCCATTCTCAAAGTTAAAATTTAATGGTCTTGTTTGACAATTAGTGGATAGTGGATTACATTAGCTGATAACATTAGTTGATTTGACTAGTGGATTACATTAGTTGATTGTATAAAAGTGTTTAATAAAATTAATCGATAGCTGTTTGATTATTTGAACAAGCAAAATGACATATAAGGACATGATTATATTTGATACTTGTTTGAATAATTTATTAGTTATTAACATTTTGTATCTATTAATATTGATTAGATTATGAAAATTAATTTTTTAATATCATTACTGAGCATATATGAAGATGTACATGTTAATTTTTATTTGTGAAGTTGTCTTTTTAATGTAATTTTAATAATGATTAAATTTAGATATATATATATATATTAATATCTTATCTATGAAATTATGTTTTGAATATAATTTTATTAATTATTAAATTTATATTTATTTATTATTTATGAAGTTATTTTTTAAAATTTTATTAGTTAATAAATTTATGTTATTTAGAGATTTTTATAATTATCAATAACAAAATAGTCTTTACAGGTCTTTTATCTAAACCTCTAATTTTAAAATGAGAGGTTTCTCCCTAATCCCCTATTACAATCTTCTATTTACCAAATATCTAAATTAACGGATTTAATTAATCAAGCCTTTAAAATGCTTTAAATTTCTAATTTTAACTCAAAAAGTTGTTTATCAAACATAACTTATATGTTTAAACATGTACGATCCTACTTTCTTCTAAATCTTACACCGACAATAAACTAACTAGATTAAAATTAATAAAAAATTAAAAATTAAAAATTAAAATTTTAGATTAAAAAGAAAACCGTGATACCCAAACTGACAAAGAATATCATGTGAAACTTGACAAAAAGCATTAATTCAGATTCTTTTTTATGTATTTTATAAATATTCTTAACATTTGACCTGATTAACTATAATTATTTTTGTAGTTTCAGTTCACTCCAATTTATAGCCTCTAAAAAATTGTAATCTTATTAACATCAACCGGATCAGAATTATGCACCAGCTCTGACAATCTTGAATATACAGGAAAAAAGAATGGGGTTAATCAGCAGCAGTTTCATTATAATGAAATCAATTAATTGCCTGGAGTAGAAGAAAATAAAAAAGCATGACAAGAAGTTGGGTGTTTGATTAATTGTAGGTCCCGCCAGAATCAACATAAAAGAAAGGAGAAACAGCCATCTCATAATTTGGGGTTTAGATTTGGATGAGTGTGTGTGGATCCCAGGGTTAAATCCAATGTCCAATCAAACACCTTCGGGTTTTTTTCTCAATAAAACGAAACTATACAATAACAATTCGTCATGTGTCTTGTTACAGTTTTTTTTTTTTAAACTTAACTAAAAAAATACACATAATAATAATTCAAACAATTTAAGCAAATAATCTGCAACCACTTCCTTTATATATATTGCAGCACCTTATTTCTTTATTTAACTTCTATTTTGTTTTAATTATGGAAGACCGTAGGCCATTTACTTTACATGTATAGAATCTGAGATTGATTGATAGATGTATAAGCTAGCCTGTGAAAAACATTGTTAATTTTGTCTTCCAACTTTCGACAACATCGCATTACAGGACACGCGTCTTCTTTGTCTCCCCTAACATGTCATAAACTTTGAAGAGAACCTCACATTTTTTTCTCTTAATTTATGTAAATTATGATCAAAGTGTAATTAATATCCCCCAAATTAATTCTCAATAATCAGTTTTCGTTTTCTCTGGAGACATGAACCCTCAGCCAACAACAATAGTATGGCAAACGAATACAGTTTTACAAATTTTGTATTGTATTTGTTTCAGTTGAAGTATGGATGAGTATAAGTTTAGTGAGTAGCATCCAAGTGTGGATGTAAAAAGTCATACCCATCGTAAATAGTAGGTAGGTGATGAATTTAAGACCTTACTCGCATAACATCTGCCCACTAACTGCTCATCACATGAACTTTGTACCATTTATATTTGTAAACTTTCATTATGCCTTTTTATCATTTATGATGGTGTTTTATGTACTCAGATCTTTGTTTGTTTTAAAATCTATGTTAATCTTTAAGTTTGTAGACTTTGAACTCAAATAATTTAGTTTGAAAAAATGACAGTTTATGATCGAGTTTGAATTAATTAGGTTGTAAAGTATAATTTATGCCGGTGTAAATGTGCTTTAGTTAAATTAGCTATAGTTAGTTAGTTAGTTGTAGTTACATTTGTATCAGTGTAAATGTATTATATATATATGCATTTGATCAATCAATAAAGTATGTGAAATTTTACTCTTATTTACAAAAGTCTATGGTTTATTTTTACATAATTCGATATTAGTGGTTGCTTGTCAGGCGGGTACAGGTGGGCACGAGCGTGTACGAGTTGGGTGGTAGGTATCCAATTGGGTAGTGAATGTGGTTGTGGGGATGAATTTGATAATATAACTACGTAGGCGGATGTGAATTTAAAAATTATACTTACCGTGAGTAGTGGGTAAGTGGTGGATCTAAAAATTTTAGGTATGTGTATGGGGAAGGGAGTATCTGCACCCGCCAATTTATCATCCCTAGTCAACAAAGAAACAAAAAAAAACAGTTTTGGATCAAAATTTCTTAGCTTAAACAATACGATTGCTACTGTGACAGTTGATGAACATATACATCATCTATGAACCTTGATTATTAGGAATTACTATATTCTCAAACACAGATTTTTTATACATTAGAAAAAGCTATGTAATTATATTCATATATACATCAAAAACACGAAAAATTAGATTATTAGGAAGAAAATTATGAGAGGATGGGGGCAATCTCATCCGCGTAAAAACCGAGATGTTGTTAATGGTAAGGTTAATGATGTTGGATAAGTGGGTCTTTTAACATTGAAATAATTAGCAACAAAACCAAAAGAATTCATAATGTGATAGTTATGCTTATGCATGATATTCTTTTCTTTTTTCTTCTATGGTTGTTTGAAATTTTGTGGTGATTCATATCATATTATCCACATAATTACCTAGGTGTCGCCGCATAAAACATGCAGCGTCACCATTAATTCAATCTCACACGCGTTTAATCCCGAAAAATCAATAAAATAATATTTATTGCTCTTGACCGACGGTCGACGAGAGTTAAACTAAATCCCTAAATTAATTAAGTTTATGACAAAACAATTACGAACAGTTGGGTTAAGTAAATACAATTTCCGAAGTTGCTTTTATGAAGGCCAAAGCCAATCATGTCCATGGCTGCCTGATCAACGATGCTTCTCCTTGTAGATAACAACTTCCCACATTTTCAAGCTACCAACCGAATCTTTTGATGTGCTTCCATTTTTTTTCATAATAATTATATAGTTTTTCTACTTTGAAAACGACATAAAGCTATATGTTTTTTATTTCTCTTTTGACGATGGTAAATGCCCATTGAATTTTTAATATTTTTAATATTAGTGTTTTTATCTTCCTACTCAAAAAATAATATTTTTAATCTTTATTTCTATTTTACTATTCATACTTGAGATTTATAACTTTATTTAATAATATTGTCTCTAAAATTTAATTAATAAATCTAATGCAAAAAAATAATCATTTCAATCCTTTTGATCAATATATTTATAGGTACGATCGACAAATCTATCTCCAGATCAGCTTGAAATCCTTTTTGGTGGAGCAATTTTACTTAAATAACTTGAAATCCGCCATTGCTTTGTTGACAAAGAGGTGTCTACTTTGTTCCTACACCTAAAAATCTTAGACTTAAATTTAAACATATGATAAATAATTAAATATAGTTCTTAGGTTATATCAATCCCATTCAGGGGAAAAATTTGTTGACAAATAGATCCGATATTTTATTCAAATGAAAAACAAAAGGCAAAATGATGGATGTGGAAAAGACTAGGCTAATGATGCATTCAGATTTATTATATTTAATTTGATTATAAAAAACCAGTGTGAGAATTTTTAAGCTGAATTTTGGTTCAAAGTAAAAAAAAAAAACTTAGTTGGATAGGTTTTTGATGAAAAAAAATTGATACACGGACCGTATAAATTTTATATGGTCTTTTTAGTTTTAAGAGTTAGAATTTTAGTTTAGTGTTTAAAGTTTATGAGTTTAGATTGTATGTTTTAGAATTTAAGGTTAGTGTTTAAAATTTAGGGTGTAAGGTTTAGGGTTTAGTTTTTTAAAGTTAGGTTAGAAATTTAAGATTTTAGTTTTTATAGTGTAAATACATATACTTGTGTAAAATTAATTTTACACAGCTTGTGTATCAAAATTTTACTATTTTTTATTACCAAATTTCTTTTGTAATTAAATTATTAACCTTATGAATAGTGAATAAGGTTTAAGGTTTGTTAGTAAGCGAAAGAAATTACAAACAATTTAGTAACACAAATGATTCTCCTGTATTTTTAATATTGTTCATATTAAAATTTTAATATCTCTTCTACTTTTCTACCTGTATTTTTTTCACATCAAAATTTTAATATCTCTTTTATTGTACAATCATTATTACTTGTCCTTATCCTAAAATAAAATGCATGTATAATTATTAATATTGTTTGGAGTTCTTGAGGTGTGGCTTATGATGTTTTGAATAGGGCTGAGTATTCAATTAAGTTGAGTTGGATTGAGTCAAAAAAATTTAAGTTATTCGAGTTTGTTAGTTTTATTTTAAGATTAAAGTTTTATTTGAATTTTTTTCAAATCAAATCGAGTTTATGAAATTCGAGTCGAGTCGAGTCGAGTTTTTGAGTTTCTGTACAAATTTAATTGTACATATATATTTCTATATTCATATACGTAGCGTTGCACATATATATATTTCTATATGCATATACTTATGGCTGGGCGGTGCACATATTGATTCTAATTTTAATAGCTTTCTATATGCATATATAATATACTTATATATTTTTTTATATTTTCACACGTGATATACATAATATATCATGCATGATTGACAAATTCAATTAGAATATGAACTGATAAACTAATTACTAAAAATTTCGAGTTATTCGAATTTCTATTTCATAATTCAAACTTTATTTGAAATTTTTTCGAGTCGAAATTATGAAATTACAAGTCGAGTCAAAACGAGACAGTTTTTTTTACCTCGAATCGAATAATTTAATATTTTCGAGTCGAGTTTTGTCCACTCTAACTTTAAAGAATTATAATTAAGATTATCTCTTGGGTCATTAATTTCAATGTGTTCTAATGCAATGAATGAAGATGTATGTTAGCTCGATTAAATATTATATTTTTGAAATGTTTCACTTCTCCAAGTTTATCTTTTTTTTAACATATAAGTACAAAGGGCTTCAATAAGTCAATCTCAATATTGAATTCGTTTCTCTTTATGCAAGGAATAAACTTGGACTACTCTTGAAGATGTATTTAAAAATTATAAAATACTTTTTTTTGGTAACAAAATTATAAAATAATTTTTAAAAATGTTAAATGCGGAGATATCTTAACTAGGGTTGTGAAATTAGAAACACGTGCTAGTGTATTAAAACAATTTCTTATAACAAATAAGCAGAAAATATCTCTTTTATAACTATATTTAAATAAGCATTTTTACAATATCTACTAATTGGTCAAGTAACTAAAGATGTTCATATTGTCTCATTGTTCGAATCTCGATATTTACCTTAAAAATATAAATATTTTTATATTTAATAAAAATAAGAATTGATACGAGTATTACACCCAAATAAGTTTGTGTTTTAATTTGTATTCAATTAATCCATTAACTTTTAACCTTTTACCCAAAAATCCGTTAACTTTTAATTTATATCCGTGCAAATTTTTTTTTTTATCTCAAATCAATATTTTATTTGACATAAAATTTGAGTAGAAGAGTTTTTTATACAATCACAAATTGAAGGATGATACAAGTGTTTGATCCTACATTCTTCCGAATACTGCAATAAAAAATCATTCATCTCAGTTAGATCAGCAAACTTTTAGTACATATTGAAGAATAAACATTTATTTGATTAAAATAGAGATATAAAATTTTTTGAGTAAAATTATAACCTACAAATAGGAATGTCCATTTGACCCATACTCAATAGGTTCCAATCCGACCTGATCCTATAGAGTCGGGTTTTAAAAGAAAATTTTGGGTTCGTGTTTGATTTTTTGAGGATAAAATCAGGTCAGGTCAGGTTTGAATTTAAGGTGAAAGATACTATACCCAACCCGACCTAAAATAATAATTTAATTTCATTCTAAATATTTATGTATAATTGCTACAATGCCTTTGTCTAATAAAAATAAAATAATTATTATAATGCTCCCTCTATATTTGTATTTTTTCAATTAGCTCTCTATTTTATCAAATAATAAAAAATATATATTATGTCGGGTCAGGTTGTGTTCGGAATTTTACTTTAGAATTCGAGTTCGGACCAAGTCGGGTGGGACATCATAGAATGTCAGGCCGAATTTGGATGGAGGTATCAACTTTTTAGGTCAAGTACGGATCGATCAAAAACCCTACAAATACTTATCTAATGGTTTTGAAAACTAATTTTATGAACACGATAAAAACATGCAATTATAATTCATTCAAGAGTTGTTTTAAACCCCATACGTATCTTTAACAAAAACACAATCAAAGGTTATCGAGTGCAGCCTTTTTGAATATCAGCTAGAGATTTGCCAAAGCTATCCTTAAATATGTTTTATTTGTTAAAAAAGGTAAAATGCATTAGTTTTCTTCAAATCATATTGAAACGATCTTTTTATCGACAAGCTTTCGAATGTCATAAAATCATCTTTAATTTTCTCAAATGGTTACAAAAGATTATTAAAATTAATCAATTATTATAAAATAGTCAATAAACTTGTCGGATTATTGTAAAGGGTAAATTACGTAAATTATCACTGAACTTTACTCTTAAACTTATCTTAATCATTGATGTTTCAAAACGTTCAATTTATTTACTGAAGTTTAGACATCAAACATATTTTGCCACTAAAATTTGGACATTGAACATTCTTGGTCACTCTTAATCCCAAAGCGATCGTATATAGTGGTCGTTTGGTCCCAAATTTCACAGTCACTTCGCTTGGCCCACTGAGTCTGAATTCAACCTCTATTTTTGCCGAAAAGTGCTCCGAAGTTCATGAATCGACTAAAAATCTTTTGGTTTCTCTCTCGTCGATCTCTATCATTCACTTTTGGATGGAGCTCGCTTCTCAGTATGTTGTTTCTCTCGTGCTGATGAAGTTTTCCAACGTTCGGATCTGGGGGAAGTTCCTTCATTTTTCGGTAAATGGAACAGATGAGTGAAAAAAATATTAAATATCTAAACTTCAATGCGTAAATTGAACAATTTGAAAATTCAATGGCTAAAATAATTTTGAGAGTAAAATTTAGTAACGATTTATTGAATTTACCCTATTGCAAATATCCTTTAATTTATTAAAATTTATTATTAATTTATAACGCGATGGACCATTCATAAAAGTACAAGTGTAATGACCATTTATAATTTGAAAATTTATTGACGAAAAAAACATTTTTGACATAATTTAAGGACTACCATTATACTTTACCAATTTTTTTTTATTACAATCCTTGATAAAAAGCTATTACACTGTCGTTAACTTTGACACAAATTTCAAAAGTGCATATCATATACAGAGAATAAAGATTACCTTTTTCCTTCTTTGAGAAAAAGTTTTTAGAAAAGATGCACGTAAAGTTTCTTTCGAGTATTTGACACGTGGAGGAGAGAAAATATAAAATTGACTGAGAAAAATACATAAATCTTCGCGAAGTTTATATAAAAATGGTAATTTATCCTTGGCATTTTTATGAAAAAACTCATTTTTAATAATTATTTAGAAAAATGACCTTCGGTTAAAGTTTTTTTTAAAAATAACTCCTAAATCGTCCACTTAAGGCGGTCTTGCGCTCCACAGAATGCGAGTGCTAACCTCGCTCTCTGTGTATAGCGAGTTTCGTCCTGCGTGGATACACTTTTCAGATAACCCAATTTAAAATAACGGAATAAAACCCCGTGTTTTAGAAAACGCGAGGTCCAAGAGAAATTGAAGGGGCGAATGAATTTATCGCGGAATTTAATGCAACAACCTTACGTTCTGCGCATAGCGAGGTCCTTGTACTCCAGGCTGAAAAACAAGTGTGTATAGGCATGTTCAAGGCGTTTCATCGTGTCATTAGTCCAAAATTTTCTAAAACTTTGCAGCTTAGAGGTGTAGTATTAGAAATTATCTTTCATTCGATATTGATATTGGCACGTAGGAGACATTGCAGACAATGTTAAGTGTGTTGAAAATGGTTCGAATGTTATTTTTTGTGCAAGAATAACAAGTTGAAATGGCTTGGTAGGAATGTTGGAGTTGTTTTTCCGAGTTATTAATAGGAAAATTTTCGTAATATTTAAGGTTAGAGGCTTTGTATTGGTACTTATCTTTCATTTGAAATTGATATTAGCACAGACGAGACGTTGTAAACGGTATAAAAATCACCATAAAAATGATTCTAAACCTTGTTTTTGAGCATGAATTGCAAGGTTAAGTGCCTTGAGAGTCATGTTGAATGGGAATTGTTTTTAAGATTTAAAAATCAATATATAATTTACATATTATTTGAGACTCTGGGCACCCCTAAAGAATACTGCATGTGAGATTCTGTCATCAATTCCATATCAGCGTTGTCCACAACGTCGTATAATAAGTTCATTAATGGTTCTAAGGGCGTCGGTTGTCGATACTTCAACGATTCCAGCTTTTTCCCACGACCATGTGGAATATTGTTATTCATTTTCTTCATCAACTTGTTATACGATAAGTTTCTCGGCAGCGGAAGCAATACAATATTTGAGGACTGAAATACGACGCTGAGAGATGCATCAACGACTATTTTCCCATAGTACTATACCAAAGCTGTAATAGTTTATCGTCTCGATATATTTTGAGAATATCCACGATCATCCACAAACATTGCTGTCATTGTAATGACTTCACGTTATATAGACAAAATTAGTGACCTCGTTTTCTGTAAATAGCGAGGTCGTTAAAGATTCCTAACACGTCAGCAGAACTCACTTTTTGTAGAACGCGAGGTTGCATTTAAATGTTTATTTTATGTGTTTATTGCATTTTAATTCAAAACATTTATAAAAAAATGTTTATTTTTTATAAATAACATTTAAATTATTATTTTTCCATACGTAATGCATAATCAACACATAAAATAAGATAAAATATAATTGTTTTTTTGGATTAAAGGATAAAATAAAATTTGCGTACATAATTAAAACTAATTACATATCCATCCTAATAACACCTATGTCCATCCGTACTGCACTGTGGTGGACGATGATCCCAACGTGGATTCCTTCGAATAACACGTGCTCCATCATCATCATTAGCAACTGTATATTGAGTACCACCGCTGGCACTGGGACTGGTGTAGAATAAGCTCTGCGTTGGCGTCTGCTCCACAATACTAAAGTCGAACTGTGTTGCCAGTAGAGCAACTTCGTACACTGAAGGAACAGATGCAGAAGGCAGTGTCGAATATCTATTGGAGGACCCGTCATAAAAGGACACAACGCGTCCATGAAAAAACTTTAGACGGACTTCCCATGGGTTGAAATGACGAATAAGTCGAGTGAGTGAATGCGTGCGATGGCACCGGTGTCTGAGGCTGTGGTGCTGACTGGCCAGGTGCCTGTCTTGTTTCGAACGACAAGGCCCCTAGAGCGTGTGTTCATCTTCTCTAGCTTTGTTCCCCTTCCTGGTACCATGTTGCCTCAGCGTACGTTGTGTTGGCGAACGGTTTGAAAGATGAATAACTATTTCTCGTTCGCACTCCTCTGGGGTGAGTATATGTTGCTTCCCATTTTGTTTGTACCAGTGCAAATAATCATATGTAACACTGTGGAACACAATAGGCTTAAAATTGGGAGGCATCTACTAAATCTTGTCATCCATTCGACCATCTACACCGCATTATGTTGCCCCCAATAGACCTCCGTCTTTCCTTGCCACGTTAGGCGGTGCAATTCGTTCATATTTGGTGGTCGGTCCGAAATCCCCTAGACACAGCTAATTATCGCAGCACGCGATCGGTAGAATACTACTCCACTATTTTATAGTGTATGAGCGGGACCCTCAACATCCAAACATCCGTAGTCCGTATTATTTCCGGTGGAATACATGCGGCAATATCAGGATCAACGTCCACAGGAACTACACAAAAATTTTGTAAACTAAGTTAGATAAACTTGATTTTAAAAATAGATTTTTAAATTAAAAAAAATAAATCATTAAAAATATTACCCTTACTCTTTTGTCGATCAACAATCTATAATCTCGTTGCGTTGTTGGTAGTCCCACGTAAGTTAATAGAACACACCACCTATCATTCACACAACAAAAAAATATTATTAGCATATTGTAAAAAAAGGAAAAAAAATAAAAATTTAGATTATTTTTCATTACCTCCGAAGTAATAGAAACACGAATGGGGTCAGATTTTTAAGAGTTGGGCTTAAAAAATGGTATTCGAAACCAAGCCCAGGACTGGAGTAACAAAACACACCCTCCGATGACACATATGTCCGGGTTGATGGTTCTGCATAGCTCCCTAAAACGAAATGACAAGATTGCCGATCCTCAACTCTTATTTTTGGATTCAGCAAAACTACTTAGATGAAGCAATCACATCATATGTACTTTGTTTCGGGATTTGTCTAGAATCAAGATCCCCCGATGACTTTTAGAATATGGGCACAAGCAAAACGTTGCAAAAATAATAAATAAATATGTCAAATTATTTTCAATAAAAATAATATCAAAATAAATAATAATAAATAATTAAATTTATTTATATTACCCTTTTTGTTTCGTCATCAGCATTCGGGGAAGCTCTCCAAAAGTATTCTCCAAAAAAGTTAACAAAATTTTATCGTCGTCGAACTTGTCTGGCACAACTCCGAGCAAATTACTACACATGACTTCCTAGTTTACTTCGGTAACACCGGTTATAACCTCGCTGTCAACTGGCAGACTAAGATGCAATACAACATCTTGCAACATAATTGTAGCCTCCCCACACGGGAAATGAAATGTGTGTGTCTTCGACCTCCATCTTTCCAACAACGTGTTTACCAACGGCCGATTAATCTTCGCACCACCAACTATCTGACATACATGGCCAAAATCGGCTTCTTCAAAAAAACAGAACAAGATCCTTACACGGTTCAGTTGTGATACGGTTCAAGTAGATCGTCAATGCACGTTCATAATGTTTCAAATTAAACATTAAAAATTAATAAATAATAAATAATTAAAAGTAATTAATTAATTAAAAAATAGATTTCACCTCGTTAGTTGTCCGCCAAAAGTTGAACATGTGTCTGTGATCCAGCCTTAGTAACCCCACCATAATATCGAATATTGATTGAACTCTTTAAAAGCAATATTGAATAGTAGAGCAAGAAGAAGAATGAAGATGAGTTGTGAGAATATTCGAAGACCATGAGACCATATTTATAGGAGACCTTGCAACCCTTCTGAAGCGATATCAATGGACCTCGCTATTTGCAAAACGCGAAGTCGCTTCCGTTGAAAAGACGCGACTTTTCAGTTCGAATCAATTCCACCTTGTCAGAAGGGACCTCGCATTCTGCGGATTGCGAGGACCAGTTTTCAAAATTTTAAATAGAAAATTTTTAGATTATTCTTAATTATCAAATTTTTATATTATTTTTAAATAGCAACTTTTCAGTTTGAATCAATTCTACCATTTCAGTTCGAATATTTTTTAAATTATTCTTAATTTAACATAATTATCAAAATAATTAAGATATTAAGGATTCAATTAAAACGTTCAAACGGATCTCCCTTTCTATAGATAGCAAGGTCCATGAATTAATTAAATTGATCCGCTCGTTCAAAAGAACCTCGATTATGATTTTCAGATTACTAGACTAGTCAATTTTTTATATTTCATTATAAATATTTATTATATACAAATAAAATTTAAAATTTTAACAATTTTGTAATTAGGAGCATTAATTAGTAATACAACTTATATATTAATAGAATTTAAATACCATCTTTTTTCTTAATTATGATTTTTTAGACAATATCATTATCCTAATAAACATGAAATTCTTTTACATTATGACTATTTGATTTTAAATATTCTACGATAATTAGGATTTTAATTTAATGAAAATAAGGACTTGAAACCAAAGATTTGTACAAAAGATTCTTATTTAAGGAAAAATATGTCAAATTAGAATAATTAGGATATTCTCAAATAATTAGGAATTTTCATATCCTTAAAATCTTTTTAAAAATAATTACATCAAATAATTACGTCATATTATCTTATATATTCGAATAATTATAATTTATTAAATTACATATTAAAAAAATTAGGTCAAATAAATTATATCTACATTAGAGGGTATTTAAGGGTATAAGGATCTTTCATTTATTTGGGAACGGTTTCTAAACGGTTAAAGGACCTCGCTATGCGCATGACGCGAGGTCACTGCATTAAATCCCGCGATAAATTCATCCGCCCTTCAATTTCTCTTGGACCTCGCATTTTCCAAAACGCGAGGTTTTATTCTGTTATTTTAAATTGGGCTATCTGAAAAGTGCATCCACATAGGAAGGATCCCGCTATACACAGAAAGCGAATTCATTACGCACGTTCCGTGGAGCGCGAGGTCGCCTTACGTGGACAATTTAGAGGTCATTTTTCTAAATAAGTTTGGCCGGGGTCATTTTTTTAAATAACTATTAAAAATAAGCTGTTTTCATAAAAATGCCTTTATCCTCTCATAACAAATAATAAATTTAGTTTTTTTTTATAAAGATACATTAATTTAATTAGACTTTTGAATTTGTGGATTGTATTAATATCATTAGTAATGTTATATCTTTTTCAGCTTTGATCGCAAACTATTAAAAATTAACAGCAATAGTAACATGAATTTACTTTTTTATTTTTTTATAATTTTTTCTTTCTTCCGCATATTATTTTTCTTTAAATAATATAGTAATCGGAGACAGAAAGGAAGCCAATGATTTTTTTCCGGGCACGAGTCAATTAAAAATTTTCAATGGACTAAAATATAAATTCATCATATAATTTTATAGTTTTAAAATTGAGTTTTATCATTTAGGGGACCAATACAACTTTACCATTATCTAAATTTAAATTAAAAAAACTAAAGTAATATTTTTACTATTTGAAGGGCAGCAGTGGTTTTGGACAAGTGTAGACTTTAAGGAAAAATAGCTTCAAAACGAGTTAAATCAAATGCTTATTAATAAAAAATATATTAATTATAGGTTTGTGCTAAAACACATAAGGAAAACAGAATGTTATTATATTTTATATATTTTGAATCTTGTTATATTTATTTTTTATGCAAAAACCAACATACAGCATACATATCAAATTAATAATTTTTTTTTAAAAATTAAAAATTTTATTGTAATAAATTGTACATTACCCTAAATCTTTTAATCTGCCTCTACAGACGGGTCCAGAACCCTGTTATCACCCAGCTTCGTCTCAGTGTGGGGTAATAAATTATAGAACGACCTCTCTCTCCAGAAATAGGAAAAGGAAGTATAAAAATGGGAGAAAAGGATTCACTTGTTTTATAGTAGCATATATTGCATCTGGAACTGGAAATATATTATTAATTAATGAAAATCTTACTCCATAAAATATACACGATGCTAAAACATAAATTAAAAGAGCAAGGGTCTGAATAACATAGGAAGACGAACAAAAGAACGAAAACTATTCCCCTTTTGTCGTGGTTTGTCGCCGTTGTTTTCTTACTCAATAACTTTATTTAAGAAAAAATGTTCATTTTTAGTATAACTTTATTTAAGATAATTTATAGTATTGCTCGACCCGTGAGTATGGATGTACTCAATAACTTTATTTAAGAAAAAATGTTCATTTTTTAGTATAAAAATATGAAAAAAAAAGTTTGATACACAGTTTGTGTAAACAAACGTTTAGACGTGCCTTTTAAATTTAAGGGTTAGAGGTTTAGTTTAGTTTAGGGTTAAAAATTTAAGGGTTTAAGTTGTAGGGTTAAAAATTTAAGGTTAGTGTTTAGTATTTAGGGTTTAGGTTTTAGGGTATTAATATTACGAATTTAGAATTTGTGTTTTATAAGGTAAAAATACATGCTTGTGTAAAATTAGTTTTACACAGCATGTGTATCAAAGTTTTACACTAAAAATATTATTTTTTAATATTTTAGTGGGATTACATAGTAATATCTGTTCATATTTTCTCTTAGCCTTTCGATAAAGCGTACACATTTTATACACACAAATACTCAAACTCGAGTTTTACAGGATAAACATTATCCTTTTTACCGCTAAACCCCTTATATGGCACTTTCTACAATAAAAATAGAAGTTGTTGTGTGCTCCTACCAACTTCAGCAGAAAAATATAAAATCGTCGTGTGTTCCTGCAGATTTTAAACAAAACAAAGGTAAATTCGTCGTGTGTTCTTGCCTAGATCCTCTATTAATGTAATAATAATCACCGTAAATAATGAAATAAAAAACTAAATTTAATATTTATTAAAATAAAAATACAACAATATTACTGCAATCACTCAAAAAAATATTCATATTTAAAAATACAAAAAGTTGCAAGATAATCATTGAAATCATAATGTATTAATGCGTAAGTATGGAGTACATTACATCATCAGAGTATAATATAATAATAGTATTATTATAGGGTGCGTATGCAACCGAGGAAGAATGAAATGATACTGATAACGCCAAGTGCTAATTAAGAACAAGTGTCCAAACAACATTGGAGAAAGCCACGTGCTGATTGAGCATGACACGGAATACATATATGGCTCGAATTAACGGTTCACATGAGGAACCAAAAGGAATGTGTAACTTTCCAATTAATTATGAGACATTGAAAACTTTGATCAAGTATAAAGACCCAATCCCATGGAAAGCAAGAAGACTTACTTACAACCCCTTAACTTATGGAAGTGTATAAGTAAATGAGGACACTCTTGAAAGGGATGGGACACAGACGATAAAAGAGAGGGGTTGAAATTATTGGCTTTTGCAATCAGGAATGCGAAGCCGTCACTCTTTCTCCAACGTCTAACTCCACCTCTGACCTAACTCAACTCCAACTCATTCCAACATAAACCCTAACCCTAGAAATCTCACTCTCGTTTCCATAGGATTCTCTCTTTTATAGTTACTGTGGGTTAATATTGATACATCTTCGGTATAAATACGGAATATGATGTATCGAATGACGACGAAGACCGAAACAAGTCTCATAATATTAAGCATAACATTAAGTGGTGTTTGGTAAAGACAGAGAACGAATGGTATAGGCTCCTAATCTAAAATTACACTTATCCTAATTCATATGTTCTTAATCTGCCTTCGCACTCAGTATCATATGATAAATTTTTATTTTTATCTTCATTGCCTCTGCTCCACCCATTTGCAACACTTATTTCTCATACCAAAAGAAAGAACTCTCAACAAATGGTTATATATAATTCTATGTATTATCGGTAAATTAGATATTGGAACGTCATCATAAAATTTCAAAATCACTTATTTAAATTTGTCTTTTTTTACGATAGATGAAAAGCCTATAGGCTCAGGCTCAGCTCATAAGAGCAGTACAATCCGCACTAAACTCTGTAAAATGAAATCTAGAGGAGCATGAAAAACATGGAGAAGACCGGGAAAGCCGTGAGCATACTTAGCAAGGCTATTTGCAACTCCGTCGAGTAAAACATAAATTAACCACTTAATTTAGATTCAATATGTGCCGGATGTAGAAAAGAATGGTATAAGGCCCAGATGAGTTATCACTTCAATCTATGAGTGGTATCGCCTCCAAACAATCTATCTCTAGGATAAGCTTTTAACAACCCGGCTGCCATGCCTGTAACATACCTTCATAGATACCCCATAGTTTAGCTTTTATTACCGAACAAAATCCGACATGCTTAAAAAATCTCCTAATCCAGCACCCAGACTCATCCCGTAAAAAATCATATATTTTTTTAAACATCATAAGATTTATTGATGGTACATAAAATTATAAATCACCATATGTAAAATTATTATTATTGTTATTAATCTTTACGTCATCCCTCTCTTATTACGTGTATCTTAAATTTCTGGATCACATGTTTTCTAAACGTTTTTTGACGTCCCCTGAATTTAGTTTTTCGTTTTCTTTTTAGGCTTAACCGTCAAATAGGTGCCCAAACTATGCTCTTTTTCTAGTTAAGTGCCTAACTTATTTTTTGGGCCAAATTGGGACCTAAAGTTTTATTCCATAACCCATTTAAGGTTTACCGTTAATTTTTTCCGTTAAAGGACACGCGTCACCTCCAAAAAAATCCAAAATTATATTAAAAATAAATAAAATTAATAAAAGAAAATAAAAATATATCCTAAAATTTTCAAATATTTCCAAAATAGTCCCCAAATCCCTAAACCCCCAAATCCGACCACTCCCGCTGTCGTCGGCCGCCTTGCTTGCGACGGAATGAAATGCCCTCCTTTCGCCAACAACCCACACGTCATTCGTCGCCCCTCCTACCGCCGTTCGTCTCAAATCGTTCGAAATAACCATTCGACAATTTCGTCGTTTCGCACGCCGTCGTTCGATTTCCGGCGATAGGGTGGTGGGGAAATGGTCGTGATGGTCCAGAGAACGATGTGGTGGGCAGCAACGTGGCAATCGGTGGTGGAATCGGCCCAAATAGGGATTTAGGTTTTGGGAGTTTTGGAATTTTGAAATTTGGGGGCTATTTTGTAAAATCTAGAAAATTTAGAGATTTTTGAAAATTAATTAATTTTATTTATTTTTAATATAATTTTAGATTTTTCTAGTTGTGGCATGTGTCCTTTAACGAAAAAAATTAATGGCGAACCTTAAATAGGTCACAGAATGAAACTTTAGGTCCCAATTTAGCCCAAAAAATAGTTTGGGCACTTAACTGAAAAAAGCATAGTTTTGGACACATATTTGCCTATTAAGTCTTCTTTTTAATATTGCACCGAATCATCATTAATTTTTTTTCGTATTTTCCGAAAAATTTCAAACAATATAGTTATTAGTTAAGTAATGATTCTCAAATTTGTTCTACTTTTTGTTAGAGTTTTTAACTAATAAACAATGTTAACATTTTTTTTTCAATATTTATTTTTAAAAACTATCATGATATATCTAAATGTGCTATCATAACAAACGTAAAAAAGACTTAACATATTATGATATTTATTGAAAGCACTATAAATCCGAGTACTCAAGAATTATGAGTTCAATCTTTATCAAGATCTCATTTACATTAACTTTTATTTAGAAATAAAATATAAGGATACTTGTGAGATAAGGTAACTCATTAATTTAGAATTAGATGTCGTTCTAACATGTAAGTCAAGTGTACTTGGAAGATTATATTTTGTAAGAAAACTCGATGCCTAATTGTTTCTGACTAATCCTTATTATTTACTTGTTTCCGTTAACTACAATACATTCCTTGGTTGGTCAAAACATTTGTCTTGCCAACTCGTTCGGAATCTTTTATTTATATTGATGTAAAACTTTTAGTTTAAAGTTTAGGTTTGGTTTTTAATTTTTAGGGTTTTAGAACAAAAAATTTAAATTTAAAATTTAAATTTTCAAAATAGAATTAAATATGCTTATAGAATAATTTTTCACTACTAATGCATACAATAATAACATATTGTGCTATGGATGTAAAAAAACTTTCATTCATAAAATTTATTCAAAAAAATATTTTCTATTGATAAACACGTGTGTGCTGCCAAATTAATTACGCTTTAGATTACCATTGGTTTCCCAAAAATAATCGAACAGACCACAACCCATTTTCATGAACCGTCGCATTCTTACCGTGATGAGTACATCAGTTATCTTTTACTGCCGGAAATGACCCTTCGTCTTAAGAGCCATCCAGCTTGGTCCTCCCACTTTCACCAAGGGCAACGCCGACTTTTCACTGCCGATATATTATACTGAATTAGTTCTTAATGTTGGGTCACATTCATTAAATTGATTAATTAATTAATTAACATAGTAAATAATGAGGATTGAGTTCCATTATTTCAATGTAATTGAATGTTTTGTGTTGGTGACACCCGTGGCAGTCCTGTCTATATCTGCTATTAAATACTATCTCCAATTATTCGCATCGAGTGACATGTTGTGACAAATATATTTTTGTCCACATTTTCTATTACACTATTTATTCTTGTCTTCCTCACATTACTCTCTTAAAATCTTATAAATAAATATATATTAGATATTATCACACACACATATATATTTATTTAAATAGTCTAAAGATAATTATAATGTAGTATATGTTTATAGATATTCTACAACATTTTGACAATGCACATACACAATGTAGACAAAGCAATTTAAACACGTGTCTCTTAAGATGAAGATCATCCGCTTTTCTACTATGACACTTGTTGAGTTCACATGATTATAAATGAAATGATAAAAGATTTACATACACATCGACTAATATTGTGTTCAATCTTTGAATAGTAATTTTATTTTTTAAAGTTTATATAAAAGAATGAAAATATATCATATTTATTTAACGTAGAAAGAATGTTTTCTATTTTTTTTCAACTAGTTGATATTTGGTTTATCTATAAAATAACTCAATCATAGATTTAAACAATAGAAAAAGGTTTTTATATTAATGTAACGTATACCTTAAATTTAAATTTGAAGTATAATTAATGTCCATGTTTCTAAACATAACAATGATTAATTTTTTTTCGAAAAGATTTCGTAAGCATTCCAATGATTTTATCTGGTATAACAATGGGGGAAAAGTTTATAGATGAATAAGTTTATTGGATAATGTATATGAATTTTCTAATTATATTAGTACAAAAGTCTAGATCAGTTGATTGTTTAAGACATGATTAGTGGACCTCATAGGAAAGATGAAGACATCAGGCCCATTGCTTGAGCAGCCATTCAAAATTTAAAGGGGGTGTGACCAATTGACAAATAAGATTCATTCTTACTATTATAAAGTTGCAGCAATTATTTCTAGATTATTTTTATTACACATTGGCCTGTCTCTGTTTTTGGTTACACCAATCAAAAGGTTCACGTGGTCGGGGACATCTATTTTCTTTAGCCCTTTCTATTCATCAAGCACTTATATTATATGGTACCGCACCCCCACCAATTTGGTATCTTTTCCTACCTATGTATATATGTATCAAAACTTTGTATTTCCACCTTTTAATTAATCAAGCCTTAATTATTTTTAAATTTTTTCAAAATTTAAAAGTGTGTGAGCAATTGATGATCAAATAATATAATAGTAATCAATTAGGCACACTGATCATGACAAATAAAATTCTATAAACGGAATTAAAATGGTGAAAAATATTATATTTTTATACTACTTTTGTCCCAATAAAGTTATCACATTTGTGTTTTAAAATTGTCACAGTCAAAGTGTCACTTTGAAATTTTTTTAAGATACATTTACTTTTTTTTTATCCTTTTTAGTTTTCCCACAAAAATAAAAGTTAACTTTTTAAGGACAAATTTGTCATTTAAATTATTTTATACCATACATCTTATATAAATTTTTTATCCTAAAATTTTATAAAAAGTCAACATGTGACACAAATAATAGGACGAAAGGAGTATAATTTTTTAAATTTACTATAAGGACACTGGTCATGAAACTATCACTTCTTGCGAAAAGCTTTGTTTACCGATAATATACTAAATAATTGTTTTTATTTAAATAATTAACTTTTATATAGAATATTATCGATAATAAATTTCAAAAATAGATAAAAGAATATTCAATTTCTTATAACGTGTTTTCTTTTCGTCCAATAATTAATCTGCACGGTCCTCCCCTTCTTTTGTTTGGTCTCAAGTGGCCCGATGAATAGCAACTATTTGCTGTACAAATACATATGGAATATAAAGGGTGGAAATGCAAAAGCAAGATTAATGAAACTTACAAAGCACACAAACCAGAGTTGTTTTGAAAACTGACGTAAATAGTACATAATGAAGTAAAAGAGTTTTTTCTTTCTGATTTTGGGCATTTAATTATTTGACACAAATAATCCATTTAGATAAAAAGGGGTGTTTTGGAGTGTTTCCCTAATAAAATAAATCATTTGCTTCCTCATAACCTAATTAATTAAACATACCAGATTTCTTGTAACATTGGTTTTTCTTGAAACTTCCCAGTTATAACTAACTATAGTTACACAAGCATGGCCCCTTTACATGATAGAATATTGTAAGAAATTCTGGTAGGCAAAGGCACTTGATTGTCATTTGTCATGTCCTAAAACATAATGGCTATGTATATTTATACACCCAATTCATAAACCTTCTCTTCCATATCCAACACTAAGAAAATCACCCCAAAACCTTCTTTTGCATATCAAAGATTTTCTTTTTCTAATTTCTCCTACCTTTTCTCTTGTTAGCAAACCCAAAAGAAAAATGGGGCTAAGGGACATTGGAGCTACACTGCCTCCTGGGTTTAGGTTTTACCCAAGTGATGAGGAATTGGTTTGCCATTATCTCTACAAAAAGATTGCCAATGAGGAGGTCTTGAAGGGCACTTTGGTGGAAATTGATTTGCATACATGTGAGCCATGGCAGCTTCCTGGTAAATATTCTCTCTCTTTCTCTCCTTTATGGCTTTTGTTTTTGAACCTTATTCCTCTAAAACATGTCTGAAAGACAGTGAAAGGAAGACAATTATTTAGTTGTTCTTTGATCTCTGGATCCTGGTTCAAGGAACTGCAAAACATGTTTTGCCCTCTGCCATGTTAGCTGTTAGAATTGATCAGAAACAGCAGACAAATAATCACGTTTTCCCTAAAACAAAATAATGAAAGAGAGATATGGGGGAAAACAACATGAATTTTCTGAGAATATATACCCACGCTGTCTCTCTCTCTCTCTCTCTCTCTCTCTCTCTCTCTCATACACATATAGTAAAGAGAGGAATTCTTATACATGCAAGTATATATTCTTACAGCCATGCATGTGAAATAACTCCAAAATAAGTACTGGTTTTAATTTTTCTTTAATATTTGAATGATATATGGATTGTATGGTACCGGTAGGTAAGGTTTGCTGTTTCTTTCTTTCTCCCATATGTTTATGTTTTGTCACATTGCAAGAACCGAAAAAAAGGAGAGATTTTACACCCTGTGATTTGATTTAAGTTACATATACATTTTACTAATAATTATAGACTAATAAAGTCATGGACATATATTCCTTAAAAAACAAACACAAGTGGGTGATTTCAGCGTCTAAAACTAGTCCTTGTTAATTCAAGGGGTGGATCCAGTTTGAACTTAGTTTTTTCAAGTAAAAATTACATGAACAAGTTATAATTAAAATATTCTGCCTGCTGTATGTCATATTTATTATCTTTCTCTCCATGCTCTAGCTCTGGTGCACTTTCTATTAAGAGTAATCATGAAAAATTAAGTACTAAAGATTTAATTGTTGAATTTAACTTGTGTAATTATTTGATATTTTGCTTAAGTTTAAATATATTGAATATAATTAGATTGTTCGATAAATGTAAATTTTAAAAGTTAATATAGTTAAAAGAAATAAAAATAGCTTAAAAAGTGTTAAAACTGTTATTTGATACATAGGTCCTTACTTCCATACTTTTTCATTGAAATACTAAATCAAACAAGTATAAAATATTTTTTTCGATAAAAAGAGAGAATAAACTATAGCGGTAAACAAGTATAAAATACTAAATCATTGAAATTATTAATTTTCAATAAATTGATTTTTAATGATTTATCAATCAAACCCTAAATTACAGGTTATTTAAAAAAAATTTACCTTGAACTCTTCTAACTCCTATAACTATTTACTTTGCCCAATAGAGGGGATTAGTAGGCATTTATCCTTTCAAATTGACAATCATTTTAAATTTTTTCTAGCATACACACCACGTAATCTAGTTTTGAGTGAGGTTTTGGACTAACATGTGAGTTAAATAGAAGCCACTATTTTTTGTCCCCTTAAATTTCTTTTAGCACTTCATTAGTTTATTAAATCCCCGTAGTTATTAATTTGTTTTCTTTGTGCTTTAAAGTCAAAATGTATGCTTCTTTCAAAGATTTTAAGATGGATAGCATTTTTAAAAGAAATATAAATCAAATAATCATTTTATGTACTATCGGTTGGAAAAAATATTCTACAAAAATTACATAGTTGTTACGTGTCCTTTAATTATATTAAAAATAAAAACTCATGACAACCATATAATTTCGTTTTTAGAATAATTTTTTCCACCACCAGTAAATAAAACAATAAAAAAAATTAACATGTATAAATGTATATAGTATTAAAAATAAAAACACTGTAATTATCCTTTTTGAAAGATATTTTAAACTTTTATATGGTAAATTTCTATCTAGGATATTCCAAGTATAATAAGACACATTTTTGCTTTGCTTTGTAGCAATTAATTACTAGGGGTGAGTTTTTCTTCCCACAATTCTCTAAAACATCACTTTTAAGTTTCTTCTTAAAAGATTTGTTTTTTTCCTCAGCATGTACTGCCATGGCAATCCCTTTGCTTTCTTAGACATAACTCTTAAGGTGACAAAGACTTACCACCACTCTTTGTAATTCAAGCAAAGTGAAAAAGATTACTTTTAAGTTCATTGAACACAAAATGAAATTACAGTCACCCAATTTATCTTTATTGTTCATGATATAATTATTTTCCATTATAACTGTGTATTTATTTATATACTCTAACTAGGAATGAAATGTATTTATTTATATTTTGTGTATGCATGTGGACATGATGAAATTTAAAGAGGTGGCAAAGCTGAACGCGAACGAGTGGTATTTCTTCAGCTTCCGGGATAGAAAATACGCGACGGGATTCCGGACGAATCGAGCGACGACATCCGGATATTGGAAGGCAACAGGGAAAGATCGAACGGTGGTCGACCCGATAACACAAGAGGTAGTGGGGATGAGAAAGACATTGGTGTTTTACATGAACCGAGCTCCCAATGGAATCAAAACAGCTTGGATCATGCATGAATTTCGTCTGGAGACCCCACATATGCCCCCTAAGGTCAGTTTCCCTCCCTCACCTCTGATCTTTTTCAACTGTGGTCATCATATTTCTATTTATAATGCATTGTCTCGAAAACGACTATGAGAGAGAGAGAGAGATGTGGAAATTTAGAGAAAAAGAGAGGTTGACAATTGAGGCCATTTGTAAGTGAATAAAAAATATCGTGTTTTCTCCAAGGAAACTTAAACAAAAAGCTAGTGGGCATCTGCTAGTTATCCACTCGCTTTCTTCTATGTGTTTTCATAATCGGGGTGGACCAAGGTGTTGGAGGAACCAATCACACCCCTTATAGTTTAAATATTTTGTATTAACAATTTAATTCCGCACCCATGCATGTTTAATATAACTTTTTAATAGTTCACATTCTTTTACATAAAATCATGTGTCCATCTCCGTTCATAATTAATATGTACTTGTGCATCCAACATGTTTGAGGCTTATCTTCAAGCCAAACTGTGAATTGCTTGTAAACTATATATGTGTGTGCAAATGTCACATTTTCATATTATATAACCGTATTCTTTATTTGCGAATTTGTAATACGTGTAGGAATAGATATCACTAAGCTAGATACTTTTAAATATTTTTGCTTTTATTCAACTTTTTGGGAAATTAATATAGTAACTTTCTTCAACTTTTTAGATTCTCTAATAAAGAAATGTAGATAGATAACATATCAAATTCAATAAACAGGTGCTTTGGTGACTGTTGCATGAAAAAAAATCACGTACAGTGACATGCACTATAGATAATTATTTCAGAATTTGCCATAAGTTGAAATTGTTTTGTGATATGGCAGGAAGACTGGGTTTTATGTAGAGTATTTCATAAGAGCAAAGGAGGAGAGAACAGCTCCGAAATGAGCCCCCACATGATGTACGAGACCTCAACTCAAACAAGCATGGCTTGCGGCGGGTATCGACAAATCAGCTGCTCCTTATCCGCCACACCCGCACATCATCAACCCCATGGCCAAAGCTTGCTAAACCTACTCCATTCCTCTCAGATAAAGAACAACAATAATAATAGCTTTAGCAATCATGAAGTTAGCTCCAAAGTCGTCCACGATGATTTCGAGTTCTTGTGGGACATGAACATGGAAGAAAACAGCTTGGAAGATCATCATCATGTTCAGGGCCATGGGGTGGCAGATTCCAACTTGGAGGATATAAGATTTGAGGTTGATAATAGCATGCTTGTCCTATGAATATATATATATACATACATATGTATATGGTAGTTCATATGATTTAGGGTAAAAAAGAAGTCAACCCCATTTGTTTATTTGTGATGTTTGTGTGGTGTTTACCTTGGATGTTAAAAGAATATTGGTCTATGTATTTTTTTCTTTCTTTTTTTAGGTTTAGGGTTCATTTATATTTTTGTATACAGCATTGGGCATTGTATAAATCATATCATTTACTCTTCAGTGGTCTTTTAGAAATAAAATAAATAATTGTGATCAAGGATTACACATATTCAATGCATATAGTTATTAGAAAGCCAACTTTTAACGAGCATACTTTGTTCTCCAAATCAGATCTCATGTTATGTTCTTGATTGAGTCACCTTGCGAATTTAATAAACTAAATACAAGTTTATATAACATATCATAAAAAATACTTAGAAGTTAGTATAATGAAAAAATACACTCACAACTTACACAAAATGGTCATATATATATAAATATATATATAGGAAAATGACTATATGAATTATTTTTTTAATAATGCATTGAACGAGTGATCCATTGATTGACCAAGTAGTCAAGGGTGTTAATGTTGTCTTGTCTTGTATGAGTTCAATTCTCGACATTTACCTTAAGAATATAATATCTCTCAACTTAATCAAATAAAATAATGCATATAGAAACAACTAGGTAAAACAAGACTCTGGGTCGTATCATTGTTTGTGGAAAACATACCAAAGGCTACGCATTGGAAAAACATGTGGCATTCGTTCGCGAGGCATGGAGATGTGGTTGATGCCTTCATTGCTAGGAAGCTGAGTAGAGGATGGAAGAGATTCAGCTTTTGTTAGATTGAGAAGCAGAATCGATGCTATGAGGGCGAAGGAGAGATTGAACTGTTGATTCCTATGACAACAATTAAATGAAAAGTTTACCAATATCATTCAATTAGATTAACTTCATAATTTTTGTAAAGTGTGAGGATCATTTTTGACATATTAAATTAATGAGATTAACTTCTTCTTTTTTCATAAAATAGAGTAATAAATTTATAAATTGAGATCAAACTTTTTTAATGATTGATAATATAAGGGTCAAAATTTTCTAAATGATAAAATAATGGCTAAACTTTTTAATGTGCTCAAATAAATATTAAACATATCAAAATGGTCAAATAAGAATAAAACCTTTTTGTAGGTGCTCAAATCGGGGAAAACATAATTTTTCAAAAAAAAAAAAATTGTGTTTTTCTCTCCTTTACCAATAATATATGATTTAGCTGTCATGTGTAATATTTTAAACACATCAACATCCACCTAATTTTAAATCATAAAATGGGATGAAGTGTGTAAAAAATTTATATCCTAACACATCGAAAAAGATTTGGCCTTCACATTAATAATCATAAAAGGTTTTGTCCCAATTTAAGCATTTTAGCCTAGTTATAATGAACATTTCATCGAATCCATTAGATAACAAAACATGTTCCTCAGTATAATAAATGGAATATATTTGGTTTAATTATGGTTTTAGACCTTTAACTTTGCTAAAACATTGGATTTAATCATTTTACTTTAAATTTACATAATTTTGTAGCTCTATGTTTATATTGTTATGATAACATCATTAATTGTTACTGTTAAAATGATCAAAAAGAACTTTTAACCATACGACAAACATGTAAATTTATTATTAATTTAAATATAATTGATTGAATTTTCACGTGACACTAATTGTGAGATTGAATGATAATAAAAAAAACAAATCAAAACCATTACTTTATGGGCAGTAAATAAAGTACAAAAAGCATCAATTTAGATCTACTAATAATATTACATCTAAGCAATCACATTTGGCCAGTTGGTTAAATTATTCATCTTTATTTTCTCACATTCGTCATGGGTTTTAAACTCACTAGAAACACCTTATTTCTTTCCTTAGAGACTCTCATTTCCCTTCCCCTAAATATGATTAAGATTAGAACTAGGGTTTGTTAAAAAAATAAGTATAACATTACACCTCAAATTTTATCATAGTAAAGAGATTAAAACCATTAAAGCAACATATTTTAAATGAAATAAAAATAAATAAATTTCCATTTTATTTTATTCACAATTTATAACAAGAGAAAGTGGTAATTATTCTTTTATCTATAAGTATTATTTTAATTTAACTATTAATATTTAATTTATTGATTGACTAATTTAAAACGAATATTGCATAAATTTATTTTGGGATTAAGGGTGACCCTACCAACTTAATTACTCCATTCACAATGTCAGAATGCAAAAGATTAACCTTGTTTAAGTAATTCAATGCATCATCCACACTACACCAATCGGTTTTTGGTTTCTTTTATCCGTTTATTAATAAGGGAGAGGTTTTTAATTTTATTAATTCTTCGAAAATAATATATTATTTACGTCAGCTCAATTCCACTATTTTCTATAGTTTTGACTGGAAATAAATAAAAAAGGGGAAAGAATGGTTCTAAATCTCTAACAAAACTCCCAAGAAAATCGGCGTCTCCACCTTAAACTAACCAAACGACAACCTTCATTGTCGTTAAACTTTGTCTCCGTCTCTTTTATCTTTTAACTTGTTTACACACTAAAAACTGAAACAGCTTTAAGCATTCTGAAAATTCTCTAAACAACACATATATTCATATATGTTTCCTGTTTTGTTTGTCCACACGTGCTCTTTCCTCTTTTAGCAAATTTAAAGCCTTTTTTTTTCCCTTAAAGGTAAGTGAAGAACACTAAACTACACCAACATGCAGAAGATCTCCACCTTTTGTCTTTGTTTTAAATGTGACATTTATTAATTTATTAATGGCTTATGTTATATATAAATTTTGTAATGTTTTTTTTCCCCTGTTTTTTCAGTTTTGGACATGCAACCAGGGAAGATTCAAGAAAAGATACTTAAAATTTGAGGGATTCTGTTTAGATATGACAAGGGGAAGAGTTGATGTGAATCAGAAGAAACGATTAGTCACTTGGATTATAGTGTTGGTATTCTGTTGCGGTTGCTTCTATGCATATACTCGAAGCCGCGGTTCATCCGCGCTCGAGTACGGAAGTAAATCTTTGAAGAAATTCGGTTCTTCGTACTGGCGTGGGGAGGAAGATAATAATGCCGATTCTTCGACCAAAATTGAAGAAGATGCCGATGATGGTTTCTTTCCAAAGAGTTTCCCTGTGAGTGAAACCTTAATATAAAGCCAACTTGTTTACAATTTTGCAGCTGTATTTGTTTATGGAGTGTCTGATATCACAATTGTTTTGGTTTCGAAGGTTTGCGATGATCGACATTCCGAGATAATACCTTGCCTAGACAGGAATCATATATACCAAACAAGATTGAAGTTGGATTTATCTGTAATGGAACACTATGAAAGACATTGTCCATTGCCTGAAAAACGTTACAATTGTTTGATTCCTCCTCCACCTGGATACAGGGTGAAGTGTTACAGTCTAGTTTTCTTACATTTAAATGAGATTAAGTGAAGTTATTATATGCAGGTTTAAGGCATTGCCATGTTATCTGTTTCGTTATTGTTGCAGGTCCCGATCAAGTGGCCGAAAAGTCGGGATGAAGTATGGAAAGCGAATATACCACATACTCATCTTGCAACTGAAAAATCCGACCAGAGATGGATGGCTGTCAAGGGTAACAAGATTGTTTTCCCTGGCGGAGGAACTCACTTCTATTATGGAGCAGATAAATATCTTGCTTCAATGGCAAATGTGAGTGGTATTTGTCCTTTTAAAACACTTTATTTGATATATTGCAAACATTATATTCATGTGTTTCAACTGGCAGATGTTGAACTTTCCGAATAACAACATGAACAACGAGGGAAACGTCCGAACAGCTTTCGATGCGGGATGTGGAGTTGCTAGTTTCGGAGGATACCTGCTGTCATATGATATTCTTACAATGTCTTTAGCGCCGAATGATGCTCATCAGAACCAGATTCAGTTTGCTCTGGAGCGAGGAATCCCTGCGTATCTCGGTGTTTTGGGGACAAAGAGGCTTCCTTACCCGAGTGGATCTTTTGAGCTTGCGCATTGTTCTCGTTGCAGGATCGATTGGCTTCAAAGGAATGGGATCCTTCTTCTAGAGCTTGACAGGATACTGAGGCCTGGAGGCTATTTTGCCTTTTCATCCCCTGAAGCATATGCACAAGATGATGAAGATTTGCGAATTTTTCGAGCAATGAGTTCCCTTGCTGAACGGATGTGTTGGAAGATAGCAGTTAAAAGGGATCAAACTGTTATTTGGGTTAAACCCTTGACAAATGACTGTTTTATGCAAAGAGAGCCCGGTACTCTACCTCCAATGTGCCGACCCGACGATGATCCCGATGCCGCGTGGAACGTTCCAATGGAAGCCTGTATCAGTCCTTACACTAATCGTGAGTACTTTTTCCCTCTGCCCTCTTTACGTGGTGGTTGCACCAAAAGTAGACACACTTATCATGTTGTTTTCGACCCTAACAGAAGTTCATAGAGCAAAAGGGAGCGGCTTGGCGCCTTGGCCTGCTCGTTTGACAACACCGCCACCCCGGCTTTCGGAGTTGGGCTACTCCGACGATATGTTTGTAAAGGACACGGTAATCTCTCATGCCTGCATGATGTATACGTGAAGAAACTGGCCTAATCATGGCTGGCTTGGTTGATGTGCTGCAGGAACTTTGGCAACGAAGAGTCGAACACTATTGGAGTATATTCGGTCAACATATCGAGCCGAACACGTTCAGAAATGTAATGGACATGAAAGCAAACCTCGGTTCATTCGCAGCTGCTCTGAATGACAAAGATGTTTGGGTCATGAATGTGGTACCGGAAGATGGACCCAACACTCTCAAAATAGTATACGACAGAGGACTGCTAGGAACCCTGCATAACTGGTAAATTAACCGCTTCTTGTCCTATGCCATTGAAAATGTTGTATCCATTGCTAAGAATTGTGCCCAACAGGTGCGAAAGCTACTCGACGTATCCGAGAACTTACGATTTGATCCATGCTTGGACCGTGTTCTCGGACATCGAAAAGAAAGGGTGTAGCACCGTGGATTTGTTGCTGGAGGTGGACCGGATCCTGAGGCCTAAAGGTTACTTCATTTACAACGACAAACGGTCGATAGCGGAGGTGATAAAGAAGTATTTAGGAGCATTGCATTGGGAATCAGTGGCCATGGTGGACTCCCAGCTGGTTGAGCAAGATGAGGACGATGTTGTGTTCATAATTCAAAAGAAAATGTGGCTTACAAGTGAAAGCCTTAAGGAATCCGAATAAAGACTTTTACATGGTTTAGTTTCATTACTACAGGCTTATGATGGTTTCTACTCTTGTTTTTTTTAGCTTTGTTTTATTCTTTTAAATAATCTTTTTTTTATCTTCACTGTAGAACATAATAAACATTCTTTATTATCTTTAATGTCAAAGATAATGTAAGAGTTTAGAATAACAAATTTTTTTTGCTATATATGAAAATAGAAGGCAATGTTATTTCCTCATATTTCTTAGGAATATTAACATTCAAATGGAAATGTTACATTTTAGATAATTTTATCCTTAAAATTTATTACTTTGCTAACTTAATCTTTCTAAACAATCCATGTTCAAGGATCATGTGACCTCGACCCTGAATATAATTTAAATAAATTAAAATTATATATTTTATTTAAAATTAATTATAATAATATATTAATATTAAATTTATTATTATTATATTTTAAAAATTAAAATTAAATAATTTGCATAGGTCGGATTGAGCTTGATTTTTGAATATTAAAAAGAAGATTTGGATTTCGACTCAGCTCATGAACATCTCTATTTCAAATAAATATGTAACATAAAAGTTCACTTTATACTTTTTCACATTTATTTAATTTGCTTGGAACAATTTGTCTATAATGATAATCGTTGTGTACACTTAAAAATAAATATTGATTTTCATGAAAAATATATTGATATATTAATTGTATTAATAATGTATACATTTGTTTCTAAGTATTATTTAAAATGTTAATAATATGCTAAATGTAAAATTTGGATAGAGTCCAAGAAAAAGAGTTCATTAAATTTTCATATAAAAAATCTTTTAATTTAATATTGAAGGTTCGTATTGTCTAGAAAATTTATCGTAAAAACAACTTAATAAAAGGTAATATTAGATATTTTTATATTTTGCTAACCATAACATTACATTCCAATAGATGAACCAAACAATGTAACATATTATTGAAAATAATATGTCAAATAATCTTATATTCAAATAATCATAATTTTAAGGATATGTTTGGTTCACATAAAATATTATTATCGGGTGATGATATTTTCTGAAAAAACATTCTCCTAATTGGTTTGTAAGAATTTTCTAGATAAGAATTTATCATTACCATAATGTCTGGGATTGTTTTTTCCACCTATTTCTTAGGTAATTAACAATTTGTCATTTTGGATCATATTACTCCAAAGCTAATGCGTTTTGTTGATATGAATCTTACTATTTAATATTGATTTCTTTTGACAATTAAATTAATGAATGATTTTTTGTTTAGTACTAAAAAAATCTTTAATTGAGATTTTAGTTCTTTGACCTAATGTTCGCTTAAAAGAAGTTTGAATTCAAGCTATTGGTGTTTAGAAAGGATTTGTAAGAACTTTTGAAGTGATTTAGTCTTTAATATTATTGTCTGAAAATAATAAATAAATTATTATGTACTACCTAAAATTTAGTTATTAAAATCATTAGTTCATTCTTTTTTGATAAGTTACATATTTATTTTATGGTCCATGTTCGGCATTTGCGGCTCTCCCTCCTAACAGTATCTTCTCCAAGATTCGAACTCGAGTCTTCTTCATAAGAGAGTAATGTGACTTGTCATTGCATTCAATATTTGTTGGTCATTAGTTCATTCTTTAAACTTTCTTACGCAAAATATATATATATATCATTGAACTCAACAAGTGTCCCAGTATAAAAACGGATGATGTCCATCTTATGAGACACAGTTTCAAATCGTTTTGTCTACAAGGTGTATGCGCATTTTCAAAGAGTTAAGAATATGTATGAACATATACTACTTTGTAATTACCTTTAGATTATTCAAAAAAAATTATATCAAATTAAAATTTTAATATTCATCATATCCAACTTACATTTACTCCTTACACTTACATATTGATAGTAGTTTCCTAAATTGCACAATACAACTTATACACATCCAAAATTCTCATTCATGTTCATCTAGTCATATTGCTGATTACAAAGGACTTGCGGGAACTTTTGATGTGATTTAGTTTATAGGTTACTTATGTAATTTACTTTTAATAGGATAATTATATTAGTAGTGTGTTAATAATAAAAATTTAACAAAAATAAAATAATGTATTAATAATTTTTCTATAATTTTTCATGCAAATATTTTTAATTTAATATTAAAATTTTAATTTGTTAGTTTTCTCTTAAACTCAGTTTTCTTTTCATAGCTGCCGCAAGTTTTTTTATTTCCTTTTTACTTAACCGGTGGCGACAACCAGTCTTGGTACTGGTTGTCGACCACCTGTGTTCATTATTTTTTTGTTCTTTCATGTTTTGTCTTTTCAATTTTAATAAAAAAATTTTGCTCTTGTGACACGTGTTTTCTCTGCTTTGGTGACACGCTTTTCATTAACTTTTGTAGTTCGTTTCATCTATCGCTTGACAAGATTTCAGCATACCGTAACGGTCGTTTGATGCTCCATATAGAGATCCTCACGGCACTAGCTTTCTGATTTGATTCTGTCAGTGGTTATAAAAAAGATTGATCCCACTAGTTTGATGGTTTGTTACGCGATATAATCAAAACTGTGTAGCGGAACAATCTGCCTGATAATTTGGTTCGCTCATCACTCTTTTTTTATCTCGTAAAGCGTCTCATTTAACTAGAGACAAAAAAAATTATGAAAATTTAATTTTGATGATATGCTAATCTCAATAAAAGAGTTTGTTCTTTTTTGCATCTTTGTATGAAATTATGAGTGGACTAATCCTTTTTTCTCTTTTTAATGAATTATATTTATAATATTTTTAATATTAATTAATAAAATTCAAATGCTATTATTTAAAAAATAAAATTTTAATTTATTAAAAAATATATCATAAAAACAATTTAATAATATTTTCTTTTAAATAATTTAATATTTTCCCAACTAAACAACAAAAAACATTCTAAAGGTAACCTTAGATAAAATGTTAAACACCGTCGAAAGCCAAATTCTCCTGTTTACAGTATTTGATAGTATTATTTGGGAATAGCTTTTAAGCGTGTTATATATAATTTTGATTGATTTTTTTAAATAAAACTCAATACAAACTTGCCATCAAACATGAAAATCAAACCCTTTTCTAACCATATATATAATTTTAATAAAAATCTAATCAAATTAACCTTTTAAACCCAATCCAACTTTGAACTCCAAATTTAAAGCTTCAGTTCCAACTTCTGACGGTTTAGACTCAATTTTAAATTTAAATCTAATCAAATTGGGAGCCACCGTGGTTTGTTTAACGTAACTACGACTAGAATTCGTAATACAGAACTGTAAAGACGGGGCTACAAAAATTGAGTTAAAAATGTTCAGAGACTAATTTATTCATTCTTCATTCCCAGGCTCAGGCAGATTTCAACTTGGCCGATGCGGCGGCAAGATGGGAAAGGGTTCTATGGCCAACAAACACAAGGAAAATTCCCAACAAACCAACCACTTTCAGTGTTTGGAATAGATCCAACTGCACCCACAACATCCAAATTTTAAAGTTTTAAGAACTATACATATAAGAATGGGAATTCATTCTGTACATCAACGAAGCTTAAGTGCATGATAAAGTACTAACCTTTAACCAGAAAAACACGTAGAGCAATAGAACTGCTCCAATGCCAACATGGAAGAGGATGGCAAATGTGGCAGGGACGGTTTTAGTGGGAAAGTTCTTCATGTTCACCCCTAGACGTAATAACTGTCGAAAGCAAACAAGATCAATAACGTTTTGAAAACACAAATGAGTACATTATTAACGTTAGATATTACTATGACATGCATGCAAGAACTAGACCAGAAATAGTAAAATAGTTTGTGTATATCATTTGTGTGTGCACGCCTTCAAATTTGCAATATTTGATAGCTTAGCAGCTATACTGAGAATGAAGCGCCAGGTTCTACTGAGATCCACTTAACACGCTCAAAGAATGTGATTCATCAAAAAAAAAAAAAGCTTTCAATTTTCCAGGCTAGAGATCAAAGATCCCAATAACCACAAAACCCCTCTTCTATTTTATTTTCCAATATCTCTGAAGCAGTCAAATGACTTTCCCCTAGAAAAATACAACGAAGCAGCCCAGAACAGAAACGCAGAAGTTATGAGATGATGGGTCGGGTCCAGAATAAATGTTGATTTAACCCATGAATTATAACTTTCAATCAAAATTAGGGTAACACCAAACTGACCAGGATGCAAGGCGACACCAAACAATTCGACCAAGAATACAAGACTAAAATATAGATTAATTAGAAATTCAGATACTGGTAACTTTCTGGATGAATGAAAAATATATATATATATAAAAGCAATAGCGAAATACAGGACTAACCCCAATCAAAAATCCAAGCAATGGCAAGATTGTAAGACCCAGGAAAGCAAGGGACAGCTCTTGAGGTGGACGCTTTTCAGGAGCTCTAAAGATGTGTGTTATCTCTGCTTTGGGTCCATATCTTGAGTAAGGATCTACAGGCTGCAGAGGAGGGCGGGGTGCCTTCTCAGGTGCTTCAGGTAGATCTAACTCAATGTGTCCAATAGCTACTAATAAAGAGTTCTCCTGAAGAGAGAAAAAAGATGTATATTTATTTCTCTGTGTTTGTGGACTCGTATAAATTGAACATTTCTAAAAGCAAGGGTAACACTTACCATAGCGGCATCACCAACAGTGAGCTCCATGTCATATTTACCTGAGAGATAGTAGAACTTCTCAACCAGCCCAAGAAAATTCTACAAGACAAGCAATATAGGATTAGTAATTTATAGAAAACACTCAAATTTTATAAAGCACATAAACCTGAATATTTTAATCTGTTAGTAAATAGCATAAACTATAGATGTCTTCTTGTTTCCCAATGAAAATAATCATACCACGTGCCATATGAAGTCAGAGACATCTCAAACGACATTAAATGTCTAAATTTTTAATCTGTATCATACATCCAGAAAGATGTTCAACCCATGAAAGAAAAGATACTTAACTAGAACCATCTCAAACTTTTTTCCAGAGTTCCCAACCACAAAAATGTGCTCAACCTTGCCCTCATGTCTTAACTTGAGAAATGCCTGCAAGCCACAAAATTAGCAACAGACTGCTGCAAAGCAAACTACACATTCAAGATGAAGACAAGCAGAACAGCCAACCTGATGTGGCTTAAAAGCACGACCACGAGGAGTGCTCAACTGAAAGGATAGACGCAGCTTCTGGAGGTGGTTTGCCGATAATGATACAGCATTTTTTCCAGCAAAGTCTAGCCTGGATACATAGGATGTAGGACCATGAATAAAACTTTACATCAGAGTTCAGTTGAATATAAAAGCTCAAACACTTCATCAGATGTTCCTGGACAATTATCAATTATAGGTATTAAAAACCAACAAAATATGTGAAACACTACAAACATACTTGTTCTGTGATTCTACACTCCCAAGATCACTGTCAAGAACAGCAATTTCTGAATTTTCAATTTTGATAAGTCCTGTGACAAATATTGGTGCTTTTGTTTGGCTTCCCGTAACATAAACCTTTTCATCCTCAGGTTCTTGAAGCACAACCTAAAAAAATTCAAACTTCATATTTCTTAGAAAGCCCGCCAAACTTAAAGCTTCAATCCAACAATATAAGACAACGATACCTCAAAAACAAATGTGTAACTTCCAACATCAATACTCTCAGGCAAGTCGTTCAAGATATGTAGCCCAGATCCTTGGTCAAACTTAAGATCCTGCATTTCATAATATTTATAAACACTATCAAATTAAACAGAAATAAAGGAAAATGCAAATGAGAATTTGTAAGAAGAAAGTACATCCAATAAAATGAACACTACTTGAGGAAACAACATACCTGGCTTTCAACTAGAGACGCATCCTTTGAACCAGAACTAAAAGCACCCACAAGCTTCACAGTCAGAGGTGGTGCATTTGAACCAAGCACAGTAGTAACTCTAACCTGTTTTATTCAAAGAGCAAAAAAAAAAAAAAAACTAAAATTCAACAATAACAAAACCCCAAAACGAGATTAGTTGATTTCAATTCGGGCATAATCAAGGAGGGTTGAGCATAAAATGCAAATGAAAAGCAGGGTCAATTACAGAACAATTGACCAGCAAAATTTGATGCAGATGAATGAGACATGAAAATTGATATTTTTTTGAACAGGCCCAAATAAAAGGACAGCATACAATGACACAAGTATCTTCATGGAGATCTAAAACCAATATATACTTAAGAAGCAAAATGGAAATGCCACTAATATTCATACCATCAATTTTTGGGTGGTAGGTTTCTGCCACCATAGAGGAATTTAAATCGCTACTCACTATTGTTCATGTTAAGGATTTTAACTTTGCACAAACCTTGAGCGAGTCTTTTGTAGTCAATGAAAGCACAGCTGATGAAAGTGATAAGATCAGTGGGATAGAAACCCTGCATGGCAAGTGAAATTTATGATCTATTAAGCTCCAGAGCTTCGTTATATAAAACCAAAGAAAAATGATGACATCAGCACACTAAACATACTAGTCATATCTCACTTCTCAGTCACAAAAGGCATAAAGCATGTGTGAAAACAAGTTTACAAAAACTGAACTCAATTCTAGGATATGCAAAAAAAAAAAAATTCACAAAATTCATGTGCACAATTTCTTGCTCTCTATAGAACATATTATTCAAGAGTAACAGAAACTCAACCAAGGTTAAGATTACACTATCATAAAAGGCTAATCGGATAACTACATAACAGGGATGGCAGGCAAAAAAATTTAATATCTATCATCAGATTGTATTAAATAAATGAAATACATTAAAACTGCCTAAAGAAAAACCTTGCCTATTGCTTTCCAAACAAGCTAAGGCATCTATTTGGTAGAAGAAATCTTTAGCATCCCCAGGAACTCCAATACCAAGGAAGAATTTAGCTAATCCGAGTATTTTGTCCCCTGGAAGCTGCAGATATAAACCAGAAGTTTTAGACTACACTCTAAGAATAAAAGATAAGTGGGATAAAATAAATGATAATTGATTTCTCACAACAGACATTCATGTTTCCAGTAGTCACTGCAGCAAATGCTGTTAGCCCTCTGAGAACCGAAGAGGTGGCTGATAAAGGACCTTGATATTCATGACCGTCAACAAGTTTATCATCAAAATAAAGGGTACCATCATCTGAAAAAGAGATAATTAATAGAAATGAAGGAAAAAAGCTCAAACTAAAAAAATATTAAATTCAGTAATAATATTCACTATTTTGAAATTGAGATACAATGAACGGAAGTAAAAGGAAGAAAAAGATTATGAAGAAAAGAAAACCAGAAAAGGACAAAACACTGATGCATCTAGGAATAGGAGAGATATAAATACCATATTTCTCAATGCTGTCAAAAAGCTTGCTTATATCGTTTTTCAGAGTACTAATCTGCCAACAATAAGCAAATATATATTATGAAATGCCCAGACTTGGCAGGTACAGACAAGAACAACTAAATAAGAATTGAGATTAAAGCAAAATCTGCTTGGTGGAGCTGAGATAATTCAATATCAAAAGACACCAACATAATCAAATAATTCACTTTCTTCAACAAAACAATTAGATAATTAAATAAGCATCTAAAATAAATAAATATCCAGTAACATGAACCAATCCTTGATCATATTGCTTTAAAAAACATGTGTATAAAGATGCATACACATCTATAGCTAGATATCTGTTAGGGAAACTAGATACTAATTCACTATTACTTTATTGCCAATGGCAGATTACATATACATCTGGTAAGACCAGCCCACGGTACTTCGAGGGACCTTTTTCCTCCCAAAACTGACCACTTAATTCCCCATGTTTCCCTTTCTTTCTAGTATAAATAACCCACCAAAGTAACTGTTAGTAACTGCTAAGGATCCCAATAAACAACATAAATGAAAAACAATAACTGATGGTAACTACTAAAGACCACCAATGCATAATAAATAATAAACAAACATAATTTACTAAATCTTGCAGCTGTAGGTCTAACAATATCCCACACGAAATGGCTAAAAGTTCAAGTAAAGCATGGTACAAGAAAACAACCAATAAGAGAACATCTTATCATCCACATACAGCTGAATAGTGATTCAGATTCATAAACCAGTCAAAAAATGGCACCATCTCAAAGCAAGAACATTAATACTTACCAAAGATTGGTCAAGTTCTGAAGATGCTAAAGAAATAATTCCAGCAAGCGTTTCAAGTGCTATTCCTGCAAGAATATGACAAACCTAAATAAGCAACTATTGCACAATTGAACCAAACAAGTAATAAATGTGAAGAAAGCAAACAACAGTTACCAAAGAGCTAAGACCAAAGAAAGAACAGAAAGCAATATGGTGCCTGTACCAGACATTGTACTTGAGAAAAAAAATGTTTCAGAATCCAGAAAAATTGTTACCAGCAGCAAAAGCACTAGACTCGGGATTATTTGAACTATAACGCCACCTGCCATCACTCTGGCTGAAAGCCTGGAACATAAAACCAACCATGACAAACATGTATTAATAACAATGGAAATCAGAGTTGGCTCAAGTAGTGAGCTCCTCTCCAAACCCGAATCTCACCACATCAACAACAAGTTCCACTGAAACGGTAGGCCTCAGCCTGCTTGGATAGATCTGGAGAGGTTCAGCACTTTAACCTCGCCATAAAACTAAATTTAGTTATAAAAACAAACCTTGACTGAGCGAAACACTCCTTCAGCATCAGCAAGATGAATATCAGCATTGGAGCTCTGATCCTGAATTGGCAAACCAGGCATTAGAAGGTAGGGTCAAAATGAGAAACAGCTTAAAAGCTATAGCAGCTATAGAAAATAAGCTGGACTGGATAAAAATTGTTAATTAACTCATAAATTTGATTAAATAGCTGCATAGAAAGAAGTACATCATAATAACCAGTATTTCGAATGCAATCATTACCTTGATAAGTACCAAACCTCCTACTGAATAGTAGAAGTCAAGCAACGAACTTGCACCACTGACAGCAGAATTAAGACTTGAAATAATGCCCTTTGCAAATGAGGGGAAAAAACAAAAACAGAATTAAGCTCCTGGGTTAAACAAAATTAAAAGCTCATAAACCACGTGTCAGCATACCAAATTCAAATAATACCTTAGAAGATTTCTCGTGTATCTTGCATTGTGCTATGCTATTTGCTTTTAAAGCATAGAAAAGATCCTTCGGGGTTGATGATGATGACCCAACAGTTTCAGAAATTGAACGGCAAGCTGCAGAAGTTACATCAGGCTTCTTTTCAATTCCAAGAATCTGATATGTTCTTAGTGCCTCGTATGTTTCTTCCAAGCTGTTTAGATCAATTGTATCAATGAGATACTTCCTAAACCTCATTCTCATATGTCTCTTTTCAATTTCCAATTCAAACAAAAGAAAATCCAAATTGTCATCAATTAAACTTTTCTTAAAAAGGTTTATGTTTAACTAAGGTGTTATCCATAAACCGAAAAAATTAAGCACTAGATTTTTAGTATTGAATTTATAACCACTGAATTTGTATTATAGAAACACGCTAAACGAATGTAAATTTTGAATTTTGATCATTTTAATCCACAAGTTTAGTTTCGTTGCATTTTACATTATATGGGACAATTCAAACCAAATATTAAAAAGTAAATTAAATATTTCTTACGTTCTAATTAAAGAAAGAGGTCATCAAGTTCAAAAATATTTTTTTTAAAAAAATGGAGAGTAACATATTATAAAAAGAGGTAATTATGCATAACCTATTTGTCACAATATGAATTGAGTTACCAATCGAAAAAATTTAACCCACTGAAAATTTTCTCTTTTCAACGAGTTATCAAATTCATCCTAAGTTAACATTTCCTTAACAACCAACGGAGATACTGATGTTAAACAAAACCTTTTGAATGACCCATGGTCGGGAGTGAAAAGCTCAAGAGCGGCAGATCGATGAGAATCGGAGATTGGTTGAAAAAGCGACGCCGCTTCGCAGATCGATATTACAAGCAACAGAACCAGAAATCCAGCTAGACTTCTGGCCATTTCCTGCAATTAAAATCCAATACATAATCAGCCAAACACCTCAAAAACTGAAATGGATTTTCACAAATACCAGAAATTTTATAGGATTTTTAAAATTCAAAATATAATTTGTGAAAAAACTATGGTTTGACAGATCTTAATAGAGAAAACGTACGATCAATGTGAAAGGAATTCGTTCTTTTTTTTTTTTTTTTGAAGTCTTCGCAGTCTTTGCTGTGCGCAGTTATGGAGTGAGTTCGGCCGAGCTAGGAAAAAGGAAGTAGCACTAGCAGGGGGAGAAAAGTAAAATTACCTGTTTGTCACACCAATATTTCAGGCTAGGCCCAGAAGGTTAAGGTCATAACTTTAATATGGGCCTGAGCTTCAACCCACCACCCAGCCATTAGCTTAATTTTTATATTGCTATGTTTAGGAAACAAATTTTGGGCCAAATTTAGAAGTTTGTACTATTTTTAAAAAATTGATTAATTAAATTTGTTAATTTAGATGTTTTGTAAATATAAGATTATAAATTTATAATAACGTATTGGGATGAAATATCTTACTTTGAAAAGACATTTTAAGTTAGCAGTTTAGATAAAAAAAATTATAGAGACTCTATTTCTCTAAATAATATAAATTTGAATAACTAATAAAAAATAAAGTAATAAACAATAAATTAATATATACATATAAATTTAATAATTAATAAATTTATATTCAAAATATAATTTCATAAATAATAATTTAATATATACATCTAAATTTATTAATTATTAAAATTATATTAAAAAATAATTTCACAAATAAAAATTAATATATACATTATTCATATATGCTTAATAATGGTATTAAAAAATTAATTTTTATAATCTAATTAGTATTAATAGATACAAAATATTAATAATTAATAAATTATTTAAATAAGTATTAAATATAATGCTGTCTACGTTATTTAGGAAGAAAGGACTAAAATATAAGTTTTCTTAAAATGGTGATTAAAACTAGAGTTGCTACACAACTAAACAAAAGTGACAAAACTTATAGTTTAATCAATGACTTGACTACAAAATAAGCGTTTAAACTGTGTTTTTTTTTTTTACAATAGGTGTCTAAAATTTCGTTTTGGTTGAAATAGGTGTTTAAAGTTTCGTTTTTAGTTAAAATATGTGTCTGAAGTATTTTTGGCTAAAATAAGTAGTTAAAATTTCATTTTTGGCTTGTTCTAAAGTCAGCTGAGGCACATACTTTAGCATCTATTTCAACTAAAAAATACTTTAAGCACCTATTACAAAAAATATATAATTTAGGTATTTATTTTATAGTCAAACCTTAATTAATTAATGCTATCTTATTGGTGAGAAAGTTAAGAAATTATTCCAAATGCAATAACGTGCTCAATCTTTCAAGCTGATAAGTGATAACCAGGAATAAGTACAAAATCCATGGGCCAAATCGAATAGCTTGAAAGACTGAGTCAAACTACTCGTTAAATACATTGCTTAAGCGATATATTGATAAGTCGAGAATTAATGTGTTATTTTTTTTTTCTTTTTACAAATATTAAATTTGAAGAATTTGTGGAAAAAATGAAAAATCAACTATTATGTTGATTAAATCGGGAGTCGACACCGTTATGTTATTCTAAATTTTATATATATTTTATATGTGGATTTTATCATATTAAAAATCAATTAATACAACCATCAATGTCTACAACTGAGTGATTAAATTGTTTTTTTAATATTGGTGACCAAAATAGAAGTGAAGAAAATTAATGGTGAAGTTTATAATTTTACCCTTTGCAAAAACAATGCTAAACTAATCGTCAATACAAAAGCCTGAAACGTGTTAGGTCCGGCGCCCGACTGAGAAGCCCTTATTATGTTATGTCCTTTTATTTTTCTTCTTTTTTAATTGTTTAATCCATTTATTAAAAATAAGCATTTTTTACTAGTCATGCATCTCTTTTACTTATTTTCCTCCTTAACAAACAAACACCTGAAATACTATTGTTCTTTACTATTTTGGTTTTACTTTTCCCTCGAAATACAATATCTGATTGATTTATTGTTTTGTTTCCACCCATTTCAGATTTTTCAACCTTTATTTTTTTTGGCGGTTGATTCATCCTCTCATTATTCTCAGGTCAATGTAGCAGCGTTTTCCTCCTAAATTGCAGATTTCGTTTCAAATTTTGGGGATTTCACTACCAAACCATGTAGTTGAGGAAGCTGAATTATTTCTATTAATCATAACATCCTCTTCCTACTTCTTCTGGGCATAGATTGAAATCTCCATTTTTTCTTTAGATTTTAGCATTGTTATTCCTACTATTTCCTCTCTGCTTTTTCTTCTTTTGTTCAAAAACTTTAAAATAAATGGTGTTTCCTCCCCCTGCTGATTAGTGAAGAAAGTTAAGATTTTGCCCTTATTTCTGTTAGTTGATTTATTGGAGGCTTGGTGTTTTCAGTGTTTTGATACATCACTGGATTAATAATAGTGGGTAATAAGTGCCGAATTTGACACAGATCTGAGTCTGAACTGAAAATAGCTTAGATTAAGCTCTTTGGGGTGCTGGGCATTATTAAAGAAAGTCCTTTTCTTTTGTTTATTTTGTTTCTGCTTGAGAATGGATCATGTGATTGGTGGTAAGTTCAAGCTTGGAAGAAAGATTGGCAGTGGTTCTTTTGGAGAGCTTTATTTAGGTATAAAAATCCAAATCTCTTACATGGCTGTCTCTTTCTTTTTATGGAAAAAATATAATGTACCTTCCTCAGCATTGTACCCATTCTCTTCTAATTTGTTGTTTTTGTTGAAGGGGTAAATGTGCAAACTGGAGAGGAAGTTGCTGTCAAACTGGTATGTGATGTGCTCTTGATGATTTGCTTTTTGATAGTCTCATTTGTTGGTCTGCTGCTGGATTCGTTTCTATCTGTGACTGTCGATTGGTAATTGTTGTGATTTTTTGTGCCGTTGAATACCTATATAGATAAAGCTATCTTTAGAATAATATTGCCAATTAGTCTTTGTACCTTTTTTCTGCTGTTTAAGCATTACAAATCTTTGGATGTAAATTGCATAAGATTTTGGACATTTGACTAGAAAAATGATCTGAAGTAGCCCCTTTAGTCGTTAGCTTCTTTTTACTTCTTTTGAAAAAGAAAAATAGTTGTTAGAAAATGTGCTTCTTGATTTCTGTAATGAAATTTCATTTGTCCGGGGAAATCTTCCATATCCATCTGTATTCACTTTATATGGTTTATCTCATTTAAGTATGATATGAAAGTACATTATTCATTTTGCTCATTTCCATTATGAGAAGAAAAGTGTTTTTACTACACATGAGAGAAATTGAAACCATGCTTCTCTGAGCAAAGGTGTTTATTAAAGGTTAAGTGCCATTTGGGAAGACGGTTTTATCAGCTTCGTACTTCCAACCTGCAAAATTTGTTTTCCTTTTAAATGAAGATGTGGTGGTGCGCTTTCACCTAGATATGCATCATTTAGGTGTTATGTGAAGGGTGTGAAAAGTTCCTAATCTGGTAATGGAGATGGGCAAAAAACATTTTTTTTTATCTAATAACAATTTATACTTTCTAACCTTCAAAGTGACCTTGACCCATTTTTTATTTTTCTGTTCCTAATGTCAGGAATCTGCAAAGACCAAGCATCCACAACTTTATTATGAGTCAAAATTGTATATGCTTCTTCAAGGAGGAAGTAAGTCTTTGTCTCTGCTCGTCCCTCTATGTTTGTATATAAAAATGACTTGATAATTAGTATTACATCATATTTTTTGGCCATGGTCTGGGGTATCCTTTTCCACTGCATTACCATTATATGAGAAAAAAAATGGCAAGCTTTGATCTGATGGAAGCCAGCTTTTCTTTATATATATATATATCAGTCTTCATTTTGCTACTGTTCTTAGTAGTTGCTGACTTGCTGGTTTAGAAAGATAATAGCAAGTTTTCTTTCCTTTCCATGATTTTTTGCACTATTAACTAGTCCTTAAATGATTTGTTCGGTTCTTAATTGTAAACCATTCTGTGGACATGCTGGCAGGTTGATGTTTTATCTTGAATATTCTGTTGTTTTCTTTTTAAAAAATAGAATTTTTGAGAAGCGCATTATTCTTATTTATAAACGAGGGTTCTCCTTGATATAGCGGGTATTCCCCACCTCAAGTGGTTTGGAGTTGAGACGGATTACAATGTCATGGTAATCGACCTTCTTGGACCTAGTTTGGAGGATCTATTCAATTACTGCAACAGGAAACTTTCCTTAAAAACAGTGTTGATGCTTGCTGATCAAATGGTAAGTATATGGCTCTTTTGTGATAAACAGTTAGTATTCAGGTTTTTCATATTTAATTCTCTCTGTTCAAATTCACTCTGTTTTCTCCCCTAGATTAATAGAGTTGAATATATGCATTCAAGAGGCATTCTTCATCGTGATATAAAACCTGACAACTTCTTGATGGGATTAGGACGAAAGGCAAATCAGGTATTAGTTATTGTGTTTTCTTGTATGTTATGTTGGCAAATATAACATGTGCGTACTCATTAGACTGCTAGCACAACCACCTTCAATTTTGAGTATCTTGTTAGGATAACAATATTTTGTAATTGCTGGGAATAAGACTTTGTTACACTTGAAAGGTATGAAATTGTCTGGTATCATTGTTTTTTTTATTCTGTTATTATAGGTATATATCATTGATTATGGTCTTGCAAAGAAGTTTAGGGATCTTCAGACCCATAAGCACATCCCGTACAGGTGATTATTTGTTCTTCAATTCTTAGTACTGGACTTCAAACTTGAGGATCTCAATATTATATGGCTATCAATCTCATCAATACATGACTATCGGGTTTTAACATACTTGATAAGAAAGTTATTTCATGGTCTATAATCAGGTGGGTGTTTGTTTTACTCATGGCCAAAGCATGCTACCTTAGCATTTTCCTCTCTCTCGCTTGCTCAAGTTTCTTTCTTTCTTTATTTTCTACTCGCTTTGTATCTATTTCTGTAGTGTTACCTATGCGGTAAACATGTACCGAGTCTTCGGTTCTATGCAACCTAGGACAAAATGCATTTGTTTGTGAAACAATTCACCAATTTCTTTGCTGCAGAGAAAATAAGAACCTAACTGGCACGGCTCGTTATGCAAGTGTGAACACTCACCTTGGAATCGGTAAGTAATGCTGCTTTGTGACAGAACTAGCAACAGTAAATATCTCGTAGATGCAAGCTTGTTACTTTTATTAACTTAAGTTCTTCTCTTTATTGGCAGAACAAAGCCGAAGAGATGATTTGGAATCCCTTGGTTATGTGCTTATGTATTTCCTGAGAGGAAGGTTGTGCATATTGCGGCCACATGCTCAGTTCATTTAGTGTTTTATGCATTCCGGATAATGTTTGATTGTTGTTAATGAATCTTTGTTCTTGGTTCTTCTTCACATTGATTTTGATTCAATTTGCACAATTTCTTTGCTTCAGCCTTCCCTGGCAGGGGCTAAAAGCTGGTACCAAAAAGCAAAAATATGATAAGATTAGTGAAAAGAAGGTATCCACTCCTGTAGAGGTATGATCACTTATGCCTTCCTTAGACTAGTTTGTTCCCTCTAAGAAATTCGGTTTGTCTTTGGTCTGAAATATTCATGTGTGTTTAACAGGTGCTTTGTAAATCGTATCCATCTGAGTTTGTGTCGTATTTTCACTACTGCCGATCTTTGCGGTTTGAAGATAAACCAGATTATTCATATTTGAAGAGGCTTTTCCGGGACTTGTTTATAAGAGAAGGTTAGTTATCTTCATTGAGGATACCTTAATAATGATCTGTGTATAGTACTCTGATGTCCGTCACTTTCTCTCACGCATACGTGTTTTTGCACACACACACAGGATTTTCTCAAATTATTTTCTCCTTTGAATGCCAACTCAAATGTTGATTTATTATTTTTCTTTGTATGGTTCTGAAATTTGCATTGCTGCAGGTTACCAATTTGACTATGTCTTTGACTGGACCGTATTGAAGTACCCAAAGATTGGTGGCAGCTCCAGAGGGCGGGTAAGTACCTATAACCTTCTAGCTCCCAGTTATTGTTATCTTGGGAATGTTTTACTCAGCATTTCAATCTGTGTCTCAGCATTCCAGTGGAAGGGCAGGTTTAACTGCAGGTCCAACGATTGAAAAACCAGAAAGAATCTCAGGTTTGCTTTCAAAACTAGATTTCTCGTTGGAGTCGATTGTCACACCTGACTGTTGGAACTTAAGTATTTGATAATCAACTATTTGGTTTAGAAGATGATCGTTTGGAATTATTTAGAAAGGAAAAACCAAGTATGTGATGCAAAAATAATACGTGGACGAGGACAATATTATGCAGTATGTTTTTTACTAATTATGATGCATGCTTCTCTTTGCATTTGATCACTGGAATGCCTTATGGGTTTATTGTCCTTGATAACAACATACAGGGGGGAGAGAGATTCGAGATAGGTTCTCCGGTGCCTTTGAAGCATTTTCGAAAAGAAATATTTCAAGTACTAGTCCTCATCTTGATCATTCTAGACGCAAGGCTGTAGATGATGGGGCCTTGCCAAAGCATGGGGTGAGCTTTAATTTCCATCAAATCATTTTCTTGATCAAAACTATAATTCTTCTGTATGAAAATCTTTCAACCATTTTTAGTTTTATTATGCAAAACTTTAGATTCACTTTTTGTCCCATTTTGAACAATCTCACAGTTGGTATGTACTTTCAGGTCACTGAGTCAGATAAAAGACGCAGTTCCTCTCGATATGGTAGCACTTCAAGAAGAGCTGTAGTAGCAAGCAGGCCCAGTTCGTCTGTTGAAGCCAAGGACATATCACAAAACCGACTAGCATCAAGTAGTGGCCGCATGTCTACCGCACAAAGAATCCAACTTGCCTTCGAATCCAAAACATCTAGGCGTGCCACCCCTGTTAGAGGAAGCCATGACGATCATCCTCTTCGAAGTTTTGAGCTCCTCTCGATTAGGAAATAATGGAGTCGTGTGTCAAATCTTCAGCCAATGTTTTCTAAGAACTTATAATGCTACCCTGTAAATGGGATATTTCATCAGGCTCACTACCTTTACAGCTCATTTAACTTCCCATACCCCCATTGCCAATCCTCTTTTACAAGATTGTGCCCCCAGAAGAATTTATGGTCATTTTAACGTGTTTTAAATTTAATGGAAGACAAAAACTGAAGGATCAGTCTTAAACGTCCAGCATTTGTTAACTTTTGCTCTTGGACAAGTTCTATAAGATCAACCAATTCTTGGATAATTACATTGCAACAATTGTTGGTGATATGATTTCCTAGGCCACCCAATTTCAATTCCAATTCCAATTCGAGCAACATTTGCAGAGTTAATTTACACATGGCACCAAATGGATAGAATTGCATTACACTGCATTAACTCACGAAGCATGAATCATCAATGTCATATCTACAAAAATAGTGCATAGGTATTAAATCTAGAGATGACTCGGTATTAATGAAGGAAAGTTTGGGGTTCTGTTTGCGTCTTTAGCTCATGGATTTCTAAGAGCTGCCAGCTAAATCTAGAGATGACTCGGTATTAATGAAGGAAAGTTTGGGGTTCTGTTTGCGTCTTTAGCTCATGGATTTCTCAAGCTCATCAACACCCGAACTGCAAGGAGGAATAAAATATTAGCAAACAAAGAAATAATTCAATCTCATTCGGTTTTAGGTAACAAATTGAAATCTTCTCCATAGTGTCTATTACTCTAGTGAAAAGAGAGACAGAGAGTTCGATAATAACAAGTCGAGTATTGTTGTAAAAGGGGGTGAAAACGATTGCCAGGGACACCTAACAGAGCCCATGATGGAGTACAGTACAGAGCACAAAGTTCAAATCTAAGATGAGGGACTGCATAATATACACGGGTCTCCTACAACTGCAAAAGTTAAACAAATTGTGTAAAACACGGGAGACAAAAAAATACCTGCCAATGCCTTCACTATTCTTTCCTGCAATCCTTCCTTTAGGAGCTGATGACAACTGCAAGAAATTTATGTGGGAATCAAACAGATGCACAAAATGTGATATTGGCTCACTTGAAACCCTTAAAAGAAGGGGGAGGGGAAACCACAAAATACCAACCTGTGAGGCAACATTAACACCAATTTCGTCTAAAACCTGAAATCAAGAAAATTTTGAGGTTATTGTGAGATCCTTGTTTTGGGAGGTAAATGAGTCAAACAATTTGACTTTACCAATTTTAACGCCCAAGAAAGCTTGTGCAAGCCCTCATGATCAAATCCCTAAACTCTAGCTTTGATTTTTGAAAAGGATGGGAAAGAACCACACCTGATTTGTTAGGTCCTCACTCTCATCTTCCGCCTCATCATCGTCCAGAGCATCATCTATGGCATCTGACATCATTTCAGTCTGCAAGCACGAAACTAGACTGTTAAATCCATGAACATGAACTAAAGGACTGAAAGATGAACTTTTTCCACATAGTATATTCTCAAAAAAGCATGATCTTACAGTCATATCCATCTGAGCAGACTGCTTCTGAAATTCCCGTATAACCTTTGCTTGTTTTTCTGGAGTCATTTGCTGCAAGGAAACTCGATCATCAGTGGTTTAAAAATCAATGATCATTTTAAAAGGGAAGATGGTTGTAAAATGCGAGTTCAAATAGATGATTATAATATGCAACAAGTATATACACACAAACAGGTGGCCATGGATGAACAGATATCAACCAACAGTTGCCGATGACAAAGAAGTATCAAATCCATATCATCATGAATGTAATACAACACACATATATGTTGTTACTGGCCTTATTCATAGCCGACATTGCCTTGGTGGCACCTTTCATGCCAACAGCAACTGAAGATTGAGCATGCATTGCCTGCAAAAACAAACAAGCATTGTTAGAGCCACCATGCAACAAGCCTCCGCGTAAAGCCAAAACCTATAGGCAAAAGGCAGGAGTGACATGAACCTGTGTATGAGTTGCAATGCCTCTCATTTGAGCTCGACTACTTTGTAACTTAGCTATCTGCTGCCTAAGTCTCACTAGCTCCCGGGCTAGAGTTTTAGTTGCTGCCTGCATAGTATATATGGGGAGAAGATTAGAAGGGTATAAATCAAATAACCTTAAGAGAAGAAGGGTATATATAGGTCATGGGAAGACACATGAATGCAACCAAATTACCTCATTTCCGGTTTTAGCAGTTCTTTTGATTTCAGCAACAAGTTTCTTTTCCTGCCATTGGGATAAATCACATTAGAACTAAGCACAAATATCCTCAGAAAGATTATCAGTATTCACTAGTTGGTAATTACTAATTCGACAAACCTCTAACTGTAGAGTTCCTATTTCCTTCTCTATACCTGAACCAAGTCAAGATATACATCGAGTTTTCAGATCAAAGTAATGCTCCAACTCCAAAAAAAAAAACTCTAAAATTAATGCAAGCATAGTACCAACGGACTGCAACACTCCAAAATATAAAGTCTCTAAATCAGCTGATACAGAAAAACAATCATAATTTTTTTTTAAAAAAAAAAAAAGAAGAGAAAATAATAAAAATTACCTCTAGTAGCATGCGCCATTTCTCTCTTACTCTCGCGAAGAGCCTCTGCAAACACAGACAAATTAATTGTGAAACCATGATGGTTAAGCTTTGGCAAGTCAACGCGAATTATAACCGAAGGGGGAAGAACTCGCTTTTAAAATTTATTGTTCAAAAACATGAACATTGAAGTGAAGAAAATTCAATTAAAACAGATTTCCAGAAATAAAGGGGAAAATGTTGCAGAAAAACTATCAGAGAAAAAGGGAATTTTGCTTGTTTGAATGATTAGGGCACCAAAAAGAAACCAGAATTGAAATTACCTTCGGGATTGGTCCTTTTGCTGAAGATGTTCATTTTCCTTTTGCTGTGTTGATGTTTTCAGATATCTTAACAGCAATGAGTTCGAAAAGTTTGAAGAAGAAACACAGAATTCTAGGCGAATAAGTCCCCTCGAATCTTTCAGGAAAATTAATAAACAGGCTTAATTCACAAAATTTTAGCCCTAATGTATACCCTTTTTCCAATTTGCACCCTAAACTATTTTTTTGTCAAAATTTTCCCTTAAACTATTATTTTTGTCCTAGTTTGTCCAAAAAGTAACAGAAAAATGAACTAGAATATAAATTGACACGAAACGTAACATGATCAGTACAGAATATATATTGGAGTAATGTTTAAAAAAACATGAATTTATAATAATTTGAGCATATAAAAATAACAGGAACTTGCACAAATAATTTTTTAAAAAATAAATTATTATAAAAAAAGATAATTATTTGATGAACTATAATGAAAAGTTTTTCTCTAAATTGAAGCACAACAAATTATACAAAATATAAATTGAATTAAATCACGATACAAGAAACATATGTACTCCACAATTCTGAAATGTTCATAAAATAAATCATTGAATTTTTAATTTTATATTTATTAAAATTTAAATACACGAAAAAACACCTAATTTTAATAGATGAGTCTCCCAACAGGTATTTTCTGCATGCACAAGATCTCAAACTCATAATTTGTTTAATTGATATTAAGCTGCTTTTCACTTAGACCAACCTAGTGGTGACATCCGTAGTGTTGTGATAAGGATCAAGCTCTTGTTTTTATTGTAATTAATATATCAATGCTTATTTTTTATTGTCCCCATCGCTGAGGAATTTTAAGTATCTTTGATTGGTTTGAAGGTGTTACAAGTATTTTGACGGGGTTAAGAGCGTGCCAAGTTCTGATGTTCTATCACGAATCAAGTTACATATTACCCTTAGTGTACATCAAATACAAACTTTGGTTTTAATTCCATCTCTCATCTATTTTCCTTTCATTCTTTCAAGTGAAAAGAGGCAGAAAACTTACCAAATTCGGGGAGATATGTTTCAGTTCATTAGGTAAACTTTGCCAAAAATGAGTCTTGCAAAAGTTGGTGATCAAGAAAGTTCAAAAAACAAAAGAATCATGCAAAACTACACCAATAGTTTGATGGGTTGGTGGTTTTGTTTTGGAGCTAATAATGACAGAATGTCCTTTTTCACTTACCTTGACCATTTTTGAAACAAAGAGGGTAAATTGCAGATACAGATATAATTGCATGTGGGATGCCTCATCTGTATATACATTCTTCACCCTCCTGGGTAAATCCAGTTACCCTTATAATCACAAAAATTATAAGTACCAAGTGAAAGAAAACACATTTTTTGAGCAAAAAAAGAAAGAAAACACATTCAAGTTTATTCTGGAGATTTTAGTTGTTTGCATATGAATGAGTTTTAATCATCACCAGGATTTCCATTGTTATAGACTTGACCCTGAATTTACATTAACAATCATGGCCGTCTGCAGCTGTAATGTTTATACATATATATATGAATATGATAATGAATGAATTGTTCACGTCCACATCAACTGCAATGCAACTCCAGCATATGGCCGTGTGCAACTGTAATGTTTTTATCCATTCATAGTGTCTGAACCTTCATAAATTCCTGATTCGTGATTAATGCTCTAAAACTGCAGCTTTTTCTCGAGAGTTGAATCAACTCATGAATCAAATGGCTACTCTGCCTTGTGTCTTTAATGGCTTCAGCTACAATCTAGTTAGCTTAACTAGCTAATCCCATCCCAAAACATTGCACAAAAAATATAGTATAAAACCAGTCCCAGAGAAAACATATTGCTTTTCTTTCTTCTTCAAAAATAAAATAGCAAGGTAAATCAATAAGGTATCTACTTGTCATTGATTCATTCGTTAAATCAACAAAGTAATTACATAATTGTACCCACTGAAACACTAGTGAACTCCCAAAATTTTCTATTCATTCAAGCAAGAATTGACTTGATGTTTCTGTAATATCTGTGTTCTTTTTTCCCATGCATTGTGATGACAATCAGTCAAACCAAAACTATGAAAAGACCCCAAAAGAGCAACAAGACAAGGAAAGATGGTGATAAAATCCCAGAATGAGAAGCACCAGTGAAGAGGACAGGCTTGGGAATGTCCGGTATGCTGCATTTCTTCAGTTTCCCAAAGCTTTTACCATGGCTCGATTTCTCTTCAACACACAGTTCTGGATTACCTTTTAACCTTAACTTTCCACCCACTCTAGCAGTGAAGTTAGCAGAGAAAGGAAGTCTTCCACTAAGATTGTTGTTTTCCAAATTGATTTCATTCACAAAGTCCAGAAACCCAAACTCCTTTGGCACTTTCCCTTGTAGCTTGTTGTTGTCAAGGCTTATATAACACAAGTTCCTCAAGTGCACTCCCATGGAGGCTGGAATTTCACCAACCAGTCCCATGTTGGAAAATTCTATTCCCAAAACACCCCCTAGATTCTCCCATATTTCCGGTATCTCCCCTCCTAGTAAGTTCCCACTCAAGTGCACCTCCTTCAACCTGGGCATTTCGGCTAGAAACAAAGGAACCCCAAAGTTACCAAAACGGTTAAAACTCAAATCCAAAAACTCCAGAGCTTGTAAGTTACTCAAGCTCTCTGGGATTTTACCAGAAAAACCATTAGAACTCAAGTCCAGCTTCAAAAGCTTAGTTAGATTACCAACCGAACATGGCACATTTCCATTGAATCCATTGCCACTCAAGTCAAGAACTTTCAGCTTCTTTAACATAGATAGACTAACAGAAACCTTACCACTGAGCTTGTTTCTTGACAGTGTAATCTCTTCAGCGTTAACCAAATCACCGATTACATCCGGGATACTCCCATAAATTCCAGTTCCAGTCAAAACCAACCTCCTCAAGCTTGTGAAATTTCGGATGATGCCACTGAGAGGACCAACAAAAGCTGGGTTACTTATAAAGACAAGCTCTTCAAGAGAGGACCCGAAAGTAGTGGGGATCTCGGGGACAAAAGCTTGTGTTCCGGTGAAGCAATGGTAGAAGAAAAGCTTGCGCAGATGTTTGAAGGAAGTGATGAGGAGAGGGCTGAAAGTGGAATTAGGAGAGCAAGGAGGGTTCGGTGTAAAATCAGAAACGTACCCGAAACTCAGTTCCGTGACATGAACGGTAACGTTCTTCGTCGTGGGGTCGGCGAAATAATCACAAACAACGCCGTGAGGAGGGTAAGAGCAGAGGTCATCGGGAAAAAGAGAGCGCCAAGGGATGGCTGAGTTGATAGAGGAGAGAACTCGATAAACCGAGTCCTGCTCAGCTGAGCTGAGAACAGGTTGCTCCTGCTGCAATGAAATGGTAACCAGAGTGGACATAAGACTGAAGAAAAGAACGAGCTTGAGATCAACAGCCATCGTTGTGTTCATAGTTTTAGAGGTTTTTCTTGAGAGTGAAAAGATAAAAAGTGATGAAAGCAAGACAAGAAAGGGATTTCCTACTGATTTGCTGGCGCCTTGCCAATGCATATATTGTGAAGTTCTTGGACTGTAGTGTGTAGACTGGCTCTGCCAATATCCCAGACAACCTAGCTCTGCAACTGGCCCCTCTGTGTCTCTGACCAACCTAACTTCAAAATTTCTTCCTTCACCTTTTACCTTTTGTAAACTTTAATCTCAAGAAAACAAAAAGCAAATGAAATCAAAGAAACAAAACAAAATAAGGGATAATTCCTTGTTATTAAGTGCAGAATTGAAGTGTTTGATTGAAATGAAAAACAACAAGTTCTTTTTTCTCTTTGGACACAAAGGAGTTCGGTTATATATATGTTTCCAAGGGTTCCATCCATGAACTATCATCGTTTCCAGTCCATCAGTGCGTTAATGAAAGCGTTGGTAATCGTGGAAAATGAAAAGCGTTAGCCGACAGGAAAACTTGCAGGAACGAAGGTAGGGCAATTGGTAAAGCGCCGCATCAGCCGACTTACTGTCTCAAGAAATGCACCACGAAAGCGACATTTAACTGACGAGGGGAACGAGGCATGCCTGCTGCTACGTGCCGAGACGGTAGTGGTTGGAGACATGGAATCGTGTCTCCTGTACGGAAGGTGGAATCGGTTTTCCGGAAATGGCAGTCCATGCCGAGTCCCATGTTCCTTCTTTTCTCAGTGTTGGGGTAGGGTTTTCTCAGTGTTGGGGGAAAAGACTTGTTATTTTTCCTTTTTCACTTGTCGACGATACAAAACTGCAGAGACCGGAAAGTGCAAATAAATTTTTACTGTTTCTCTTTTTCACTTCTCTAGATAAGTAGACTAGGTCTACAGTAAAGTTTTTAAAGTTAAAATTGCTTTTTTTTATATAGGTGTGTTTTTTAATGGCTTAAGTGATAAATAAATGCTTAAATTATATTATTTTTTAGATAAATATTTAAAATATTTTTTGAGTTAAATAGGTGTTTAATATTTTTAACATTACTCGAATGGATGCTCGTTGTGATTGTCCGTTAAAAAAATCTCGTTAGCCAATAAAAATATGACACGTAGTAGTATTAAATATTTTTTAAATTTTATTTTTTAAAAAAATAAAAAAAATTAAAATATCTTGAAATTTTCAAATAATCTTAAAAAAGTTTCTAAATAACTAAACTCCCAAATTCGACCACTATCACCGGCGTTGGTCGTGTTTTCGGCGACGAACTGAAACATCATTTTCTCGCCGAATGACCTACACGTCGTTCATCGTCCGTTATGCCACCGTTCAGTCACAAATTTTTCAAATGAACCATTCGACGATTTTAGCGTTTCGCACGATGCCGATTGATTTTCGGCGACGAGGTAGTGGGGTAAATGGTCGTGATGGTCCGTCGACGGATGTGGTAGATGGCAGCGTGGCAATCAGCGGCGAAATTAAGTCAATTCAGAATTTGAAAGTTGGGGTGTTAGGGATTTTAGATTTTGAGGTTATTTTGTGAATAAAGAAAATGTTTTGTTTTATTAAATTTTAAATATAATTTTAGAAATTTAAGAAACTGACATGTATCAGTTAACGGTGAAAATTAAAAGACATTGACGGTGAGCACCTATTCGAATAACGTTGAAACATTAAGCACGTGTTTGACCCAAAAAATATTTTAGACACTTATCTAAAAAAATAATATAGTTTAGACTCTTATTTACCACTTAAACCTTTTCTAATTATAATTATTCTAAATAATACAAAAGAATACTATAATTACAGAAATGGAACAAATATTCGCAACTGACAACCATGTTTTTCAATTCATGCAACCGTTTTCAATTTTACAGCTTACATATCTCTTTCTACTTGTAAAACACTTTAGTATGGTTTGATGATTTGAATATGTTGGCCACCTTTGACTTTTTCAATCATTTTTGTTAACCAATAATATAATGTTACTATATTTTGAATTAAAACACATTTGTAATCATTCTTTAAGTTAAATGAGGTTATTAGTTAAACACTTAAACTTCTTATTAAAATACTAATAAACACTCAATCAATTGAACCAACTCATATTAGCATTTGTAATCTAATCTTAATTATTGGGTCGAGTGTTAGATATCTAACTTTTAATTCTGATTTTAGGTTTATATATTATCTATAATATTGTTAGAATATAGTAGAAGTATTTATATTACGCCTGAAAATTCATTTTAGTCCTGAAAATTCACAAGTGTTATAATTTTAGGGGTTAAGGATCTAGTTTAGGGGTTTAGAATTTAGAGCTCGTGGTTAGAATTTAAGGTTTAGTGTTAGTGTATAAGATTTAGAGGTTAGGGTTTAGGTTTTAGGGCAATACGGTAGAGATTTAGGTTTTTACCTATAACCCCTAAACTCTATATCTAAACCACAATCCCTAAATTCTAAGCACATCAACTTAAACCCCTAAACTATAAACCTAAATTAAATCCCTTACTCCTAAAATTAGGGCGCTTGTAGAAACAAAATGTGTTTTACCGCGAGTTCATGGTATAATTACCCATAAAAAATATTTTAGTGTATCTATAATTTAAAATTACTATTTTTGATCAAAAACGTTAAAGTTATTATTGATTGCCTTAAATATTTTGGTTTAACTCTCATTAGTCCTCTTAGTGTTGAATTTGAGCAAATTAGTCACTCTTAAAAAATTGTGAATTTTTACATAAATTTTTAAACACTTATGAAATCTAAATGCAAAATGAATTATTATTTTAATTTCAAATCTACTTCTTCGCTTATAATAATATTACAAGTACAAACCAAAATATAAAAAATATTTAAAATATTTAATTGATAAAGTGTACGTTGAATTTTTTGAAGTTTCTAGATTTGGAGTGCGAACAAGGTTTTAAAATTGAAAAGGACGATAAAATAATCATAGGATTAAAATTTCATAAAGCCTTAAAATATTTCAAAATTATATATATTTTTGTTTATTTTATTTAAAATTTATGTTATCACGTTAGACATGTGTCATGTGCTGACGAAAAAGGCCAATGACATTATAAATTGTTCTTATTTAGTTAATTTTAAAATATACATTGAATAAATTTTTTTATTTTTTTCAAAAAAAATCAATTTACTATATTTTAAAATTGATAGAGATGAAAATGTTTAAACCAAATATATTTAAGCTAATTAACTATAATTTAAAAAAAATTAGACAAAAATATTAACTTTTCAAACATACATAAACTAATATACCTCTTTTAATAATAAAAGGACTAAAATGAAACTGTAAATATATTACTGAAATTAAAATATTCATTTTTTATAATAGAATAACCAGAATAAACTTTTAAATATAAATATAATGTAAAGATTTTTAATGGACTTCGACCTATTTGTTATTATATCTTATTTATCCGTAACTTAAAAAAAAATCGTTTGAATTCAACAAGTGTTCCAGTAGAAAAGTAGATGATATTCATTTTAAGGGACACGAGTTTAAATCGCTGTCTACATGTTTACAAGGTAGCATTGTTGAAAGATTAAAAATATTTATAAACAAATAATACCTTGTAATCATTTTTAGATTATTTAAAAAAAAGTTCGCTTTGATTGGAATTTTAAAATCTAACACTGCCGGAGTGCCCAACATAGAGACAAATGGCTAATTTTTTAATAAGAAAAAGAGTAGGTCAGCAAAATTCTAAATTAATTGACTTATTCGAGAAATTTTTTTTTTTTAAAGGATCTATCTCGTACTTGATATTTTACTTTTTATTTATTTTACCGTTCTCAGTCTTAGAAAAAAACATTATTCAGAATAGAAAAAAAGATCATTAAAACAAAAAAAAATCTACACCTGTTGAAGGTGAACTTTATAAATAAAGCAATTCCTTCTATCGTGTATCCCTGATTAATGCAACCTCACATGCTTCAATTGTTGATTCAAGTATTGTGTGAAAGATTACACTTATAGAATGGGTCTGTATTGTAGGTCAACCCTACTACACTAGTACCAATAGGCGACATAGAAGAATCAACAACACGAAAATTTTATTATTAATGATTTTCTTTCTTTATCAGGATCGAAACTAAGAGAAATGGTTGAGACAACAAACATCCATCTTGCCCGTACTTTGGATACCCATGTAACCATAGAAAATTGTTGAAGTAACTAATACTTGAAAATTAAGGAGCGTTGAGAACAAAAAAAATTTGTTAAAGTTTATTTTTTATCTAATACAAACACGTTTAATGGTAAGAAAAAATCTTTTGAAGAGGGTTAACTAAAAATTTCTTGTAAAAACATTAACCCTGCTCAGTTCATAACGACAAATTGCATGATTTCACTCTGCAAAAACTACGTATCATTCTCTTGAAGCTCATCTTTTTTCTCATAAATGATTCACTTGTTTCAAAATGACTCAGCTCAATAGGAAAATTCCAATTCGTTTGCAAAGTATAATTTGTGTGAGTTTCAAAGTAAAATTATGAATATAAAATATCTAATGTGAATAATAGAGCAATGCTACACTTACTCATTGAGTCATTTACTCGGCTAAAATGACATATGACATGACAACTAATAAATATAATACAATCAATATTTGTACCTAATATAATTAATATATCCTCACCCAGAAAACAAGTAAAAACGGCTAAACTTAAAAGATAATTAACACAAAATATGCTAAAATGGTAAGGGTTCCCTAGCCACAACACTGTGATTTTGTTCTTTTAATTTAAAGGGTTGTTGCCTTTTTTGTTTTCATTTGTTTTAATAACTCAAAAAAAAAAACAGAAAAACCTCTCCTACTCTTTGCATTTCCCAGTCACTGTCCATCGTTGTCGATTTAACTCGATGACGACAAAAATTTTAAAAATATATATATATATATACTTTTTCTTTCTTTTTCTTTCTCAAACTCAAATATGCTATTAATTTTTTTAAAATTGTATCAAATGAGTGTAGATCTAAAAAATAGAGTCTAAATTATCTTTCTCAATTTTGTAGATCTGTCGTCGGATCGAACCGCCTTCAAAATTTGTTGTTCTAATATTGCCGTTGACGTTGGAGACAGAGCCGCGGAGAAAGATAAAAAAAACCTCTAAAAGAAGGTTATTTTCTATTAAATCGAAGTAAGTTTGCATGTAAATATTGTTTAAAGTATATTTTTTAATTGAATGAAATTAACGAAATTTGGGTTTTTTTATAGATTGATACAAACAAATAATTGTGTTGTAATTTGTCTTTGTTTGACTTCAATTTGCACTTAGTTTAAAGACTACAAATTCTACTTCAACAAAATAGAAATATTTTAAATTAAATTAACCAAATCGAACATTATTTTAGCATAACCATCACTTAGTTTTTACTTTTTAATTTCACTTTATAGCTTAATATTCTAAATCAATACTAATAATTTCTAGAAAAAAAATTTAGACTATTAGTCTTCTCTTTAGCACCAAAGAGTACCTTCAAACAATTTTTCTTTTTCATATTTTGAAGGAGCCATACATATTTCTTGTTCAAAAATCTTCATCAGCATCAAAAGTGGAGAGTTCATTGCAGTAACTATCTTCATCTTCAGACCCTCTCCTATTCCCAACAAACGCTTGATAAATTACTTAATTTCAATGCTCAATTTGGTATAATGCGATATGCTTTCTTTATAGAGAGTTTGTAGACCATTTGAGGAGATATACACGTTAATTGGAGTCTTTGGAAAAGTCTTTTTTTTTTTTTTACTTTATTTAACATAAGTTGTGTGAGAATATAAATTTAGACAATGTACAATGAATTTTGAAGAGATGGTTAGAATTTATTAAGGTTGATTTCAAAATTTTATTAAAAGTGATCAGCAATATATTGAGCACGTAATTTAAAAAGTTTTTTCATCTAATTGTTATATCAACTGGTTAGATGACCCAATAAATATATCAAGTTTTTTTCCGAATAATAATTATCTCTCTCATTGATATAAAAGCTCAAATCTCAAAATTGGATTGTTTTGTGATAAAAAAAAAAGAATAACTCAAAATAATTTTATCACAATTTCGATAAAGATTTGATACTTGTGGCATTAATTTTCTTAACTAAAATCTCAGAAAACTTTTTTTAATAGCCTAAAGTTGATTAAAATGTAGTATCTGTTCATACAGAATAATTTATATTTTAGATCACTGAACTTAACACTCACTTTGATTTACACCGTAAACCTTTAATTCAATCAAATTACATCATTCAACTTTTATTATTAATAAACTAAGTCACTTATGCTTACATCGTTGAGTAATTTTAACGAAAAAAATTGAAATTGACAAGTTTACTTAACATATATTTCACTTCTCATCATCAAATAATGTTTAATTGATAATTTTAATAATTTTTTGTGAGAATTTTTTAAATTATTTCATTTAAATAAATTCAAAGAAAAAATAATTAAGTTTCTTATAAATCCTAACAAATATATTTAAATTAATAATTAAATATTATTTATTGATAATATGTGAAAATATGTTAAACAAAAGTGTCAATTTTAGTTTTTTCCATTAAAATTATTCAGGTCTCAATATGAGTGACTAAATTTGTAAATAATAAAAGTTGAGTGATGTGATTTGATTGAACTAAAAGTTTGTGGTGTAAACGAAAGTGAATGTTAAGTTCAATGATCCAAAATGTAGAATACATGTTTATACATATTCTTAACATTTTGACAATACGCATACACCTTGTAGATAGATCGATTTAAATTCGTATCTCTTAAGATGAATATCATAAGTTTTTTTACTGTGATATTTATTGGGTTCAGTTTTTTTCATCATATCTTGTATTGAAATTAGGTCTCTAGTTTCGAAATTGAAGGCTTAGTTTTGAAATGGATCCTTAAATTTTTTGTATTTTTCTACAATTCAGTCTTAAAATCATAACCTTTTCAATTCACATCCGATTTGGTCCCCTTTTTTACTCACAATTTTGAAATAAAATGCTTTTAAGCATATGCTTGTTCAATAAAATTAATGTTTAAAGTGGTCCTCAAAATTTTTAAAACTCGTAATTTAATCCCTAAAATTTGAAAACTTATCATTTTACTACTTTTTTCAAATATGATGATTTGATTCTTTCAAAGTTGTTTTTGAAATGAATATAGAAGTTTGAATTTCATGTAAAATTATATTTTATGAGTTTATCATTATTAAGTTTTTTTTATTTTATTTTGAATCACTGTTTCGATTATGTTGTGATATCTTCTGCTCAATTATACCTTCGGATAAGATGGAGGGTATTACACATCTAACCATCATCAGGAGCGGGATGTGTTGGAGACCTTTGGGGGCCAGAGTCCATGACCCCTCAAATTTTGAAAATTTATAATTTAGCCTCTTAAATTTTTAAAAATCTTAATTCGACCCCCCAAATTTAGAAATTTATATTGAACTTCAAATTTTTTAATTTTTTTAATTAAACCTCTCCAATAAATTTTTAAAATTTCTTATTAAGCCTCTCAAATATTCAAAAATTCTAGTTAGACCTGATTTTTTTATAAAAAAAATACAAATTAAACCATTTAAAATTTTTGAAAAAATCGGTTTAAACCTTAAATATTTTTAAAAAATTTAGTTTGATCTCCCCAAACTCTATTACTATGTTCCATCACTGGCCATCATTCTTTTTTACAACAGAACCGAAGTACCTCAAAACGATAAACTAGGGCATATACAACCTCAGTCAAGTAGTTATTTGCAACTGGATTTTCAGTTCTTTCAACTGTATGGAGGGATGGAGACAAGCATGGTGCTAAACATCGGGAAGTAATCTAAACAATTCTTTATAGAGTAAATCAGGATAAACCCTAACGATCAAAATCGCTTCAAGCTTCGGTTCTAGGACGTAGACTAAGCAAATCTTGCACCATTTTCAGACAAATTTTGTGAGCATACATTACATAGATCAAGTTGGAAAAATAAATTTGAATGAAAAATCAAACCCTTTTCCTAATATTAGAAATTCTCGAGTCTATAGCTAACACGGATTAAGTTGTTTTAGTTGACAATCAACCACTAGTCCGTGGCGGATCCAAAAAAAAAATTAGGGTGAGCACACATGAAATCTCAAAATTTCAAGGTGGGCATAAATTATAAATTAAAAAAATCTAAAGACTAACTCATAAAAATTATAAAAATTAAAGTAAAATATGTGAAGTTTAGAAAGTTCAGGGTAGGTCTGCGCCCACCCTATTCAGATTACTAATCCTTCACTCTTAGATTAATAAGGTTTTTTTTTTTATCAAAGATGAACATTCATTCAAACACAACAAACACTATAAGGATGGGTCTACCACGCTCGACGAGTACCGCTGAGAACCACTAACGATGAGCACCATTAAATTAATTAATAAAGATTAAAAATCTAGAAGACTCAACCTATAATTATAAATTATTTAAACATATAATTATAATTTTTTAAAATAAAATATTAATTTGTTATTAATATTTATTTTATGGTGAATATCCATGTATAAAAGGAGACTTTAATGCACTTTATTATTAGGGTCTAATACCCATTGTACTTTGGGTTTCCTTCCTTTACCTATAAATATAGATATTAGAGAAGGCATTGTATACAACCCTACATTAAGAATAATACAAGCCTCTCTTTTCTCTCATTTTATTCTGTTCCTATTCATCTCTTTGTTCTTGCCCTTTTCACATTATTCACAACAGGTTATCAGCACGAGTTTGGTCGGAAGTTTTTAGTCAAAAATCAAGTCTATTCAAAGACGATAATTATTTGGAATGTATCTCATTTTCCTACTATGTTATATTTTAATTAATTAATAAACACCATAATAATAATAAATCGATTATATGTTTTGTTCTTTTAACACCTAAAATATGTTTTATTATAAAAGGTTTTGTTATATTAATTTAACGCCTAAAGCATGTTCTTTAATTAGTTAATATGTTCTCTGTTCTTTTGGTTTAATCTAAATATATTGCCTGGACATCTTGTTTTGCGTAGCTATTGGTCTCAAAGTTGGTTTCTAAAAGACCTTGTGAACTGGTTTAACAATGCCGCATACGAGGATTAAATCTTTATTCTATGTTGGTTTTATATATATATATATATATATATATATATATATATATATATAAGGATGCTGATATGACGTAAAAGAAATTTATAGTTGATCTAATTTGTTTGTTTGTCTTTTATAGTACATCAATAACAAATCTTGCAAAAATTGAGTTTGTGGCACTTGATATTTCTGGAAAAAATATTTATCTTGGATCTTAGATCCGAAATACACCTAGATGCAGATGGTTTGAGAAACACAATTAAAAAGGGGAATGCAAAATCTGCTCAAAATAAGGCCAGAGCCATGATACCTTTTCGCCGTCACCTCCATGGGGGTTGAAGTCTGAATATTTAATAGTAAAAGACCCTCTTATTCGTTGGAATAGTCTAAAGGAAAGATATGGCCACCAAAAAATTGTTATTCTTCCCTAAGCTTAATATGATTGGTTGCATTTGAGATTGCAAGATTTTAATTCAGTTAGCGAGTAAAACTATGCTATGTTTCGAATTACTTCACAATTGAAGTTATGTGATCAAAATATTACTAATGAGGATATGTTAGAAAAAACATACTCCACTTTTCACGCAAACAATGTGTCCTTTAGACACAATATCGTGAAAAGGGCTTTAAGAAATATTCTGAGTTAATTTCTTGCCTTCTTGTGGCTGAGCAAAACAATGAGCTACTGATGAAAAATCATGAATATCGCTCATCTGGTTCCATTCCATTCCCTGAAGCGAATGCGACATTCTATAGCGAAAAAAAAATAAAGGCTACACTAACAATCGTGGTCATAACTATGGGCGTGGTCGTGGCCATACTCATAGTCGAAGACATAGGTGAGGTGGTTGTTTTAAAAATAATTATACCCACCACAAGTGGGACAATAAGGATGACAAGACTGCAAAAAATCAATCCAAGAAAGAAAAATCTTTGTGTCATCGATGTGAAAGTTCAAGTCATTGGGCTCGTGCTTGTCGTGTGCCAAAGCATCTTGTGGACTTTTACCAACTATTAATAAATGGTGAAGGAAAGAAAGTTGAAACAAATTTTGTTAATATCAATGACAAAGATGATTATGGCTTTGACAAAGATGATTATGGCATTTCTGGCTCTGGCAAAGACAATTATAACATTGAAAACATAGATGTTAATGATTTCTTTACACCCCTTGAGAGGAATATTTGATCTTATTTAATTAATTATTTTCATATTTACTTTATGTTTGTTAGGAAGTTATGATTATTTTATGAAATATTTGTCTTTTTATTTTACAATAATATACGTTATGTTTAGTTTATTAATATCGTGTATGTTATTTATTTATTTTATATATTTTGAATATTATTGTAACATTTATTTATTTATTTCTCTTTGAAGAATATGATTACGTATCAAATACAATCATCAATAAATGGTGATGAATTATGCTTAGCGGACAGTGCAAGTACTCATACTATACTTAAGCATAAGAAACTTTTTTCCCATTTAACAATGCAAGGGAATAATGTGAGTATTATATCCAGAAGTGCTAATATCATAGAAGGCTCCAGAAGAGCAAATATGTTATTGTCAAATGAAACTCTATTCCATATTTAAAATGTGATATACTCTCCAAAGTCGCAAAGAAACTTATTGACTTTTAAATATATTCGCAAAAATAGATATCATATTTAGAGTATTAGTTAAGGAGATGCTGAATATCTCTATATTACTAGTATAACTCAAGGCAATATTTTTTTTAGAAAAATTACATGCATTATCATCTGGATTTTACTACACAAAAATTAGTGCAATTGAAGCACATTCTATTGTAAACTATAAGTTTACTGATAACTTTAATATTTGGCATGACCAGTTAGGCCATCCCGGTTCAATTATGATGCAAAAATTATTGACAATTCATGTGGTCACTCATTGAAGAACCAACAAATTCTTCAAAGTAACGTCTTTTCATGTGATGCTTGCTCTTAAGGAAAACTAATTATTCGACCATCACCAACTAAGATAGATTATGAATCTATCAATTTTTTGGAACAAATACAAGGTGATATACGTGGGCCCATATACCCTTCTTGTGGACCATTTAGATATTTTACAGTTTTAATCGATGCATCGACTAGATGGTCACATGTATCCTTGTTATCTACCCACAACTTGGCGTTTGCAAGTTTACTTGCTCAGTTGATAAAATTACGAGCGCATTTTCCAGATTCCCCTATAAAGACAATTCGTCTTGATAATGCTGGTGAATTTACTTCTCAAGCTTTTGATGATTTTTGCATGTCGATTGGAATAAGTGTTGAACATTCTGCAGCTCATGTTCATACACAAAATGGTTTTACAGAGTCATTTATCAAATGACTTCAATTAATTGCAAGACCTTTACTGATGAAGTCAAAACTACCAATTTCTGCATGGTGGCATGTCATTTTACATGTAGCATCACTGATTCGCATCAGGCTAGTAAGTTATCATAATTTATCCCCATTACAAATGGTTTTTGGTTAGGAATCAAATATTTTCCATCTTAGAATTTTTAGGTGTACGATATATGTTCCGATTGCTCCACCACAATGCACAAAGATGGGTCCTCAAAGGAGGTTGGGAATATATGTCAGATTTGAATCCCCCTCGATAATTAAATATGTTAAGCCTTTGACGAGGAATTTATTTACATCTCGATTTGCCAACTATCATTTTAATGAGTTTGTTTTCCCAATATTAGGGGGATAAAATAAACAGCTGGGAAAAGAAATAATATCATACCCCGAAAACTGATCTAGTCGAAATTAGGTTTTGGTGATCGGAGATTTTGTACCGGCCGTGCCCGAATAATATAATTGCTCAATCTTTGTACCCCATTTTGAAGTAATGAAAGTTATTTGGGCTTAATATAAGTTTTTGGACCTTTTTGTAAGGAATGAAAGTCTTTTAGTGACTAAATTATGAAAATTCAAAGTTTGAAGACATAAGTGCATACTTTGGAAAGTTGAGGGACTACCATCGTAATTATACCAATTAGTGGTATGAATCACCTCCTTGCTTACCTTTAAAACACGTGAAATTATTCATCCCATTGAACAAAGATGACAATTTGAGTTTAGGGAAAAGAAAGTAAGGATTAAATGATTATTAAAAGGGTTTCCTCTCAAGCTAGGAAACCATTTGATTGGTTGCTTGGGAGGCAACCATTATGAAGTGATAAATTGTGTGTGTAAGTTTAATGGATAGAGAAAAAGCTCTCATCCTTGTCTTTGCCTCTACTGAAACCAATCTCACCCTTGTTTGAAGGAAACAAGCAAGCACCTTCATTGTCATCTTTTTCCTCATGCTCAAGCAAGTACCTCAATCCGATCTTTGATCATTGTTTGATTTCAATATACCATTTGAGAGCTCGTAGCTTGGTAAGTAAAACCCTTATGTCAATTTGATGATTCCATAAATCCTTAGAGTTTAATTTCAAGATTTTATGTCTTGAATGTTCAAGCTAAGTCCATGTGTTAAATGTTTAATTTCCCTTATTTTTGATGTTATCTACAATCATTGGTAAGCTTGAAAAACATTTGTGAATCATTAGTTTCGACTCTAATGTAATTCTCCAATTTTTGAACTAGCTCAAGTGGTGGAAGACAAGCCATCTCCACCATCTTCATTAGCGAGCACTTCCAACGGTAAGGGGATCGTTATTCGAGAACCTTGAAGCCTCCGAGCATTAGGTGAGTGTAGTTGTGTAATGGGATTAGCTAGGTGTCATCCCAGTTGCATTTGTTTGTGCTTAAAGTTGCATATTGTTTAAGGGCTCAAGTAGAGCAAGCATGTGTAATAAGACCATCATATTGCCTTGATACATTTTAAGCTTATTTGTGACATTTGAAATATGTTATGTGTGGAATTTGATATGAACATGTTATGTTATGCTATTTGAAGCAAGGGCTTAATATGTGATGTGAAATGTCCTAAGGGCACAAAGGTAAGTTTTATGATAAGATATGTAACCTCGGACACTTGTGGACTTCGAATACAATTGGCATGCCATAGGGTTATTTGAGCTCATCATGTAAGGGATTGGACTACGGTCTGTGCTACGACCTATATGTGTGGGGAGAAAAGGTTGGATTGTGTAAGGGCCTTCGAAGTTACGGCTTAAGGCTAAGGCCTACTCTCGATATGATTTGGTGTATAAGGGAATCTGCGTATCCATAGCTTGCTATGTCCAAGGGAAAATGAAGAATATGTATTTTGCATTTAGTATATGGAATCACTAACATGTTGACGTTAAGCATGATTTGTATATGTTAATGTTATGTATATGTCATTCGAGCAAGCTTACATGTTATACATGCCATCAAGGAACTTGTATGCATTTGTTATAATTACCTCACTATGCTATGTAAGCCTAACATTCGTGTGTCTCATGCATTTTAGGATCTTGAAGGAATTTGAGCTTTGATCGTGTGGTTGAAGTTGCAAGTCACTCCCATCAACTCTATGTATGCTTGCATTTTGCTTTGAACTCCTAGTAAGGTGGAATAAGGCTTAGACATGTTATATTTGCCTATTGTGATATGTGTAATAGCCTAAAAGTGTCTAGATGTTATATATGAAATATGGCGTGTTTGTAAAATAGTAAAACTAGTCAAATGGGATTAAAGGCACCAAAAGATAAAAACTTAGTAAATAGATTCGAAATGCTCTAAAATTTTGTATGCTATTAAAATTATTGATTACTAGCTCCTTGGTAAAATTTGGCAAAGTTTGGACATCGTTTGATAGATTAATTCGAATAAAAACCAGCTAAAATCTGTCATTACAGTACATGTGTATTGATACATGTCAAGTTGTATCGATACGACCTTGCATATTTGGTCTATCTAGTCAGACCCATGTCAAGCATAAGGTATCGATACATGTCTAAATGTATTGATACAAATTTTGGCAGTAAGGTCTGGGAAATAAATTGTATCGATACAGCCTTAGGGTGTATCGAAATGGGTCAACCTTGGTCAACACGTATTGGTACAGGCTTAGCTGTATCAAAACGGGGTCTTTTGAATGAAGTCAAAATAGGTCAACCCGTATCGATACAGGCTTAGCTATATCGATAAGGGATTTGGCAGATTCAAATGGAGATATGATTTATGTATATCCGTATTGATACGACCCTAAGGTGTATTGATACAGGGTTAGTTAATTTTGTTAAAAAGCATTGAATATAGTTTTGAATATTTTATAAAATAGTCACTGAATCTTGTATGGTCTAATTGGATAGGTAAATGACCTCCGTTAGTGATAAAATTTCACAGGCTAATAATTGATAAGTTCAATTGAAGGTTAGTAAAAGAAATTCTGATAAAGACCCTTAACTTTTAAAATTCACATTTTGGTCCCTAAGCTTACAAAGGTTTAAAATTGACTCAAATCAAGTAAGTTGCTGATGAATAGGTCTGTTAAGTCTTAAAAGAGGTTAATAAGATATTTCGAGTAAGTTTTGTACTCCAATTGAGCTTTCGATATCCGAATGTGTCTTTTGGTAACACTTTCTGACCCAGTTCTCTACTAGGCCGGTGACACGCGTCGTTTTCGCGTCAAAATAATTTCTTCTTCTCAAATAATAAATTAAGGAATTCAAATGTAGTAAAAGCGAAGTAAGGGTCGATCCTATAGGGACTAAGAGAACTTCCTGATTTATGTTTGCTCAATCGGTGAACCAACAAGAGAGTTGAATAATATTTAAGTATGGTGGGGATTTATAGAATTAAGTAAAAATAAAAAGAAATTGTAGAGAAGATTAAGAAGTGGATTCAGTATGGTAAAGATTAGCCTCGGGCTCTTGCTTTGACTCAGTTTCCTTGAATCATCGGAAAAAGGATTTTTCACTTCGGGATTCACGTCGGTTACTTGCCTACAATGATCAATCTTTGTGACTATGCCTTGTATACCGAATACCCAAGTGCCATCTTTGATATCGATTTTGGAAATTGATCTAATAAAAAACAATGTTGTAGATAAAAAATGTTTAAGTAAAGGCCGACTCGGACTATGTTGTTTCAATAATAACTGATTTCGATCTCAGTTTCCTCTTAGCAAACAATTTTGCTAAGTGTGTTCCCAGAAAGTCGAATGTGCTTCAATAGCCTATCCTTCCTCCCACACATTTAACCAAAACAACATCCTGACCAATGTCAATCTTTGGTTTTGAAATCATTTTGATTTTGAAATTAAGTTTAGAAAACTGAGAGAGACATCCGAAGTTGTTTAAGTGATTTTCAATCCTCACGTTGGAATTGGGTCATTGCTTTAGCCCTTGGCTATGGAAAACTTAGCTAAGTATGATTATGGTAAAAATCATACTTAGCATTATAAAAGAAAAAAAAACTTAAAGCAAGAACTAAAGAAAATTTTTTTTTATAAAACTTTAAAAGTAAAAACAAAGCTAAGAATGAGATATCTTTTTTAGTTTTCCCAAATAGGGTATTTATAGCAGCCTAAAATAGCCCTAAAGAGATAAAAGATAAATCCCAAATTATTTAAATTAATTACAAAAGATAATTCCAAAGTATGAATTTAAATTCCGGCTGATAAGTTATCTTATATGCGGTTGATAAGCTATCGCTTGCTACTGACGTGGCGTCCAGTCAGACTTTCATGCACAGATTCATGCCCACTAATCCAGCCATGAATCCAAAAAATCAAAAATTGCACAATTTCATCAGTTTAAGCAACACTCTTGGAATCTACTGTCCAGCATTGAAAATGAACAAAAATGCCCACATTAGCAACTTAAAACAATCAATCAATGAGTAATTAGAGATAGAATAATGCATAATTTAAGCACTAATCAGCCGGGAATGGGGTGTTACAAATAAGTTGGAATGAATTATCGTCATGTCATTTTGATCCACGTACCCAACAACGTGAACTAGAAGTTCAAAGGATAATTGATTTGCAAAACTTAGCAAATCAATTTCCAAATGCTTTTGTTGACCCTAAAATAGTGACGAAGTTATATATACCAGTTGTGAATGCTCCGATTAAAATTGATGTCCCAGAAGGACAAAATCTAGTTGCTAATGAGTCAAATGCACGCCTAAAGCGTGGTAGACTAGTAGGTTCCAAAGATAAAATTCCTCAAAAACAAAAAAAGAGCTATATATTGTGATGGTCCGATCGAGGAATCGATGAATTATGAAAGATCTCAAGAAGAGATTAAAAGGTCTCTAGAAGAAACATTAGATATGATTCAAGTATCTAATAATGATGAGATCTCAATAAACTATGTCATGTCTGGTAGCAAGTAGAACCAAAATAAAATCATCGTCGATAATACTTTTGAATGCAATATAACACTAGAGATTTTAGATGATAATGTGGATCATGAACCATTGTCAATTAGACAATGTAAGAAAAGAGACGATTGACCAAAATGGAAAGAGGCAATTGAAGCGGAACTAAAATCTCTTTCAAAAATAGAAGTATTCGGGTCTGTAGTCCGTGCATCGGAAGGTGTAAAACCTGTGGGGTATAAATGGGTCTTTGTGAGAAAGAGAAATGAAAAAGGGGAAATTGTGAGATATAAAGCTCATTTGGTTGCACAAGGATTCGATTATGAAGAAACATACTCTCCGGTGGTGGATGCAACCACTTTTAGATTTTTTATTAGTTTGGAAATAAAAGAAAGACTTAATTTCCGCTTAATGGATGTTGTTACAGCCTATTTGTATGGTCCTCTTGATAATAATATCTACATGAAACTTCCAAAAGGATTTAAACTTCCCGAAGCAGTTAATTCAGGTTCTCGGGAACATTATTCAATCAAATTGAACATATCCCTTTATGGATTAAAACAATTTGGGCATTAAATCGCCTTAGTGAATACTTATTAGCGAAAGGCTATAAGAATGATCCAATTTCCTGGTGCATTTTTATTAAGAGGTTTAGCTCTGGATTTGTCATTATTTCTGTGTATGTTGATGATAATATCATTGTGACTCTTGAAGAGATCTCATTGACAGTAGAATATTTAAAGAAAGAATTTGAAATGAAAGATCTCGAAAAAATAAGATTTTGTCTTGGATTACATATTGAGCACTTAAAAGATAGAATCCTTGTGCATCAATCAACATACATAGAAAAAAATGCTAAATAGGTTTTACATGCATAACGCACATCCGTTAAGCACCCCTATAGTTGTTAGGTCACTGATGTTAACAAAGTCCATTTCGTCTTCGAGAAAATGATGAAGATATTCTTGGTCCAGAAGTGTCATACTTAAGTGCTATTGGTGCATTAATGTATCTTTCTAGTCACACACAACCTAACATATCATTTGCTGTCAATTTGTTGGTAAGATTTAGCTCATGTCCAACCCGAAGACATTGGAATAGGGTTAAACATATATTTTGTTATCTTCAAGGTACGAAAGACATGGGATTATTTTTTTCCTAATCTATCCAAAACAGAATTGGTTGGTTTTGCGGATGCAGGATACTATCTGATCCTTATAATGCTCGATCACAGACTGGTTATGTATTTACATACGGTGGTACCACAATTTCTTGGCGCTCAATGAAACAAACAATTACTGTCACTCCCTCTAATCATGCTGAAATTTTGGCTATCCATGAGGCTAGTCGTGAATGTGTGTGGCTAAGGTCTGTAACCCATCACATTCGAGAAAATTATGGTTTACACTCTGGAAAAGTAACTCCGATAGTCTTATATGAGGATAATACAGCTTGCATCGCCCAACTTAAGGAATGATACATAAAAGGGTGATAGAACAAAACACATCTCACCAAAATTCTTCCTCACTGATGATCTACAAAAGAATGGAGACATTGATGTTCAACAGATTCGTTCATGTGACAATTTGGCATATCTATTTACCAAGACGCTCCCTACTGCTCCATTTGAGAAGTTAATTTACAACATTAGATTGTGTTATGCTAGATATCTTATCTGATGTATTCATGAGGGGAGTAAAATACACGTTGTACTCTTTTCCTTATCCATGGTTTTGTCCCATTGAGTTCTCCTGTAAAAGGTTTTTAATGAGGCAACATGTTTTGTGTATCAAAGATATGTGTACTCTTTTTCTTTCACTAAGATTTTTTCCACTGGTTTTTTCTTAGTAAGGTTTTAACGAGGCACATTATCTTTATGGATATTCAAGAGGGTGTTATGAATATTTATTTATGGTGAATATCCATGTATTAAATGAGACTTTAATGTACTTTATTATTAGGGTTTAATACCCATTGTAATTAGGGTATTCTTCATTTACCTATAAATATAGAGATTAGAGAAAATATTATATAGAACCTTACATTGAGAATAATACAAGTCTCTCTTTTCTCACATCTTATTTTGTTCCTATTCATCTCGTTGTTCTTGCTCTTTTCACATTATTCCCAACAATTAAATTATTTTCCATATATCTAATATTTTTAATTTTTTAAAGATAATTAGATCAAATATCAACCTTAGTCAATTTTAAAAAAAATAAAAACTCTAAACTCTAAGCCATAAACCATAAACCACAAATCATAAACCCTAAACATGAAACCCTAAACACTAAACCTTAAACTCTAAACCCTAAACCTTAAATTCAAATATTATATTTAGGGTTTAATGTTTAGAGGTTTATATTTAAGGTTTATGGTTTCAAGTTTAGGGTTTAGGGTTTTAAGTTTATGATTTATGGTTTGTGGTTTAAGGTTTATGGTTTGTGGTTTAAGGTTTATAATTTAGGGTGGTTTTAGGTTTTTGGGTTATAGGTTATGGTTTTAAGGTTAAGGTTTATGGTTTTGAGTTAGGGTTTACAGTTTACGATTTAGGGTTTTTTATTTTTTTTAAAGGCTAAAGGGGTTATTTTGCCTCCAAGTTCGACCCAAATTAACTATGTCACCCATCGCGCGAAAATAGGTTCAATTAGGTCTTCCAGTTCGTACATTGTGACAAATTAGCTCATTGACCAATGTTAGTCAACGAAACTGTTAACTTCTACTAAGTTGTGTTAACTCTCTCCAAGTTAGCTTTTGACCCTTTGACTCATGTGTGACATGGAAAAATGCTGACGTGGCTTTGCTTTCTAAATTCAAAACCCTAAACATCTCCCACCATTTCTTCTTCTTCAATTGTCGTCTTCATCGCCATTGATGTTACTGTTTAAAAATTACAGGACATCTCATGCTGCATCAACTTCCTCATAGTCCTTATATTCACTACGAAAATGGTGATAATTTCGTAGTACCATTTTTCGTCTCTGAATCAATGGCGGCAGAGATCAACCATCTCATCGGCGGTGACCATTTTCCACTACGCGTTGACGAACTGAAAAGTTTCGTCCCGAAATTGCCGATGCCACAACCCTCTAATGGAAACGGTGCTTGTAAACAATGACCTCTAATGGCGATACATATGGCAGCCGATAGAAGGGTCTTCGCTCATTTCACCAAATCATGGGCAGCTAATTGCAAGTCAAACATTGCTTTCATTTGGTAACGTGGAAAGCGATGGAAGTCATTACTTTAATTTGGGTCTGTTTGATCAAACTATATCAAAGTAATAATAAATTCTCATTTGTTTCCTCATGAGCGGCCAGATTAAGAGACCTCAGGCAAGGGAATATTTTGCGAAAGTCGTTTCGAACATGGCACGTGGGCTGCCACCGTTTTAGACATGGCAAAGGAAGAAGCTGCTGCAGGAGGAGGAAGAGGAGGGAGAAGATGTCCGACTGCGATCCAGATGTGAATTACAAGCATTTTTCAGATTTAACGTGGGGTTACAATCGTTTCGGCTTGACCGCGACAGCGAAGCGGTCAAAGTTGAAATAAAAAAGGAATTTTTTTCTTTTTTTTTTTATGCCACATCATCAACTAATTGCCAACTCAGTAGAAGTTAACGAATTTTGTCCATCAGTGTTGGTCAAAGAGATAATTTGCTGCAATGTGTGAACTAGAGGACCTCATTGAACGCATTTTTACGTGAGGGACGCCATTACTAATTTGGGTCAAACTCGAGAGCAAAATAACTCATTTAGCCTTTTTAAATTGACTAAGATTGATATTTGATCTAATTATTTTTAAAAAATAAAAATATTATATATGGAAAATAATTTAATTAATATATATATTTTTAAATAATTTATAATTATACGTTGAATCTTTTAAATTTTTAATTTTTATAAATTAATTTAATGGTGTTTGGTGATGCTTATCGTTAGTGATGCTCGTCGAGCGTCGTAAAATTTTCCCTATAAACAGCCACGAAACAGGGCTCAACGAATCAGTACGTTTCACTTCAAACTTTTTGAAAATTTTCATTTCAGTCGTTGTTAGTTTAATTTCTTTTTAAAGTATTGCACCATACTTATAGCTAAAATAACAGCATTATCAAATGTCTACTTTATACTGTTTCGTTTAAATGTCTCAATTTCTGGCATTTTTTATTAAATAATTTCATAAACATCATTTTCCTATTTTTTATTCTCACGTTTTTTTAAAATAAAAGTCAAGTCTGTTTCTCGTTTACCTAATACATTGGGAATCAACCAGTACCACAATCTGATAAAAATAACCATGGCCATAGAAAAGAGATAGCAAATCATGTTTCATATGTTTTTTTTTATGTACGTAAAATTCAACTAATTTTAAATTAATCCATGACCATTAAATGAAATAGATGTATGAGATTAAAAGTAAGATATGCGAATATTATCACTTGAAAAAAAAAGTAAAGAATTAATTTCATCTATCTAATGACCATAAATTAGTATAAATCTAGTTTAACTTTACATAATGTAAGTAGATTCTAACCTTATATATAAATATATAGAGAGAGAGGAGGAGAGATGGACTCTACAGTAACAAAAATATGTACCATGGGGAATGAAATAATACATGGACTTAACTATAATACTTTCAATCATTTTATTTTAGTTAAATCCCTCTTTTTACCTAATCTTGCATTGGTAAATTTTATCAATCAAATTATTTAACTTATGTTTTTTATTGTTGATCATTATTGTACTGATATCATCATTATCTTTGCTTACACGGTTATTAAAATTGTCGGTGTGATAGTTCACGTTTAAATGAGGACATTTCTTTGAACAGTTTGGTACTTACTTTATTATCAAGCAACAATATATACATATAAAAAACATATTAAATATAAAGAGGGGTATGATCCCCTCACACCATGTAAAACATTTAATTTTATATTTTTTGAACTATTGAACAAGTGTAAATGAATGACTGAGATTATTTCTCACGCGCACACATTGTATACAAATGTACTTAAACTCGGGTCTCTTTAGGATATTGTTGTTGAATTTTTTATTTCAAGGTTCATAGTTTTATTTTTATTTTATGATCTACGGTAATTTTCATCACATTAATGGGTCAACAAATGATTTTTACTAAAGTGACGTTAAAAATTGGCATGTAATCTAACCAGCTTTACTTTTCATTGCAGAAAGTAATATATTCGAAAATAAAAAAAAAGGAGTATAGTAAATGTAAAGACATTCATCTTTACTAATAATATAAAAAATTAAATTTTTTCAAAAATAATTATTAAGATATTATTGTTAATTTTTTTGTTTAAAGTTGTGTAATTTTATTTTTATTTTCACTAAAAGCATTTGTTGGTTTATAAAAATGTTATATATTCGTTTCCTGATGAAATAGTACATAGAGAAATATCACAACCACACATTTTAAATCACGCATCCATATTGTATCTTTACCATAATATCATTAATCACTATCATGTGCACTTGCTGCCAAAACGAAAAAGAAAATAACAAACGAATTGAGAAAATCACGACTTACCTGTTGTAAAACACATTTATTTTTACATTAATATGTAATCATGAGTAAAATAGATGAATGAGATAAAAAAAAGTTGAAAATAATTTTTTTTAAAGAGTAAAAAATAAGAGTGTTTAATTTCATTTATCCATTCCACTCATCTAATATCCATGGATTAGTGTAAAACTAAATGAGTTTTACATCATGTAAGTAGATCCTAGCTCATATAGTTATATTTTGATACGCAACCTGTGTAAAAAAATTATATTTTGATATGCAAATTGTGTAAAAAATTATATTTTAATACGCAAGCTGTGTAAAAAAATTATATATATGGTTATATTTTGATACACAAGTTATGTAAAAAAATACACAACCTTTCATATTTAAGCTATAAAATCTAAAACTTAAATCTCCAACCCTAACACCCTAAAACCTAAACCTTAAACTCCAAATCTTAAACTCTAAATTATATGCATAAACTTTAAATTCTAAACACTACACACTAAACCCCTAAACACTAACCTAAAACCATAAATCCTAAAATTGAAAGGCTTGTGTAAACTTGCACAAGCTTGTGTATCAAAGTATTTTTCATATATACATAAAATACTTTGATACATAAGCCTTTAAATTTTGGGTTTAGGGTTTAGTGTGTAGGGGGTAGAATTTAAAGTTTATGATTAGAATTTAGAGTTTAGAGTTTAAGGTTTAGGTTTTAGGTGTTAAGGCTAGAGATTTAAGTTAGAGATTTTGTAACTTAAATATGAATGGTTGTCTAAATTTTTTTACACAGATTGTGTATCAAAATGTAACTCTATATATATTGTATGATAGTGCATTGAAGGTGGAGATTGTTTTCTTTATTTTTTTTCTTAAAATTATCCACCTTCTTTTTATTACGTTCATCGTTTTAACCACATTCAACCGTCTAAAAAAGTATAAAATTAAATAAATTTTACATAGAGTAAAATATCATATCTCTAGATATATTGGTTTCTTATTTCGCTTACACATGCTTTTAAATACTTATTCTTTTTATTTTCAATAAAAATATTAATTATTTTTATTTTATTTAATTAATGTAAGTAATTATTATTTATATTTTATATGCTAAAATATTAAAAAAATAATGTAAGTTTCTATTAATGTATATATTTTTATTTATTTTTCATTTTCTAATTACAGAATAATTAAAATTTAACTACATTGAAATTATAAGTAAAATCAAGCATTTTAAATTTATGTTTAATTCAAATATATATTAATTTCTTTTTTTGATAAAAAATATATATTTCAATATTAATTCATTTAATTTTTATTTAAAAATTAAACTAACATCACAATTAAAAATTTCAGTTTTTTTTTACAAAACTTTTTAAACTTTGAACTTAATTATTGTATATAGCTTTTCTGGATATGAGGGAAAATTATTATAAATAGCTAAATTTGACAAAAATATATATATTTAAATACTACATCGCTCATGTTTTTTCTTTTGGATATGAGGAAGTTACGAATAATATCTTAAACTAAAAATTGATAATATAATATTTTACTCTCGATAGTTATTAGTTTAACCGACAGATATATAAACATACTCTGAACTGATTTTTTTTAAATAATTCTTATTTAGAGGGATGAGAAGCAAAATTTTACTCTTATTGAGTCTAGAACCCACAACTTAAAAGAAAGAGAATATGTCAATTGAAAGCTTTAAACACTTGCTTTAAAAATTGTTGACCCGAACTAAATTTTTGGGACTCTTTTGTTGTTTCTATTAATTATTCTTTTATATAGACAACTCTATGAATTTAGGCCCAATTTAGTATTGTCCCATGTCATCCAAAAGTTTATTTTATATAATTTACATTACTAGTCCTTTGTGTATTTTGATATTCCTAACCATCCGTTATTTTTTGGGGGAAGGGGATCAATACATGTTTGTTTAGCAATACATGCGTAACAATTGTTGCATCTCAAAGCTTAGTATGTAAAATTAAATTTCAAGTTGAGTCTAAAATATTTAACATGTATTTTCATAATATATTGTAAAAAGAATAAAACGGAGAAAATATGTATTATTCATAATTTTTTAAAAATAAACTTACATAAAAAATAAATTATGTTTAACATATATTTGTATTAGAATAGAATGCAATATATGTTAAAAAAAGAATATAATGCAATATATAATTTAACTTAATAATACTTAAAAATAACTTTATAATTAACTATATTCTTTAATTGAAAATTATTGAATAAAGTTGATTAAAGATTCTATTGTTTTAAAACAAGGATTAAAAATAGTAAAAAAGAAATATATGAGAAGTAATTTAATTTATATTGTAATTTTATTTTGAACGAGTGCTTCGGATTTTTAATCAATATTAAAAAGTGATTAAATAATTATTGGTTTGTAATGATATATTATATTAATGGTGTTCAGCAATTTATGTAGCTCGTTTTAAACTCATTATTATTGCAATTAAAATTTTGTCTGTTCCAGTGTTATCCAAAATATATTATTGTTAGATATTTAGTAATTGTAGGAGTTGGGAGTAATGGACCATTACTAATGGTTAAGCTTTTTAGTAAAACTAGGGTACCTAGATTTGTTTCGATTTGAAGTCACTAATTAATATTTTTATTCAATAATTTTCAACAATATATTTTTCTTTTATACTATTTTTTATTCAAATTCGAATAAAATTATCTTGAACAAAAAAAAAACTGATAAAAAAACACCTTGATTACAGCAAAGAATGGAAAAGTAGTAGACAGAAATAAAGATCAAGAGGGAGGCATACCATAACGGCATATGAGACAAACGATCTCTTTCGGTGGGGCTTGATTATCATCCAAACTGAAGCTGCCCAACTTCTGCCCTTTTCTATAAATCCCAGTCACTTGCTCCCCCCACCATAACCCACCCCAGAATCAGCTAGCCATGGAAACTGGAAACACTGAGATCACTGGTCATCCTTTGCTGAGGGGAGGCAGGAGAAAAACTGGCTACACCCATGGTTTCTCTTCTGCTCAGATCCAATCGCTTGCTGCCATCTGTGGAGCTATCATCCCTCCACTCCCACCTCCCGACCAGGCTTCTTCCCTCCATGCTTTCTACAAAGCTTCTGGGGCTGAGCCCCCAGTTCCCGACGAGGTAATCCAAAAACCGAAAACCCAATCTTTCTAGTCGTCCCCGGCTGTGATTTAGCTGAATTATGGAGTGTTTTGAGATGAACAGGTAGCGGAGGAGATGGCGAAGAGGGTGGAGCTGAAGGTAATCTCGTTTGTGAAAGTGGTGCTGACGGTGGTGTCGTTCAGATTGGGGACACTGTTGCTGTGTGGGTGGGATTGCTGTGACTGGAAATGGCCATTCATTCACAACTTCTCGGAGCTGCCGGTGGAGAGAAGAGAAAAAATACTTATGAAATGGTCAGGGAATGGCCGTCACCCCTTGCCTCTTAGAGCTGCTTTTGCTTTGATCAAAACCTACTGCTTGTTCGTCTTCTTCTCCATGGTAATTCCCTCCGGCCTTTCCTTATCCATTTTTCTTCCTATCTGCTTCTACTTTACTTTTTGTATCTTTAAATTTATTAATATAATCCTAATTTGGTAAATTTCTTAATATATCTAATATTAGATAGTAAAAATTATTAGAACTCTTTTTACCACATTATTCATGATCTATCGAATAGTATCTACTCATTTCACTATAACTCTTAAATAATTTATTTCTTAGTTACGAGATAAAATTTTATTTTAAAAAATACATATAAAAATATTATTAGATGAGACTATAAATAACGTAATAAATTAATTTAATAATTTTTCATTAGACATGTATGGTTTATTTAAATAAAATATTAATTATGAAATAGTATAAGAGTATGTAAATTGACCAATTATTGCCGTGTGGTTTGGCAGGGAATGATTATTTTCCACATTTATTACTATTAAATTGGCTTTCTGAATCCGGTTTGTGATTAATGGGTAAAACGACCACAACGTTATAGTTGAATTTTTTTATTCTTAAAATATGGTAGATTATTTTTAAAATTATAGTTGTTTACTGGTTAAGTCAGAAATTGAAAGAAAAATAATTCGACTTTAAACAGTAATATACTAAGAAAATAATAAATAAATAAATTCGAAGGGAGAATAATTTGACTTTAAATAATATTTTATACTGAAGTCGGAGAAAAAATAATCTGACTTTAAACATTGTTCAAAAAATTTTAATATTTTTTAATAAAATACTGTTCAAAAACAAAAAAAATCACTTCGATTTTTAATTTTTACAGTAAACAACAATAATTTAAAAAATTATTTGGTGAGAACCAAATTTTAGAGGGGAAATTGAACCACAATATTATAGTTTTTTTCGTGATTAATGGCTTAAAAAAGGGTTCAAAACTGAAAAAACGCACTTGCTCACAAAATATCTATGTCTATCTATCTATAACCGTGTTGAAAAACAAACAGATGTTCTGTGGTTTGCACTTGACACGTAGCCAATGAAATAGTATGATTTAATTCAGACCGACCGACCAACCAACCTGGATAAAATATATAATTGAGCTTTGGGCGATTTTCAGAATTTAGCTGGATTTATAGTTGACAACAGAATTTAATCATTTTCAATTCCCCAATAAATTATATTATTATTTTCTATAAAAAGTGTCCAGAATATTTTTTTTCTCTGAATAGTCTAAATGTGATTATAAGGTAGTATATGTTTATAGATATTTTTAAACTCTTAACAATGTACACACTTTATAGACAAAACGATTGAAACCGAGTCTCTAAAGATGAGTATTTTTATTTTCATTGAGACCACTTGTTGAACTTTGGTATACCTTTGTTTTTTGAAATTGGTTCATGTTTTAATAAATTATTTATTATACATACTTTAAATATTATATATAAAATAAGTATTTTATAGTGTAGAAATAAGTATTTTATACTTAAAATTAGTGAAATAACTTATAAATATTATATATGAAATATGAATTATTATTTTCTATGTGAAAATTTATTTTTTTTTAAAAATATTTATAAACAAACTTTAAAACTCTACTAAATAATATTTAAAGGTCATAAAATCTTAAAATCTAAGATTAATATAAAAATTTGGTAAATGAGATTAACCGGATAAAAAATGGTAAGTATTCAAAAATTGTATCGAACTGAACTTATCTATATTCACCCACCTCTACCTGAAATTGTCAGAAGCCGAAATTCAACCTACAAGCAATATTATTTCTGGGATGAGTCTACAATGAATGTCATACATTGATATACATTACTAATGCTACTCACTGATATATACTACTATTTTTCTTTTATTTATTTTTTTAATCTTAAATAAATTTTCTTACATAAATATCTGGACCTCCTAATTTATAAATATTGTTAAAATTGTCTTATTTTTTTTAAATTGACATAACAAAAATTTAACCCTCAACTTTTAAACTTTGTTATAATTTAGCCACCATTTTCATCACCACGATTTTCCCCTTATTTTTTAATTTTAACTTTTGTCTCTTATTTATTTTTTTAAATTTTAAACTTTGTTATAATTTAACTCTCACCTTTTTTAACTTTGTTATAATTATTGACATTTTGTCCCTCATTTTTCTTTTAGGATAAATTTAGCCCTCAACCTATATATTTTTGTCAAACTACTCATTCTTTAACTATCATGTTGATTAGATCGTTAAAAATTTAACGGTGATAATATGACATATACATATGATAATACATTTTAAATGACAAGTAATCTAACCTATTACATACTTACATGTATAATAAAATTTTATTTTAATTTAAACTATTAAAGATAATTAAAATTAAAACAAAAATATAAATATGGAGAAGAATTGAGTTAATCATAAATGGTGTTGGAATTTAAAATTTTAGCCAAGATTTATGAAATCAATCTACAATTTTCAAAGTAAATTCATTATAAAATCTAACAATACATACCATACAAAAAATATTACCCTCAAATTTAAATTCACTTTGAATCAAATCTTGTTCTTTAAAATTTGAAGCGCTTTGAAACAATAAATAAAATATTACAGAGAATTTTGATGTGATTATTAAAATTTGTAAAAATCACTTATTATTATTTAATTAAAGAACACTTTTGATACTAATCAACTAGGTTTTATTTCTTTAGTCTAGGGTTTTGGAATTTTAATGTTTAATTTAATACGGATAGTTTGAGGTTTTGATTTTGGTATTTAGTATTTGAAAATGAATTTTAAAAATAATATTAAATGAAATTTTTATGAAATATAAAAAATCACAAAAACACTAAAAAATGACATAAAGTAGAAAATTATAGGTTTCTAATTGATATGAAAACTTAAATTGGGGTTTTAGAATTTTGAATTAGGTTTAGAAATTCGTTTATTAACTTTGTATTTAGGGTTGAATTTTCTGTGATGATTTAGTTGTTTGTTTATGCTTATTTTTTGTTAGTTTTCTTTTTTGAAAAAATAGTTGAGAAACATATTTTTTAAATAAGAATATTGACATGTCATCACCGTTTAAATTTTTAACAGTTTAATCGAGATATTTGTTAAAAATGAGTAGCTTGACAAAATAATATAAGTTAGAGTGCCAAATTTAACCTTAAAAAAATAATGACCAAAATGACAGAAATTGTACATATTAGGAGTTAAAATTATCTTTATACTGTAATTTTATATTGATATAAATTAAATAAATAAGGAGTAAAAAATAAAAAGAGCAAAAAAACAATTAATAAGTCTCATATATTTATTTAAAAATATTTTATTTAAAAATTAAATAATAAAAAATAATAATTAGTGATGTATATCAATACATGTCACTCATCGTAATTTTTTTTTATTTCTGATAATAAATTGATCCGTTAGATAATTCAAATGAAAAGAATAGTCCATCACGTGATGCGGAGAGGCAAGGAATATATAACAATAACCCATCACGTCATGGCATCAAATATTACTAAAAAATCATTTATATTTTTAATCAAGATTTGGATAATTCATATACCCAATCAATATCAATAGTATAAATTTTTATAAATTCATAAATAATTGATTCTTAAATTTTAAAATATTTTAATCGAGTCCTCAAAATATAATATTATATATGATAAGATATTTAGTGTTTATGCGGTCATGCCATTGACTAAACCCACAATAAGACTTAATTATATAATTTTAATACGATTTGATTTCTAAGGCCACGTACATGAAATCGTGAAGTTAATGATTGGGTATTTGATGCGTCATCAACAAGATTAAAGCTCCGTTTTACGGAACTGTTGAAACTCTAGGTTAGGTGAAGAAATTTTGTTTGGGGAGAAGTAATTCCAGTTTCTTCAAAAGTCGCTTTTGAGACTAAATTCGACCTAAAAGTTAGGTCAAGAGGCTCAAAAGTTAGGTATTCGGTGGAGCTTCTCCACAAGAGGTGGAGAAGCTGCACCGTACGGACCATAAGTCAATAATGAACAATGTTTGATTTTCGAATTTTCTGTGTTGCAGACTGATGAAAAATCAGAAAATCGAGCATGGAAAGCCATAGGATACAACGTAGACAAGCGGCAGAAAAGGGCATCATCTCTTGAAGCACAAGGGCGGCCACTTGAAAAGAGTGTTATAGAAACAATGCACGAAGATGATTCCACCTTCGTACAATCTCTCACTGAGAAAGGCCTTCAAGTCACTGAAGATCATGATAACGACGTCTACAAGATCGAATGTGATGTCGTGATCATTGGATCCGGTTGCGGCGGAGGCGTTGCCGCTGCCGTTCTTGCAAGCTCGGGTCAGAAAGTGGTGGTTATTGAGAAAGGGAACTATTTTGCATCTACAGACTACACTTCTCTAGAAGGCCCCTCTATGTTTGAGCTTTACGAATCTGGAGGGTTTTTGACATCCATGAACGGGAAGTTTATGGTCATGGCTGGCTCAACGGTTGGAGGAGGCTCTGCTATTAATTGGTCCGCATCGATCAAAACGCCGAAGAATGTTCTCAAGGAGTGGTCCGTGGATCATAAAATCCCATTATTTGGCAGTTCTGAATATGAATTTGCGATGGACGCTGTGTGCCAGAGGCTCGGCGTGACGGAAAATTGTACGGAGGAAGGGTTTCAAAATCAAGTTCTTAGAAAAGGGTGTGAGAAACTTGGGTTGAACGTGGAGGCAGTTCCGAGAAATTCTCCGGAGAATCATTACTGCGGTTCTTGCAATCTTGGGTGTAGAACAGGAGACAAAAGAGGAACTGATACTACATGGTTGGTTGATGCACAGAGTTGTGGTGCCGTGATCCTCACGGCATGCAAAGCTGACAAGTTTATATTGGTGAACAATAATAACAACAAAGATGCAAGGAGAAGGAAGAAATGCTTGGGCGTGATTGCCACATCTTTGAACAGGAATTTGACCAAGAAGCTGCACATTGAGGCTAAAGCAACAATCTCATCTTGTGGATCTCTGTTTACTCCTCCTTTAATGATCTCTAGTGGGTTAAAGAACCCACATATCGGCAGGAATCTTCATTTGCATCCGTGCTTAGTAGCTTGGGGATACTTTCCGGAAGACGAATCAGGGATGAAAGGCAAAAGCTATGAGGGTGGAATCATAACTTCATTCCATAGGATTGTTTCAGAAGAATCCAAAGTCCATGCAATCATCCAAACTCCAGCTCTGGGACCGGCCTCATTCGCAGCCTTATCTCCGTGGGTTTCAGGACGGGAGCTAAAGGAAAGAATGGTAAGGTATCCAAGACTGGCTCAGCTTTTCACCCTGATCAGGGACCAGGGTTCAGGACAAATAATGGAAGAAGGCAAGATCAAGTATCGGTTGAGTGAAGTGGACAAAGAAAACCTAAAGATTGGGTTGAGACAGGTTATAAGGGTTCTGATTGCAGCTGGGGCAGTGGAAGTGGGAACCTACCGAAGCGATGGGCTGAGAATCAAATGCAAAGGTCTCACGGAGGAAAGTTTGCAGGAGTTTTTGGACAACGTTCCCGTGGTTGGGGGGCTTAGTTCCAAGGATGAATATTGGACCATGTACGTTACGGCTCATCAGATAGGAAGTTGTAGAATGGGTGCAACTGAGGAAGAAGGTGCAGTCGACGAGAATGGTCAGAGTTGGGAAGCCGAAGGTTTGTTCGTTTGTGATGCCAGTGTCCTGCCAACTGCCATAGGAGTCAATCCCATGATCACCATACAATCCACGTCCTACTGCATTTCCAAGAAGATTGCAGAATTGTTGAAGGCGGCATAAATAAAAGCCTTTGATCACCATTCTCTCATAAACATGGGATGTAATTCAAAGACTTGTAATAAAATTATATGTATGTATGTATGGATTGAACCTCAAGGAATCGCAATAAAACTTTTGTTTTTTGCAATTTAACCTAACGTGATCGTTCCCATCAACTCATACAGGACAACCCTGCAATATTAAAGTGGATCATGCTGAAAAGTTATCTGTATATATTCCTTAAGGAAAATAAAGTTGAAAGCATCAAACTATGTTCCAGTGGTTTGCTGCACGAAGATGAAAAAATCAGTGAAATCCGGCTATAGTAATAAGAAATTGCAGAAAAGTTCAAAGAAAGCGACTTTATGTAACACAGAGAAACAAGAGATACAAAGAGGGCTGAAGGGACTTCACTGAAATTTGCATTTTATATCATTGTACATGAGAGGAAATTACAATGGATTTTATCAGATTGGACCCACTTCCAATGCTGTGTCTTTAGGTGAAGCTTCAATGGCTTCCTGCAAATCGTTTCGAGTCTCTTCTGTATTATAAACAAAAGAGTTGCCCACAACCAAGAAGAAGATGAAGTTGAGGATACCCAGGGCAGCCAACAAGGCATAATAATAGTCTACGCGAGAAATGTTGAGGTTGTTCAGGATCCACCCTCTATGGCCATATCTCTTTGTCAGATTCGAAACTGTGGTCAAAATAAAACTGCCGAGGAAATGCCCTACTCCTAAGCTGGTAGTGAAATAAGAGGTCCCAAGGCTTTTCATCCCATCTGGTGCTTGATCATAGAAAAACTCGATCTTTGCAACTTCGGCGAATGAATCGGCCACCCCCATCAAAGCAAACTGCGGTAGGAGTATGAAAATACTGAGAGGAACTATGTCGTCTTTATCGAGTTTGTGATTCTCTTGTGCCACGCTGATCCTCTTCCTTTCAACGAAGGAAGCGATGATCATGATGGTGATCTGCAGAACAAGGCCAATTCCCATTCTTTGAAGCAATGTGATCCCTCTGGGGTTCTAGGTGTAACGCCTCATTGCCGGGACGAACACGCGGTCGTATATGGCGATGCTGATCAACATGAAGATGGTAACAAATGCGGTGAGACAAGCCGGAGGGATTTCGAAATGGGGTCCCATCCTACGGTCAAGAGTGGTTCCTTGTTCGACAAACAATGTTGCCACTTGAGCTAACATGGTGCTTGGTATGAACGTTGCTATCAAAATTGGGAGGATTTTCACCATCTTCTTTGTTTCTTCAACTTGGGTCATCGGACACAGCATCCATGGTGAGTTTGGTCTGCTCTTTACTGCAGCTTTGTCAAGGAATCTGCCAATCGAGCAACGATAGCTAGTAAGTCCAAGTCATTTATTCCGGTAAAACAGGGGAAGTTAAGAAGTTGAAATAGAGAAATCAACCTTAATGAAGGGGTGTGATCAATTCTGAATTTCTTAGATTTTGAGTAATCTTCCAAGCTAAGCTCATGTAGCTCTTTGGGGTCACTTAGAACAGGCACATCCGACTTTCTGACAGCAGCCACAAGCACTTGGAAAATCCTGGTAAAAGTACCCAAAGGCAATTTATGCCTGTAATAAGGAGTTCCCACTAAGAACACCAAGATAGAGACCATTAGACCAGCTGTCGGTAGGCCATAACCAAGGCTCCACCCCACCTTGTCTTGTATGTAGATCAAAAAAGTGTTGGAGAAGAGGGTGCCAAAGAAAATGCTGAACATCCACCAGTTGAAAAAGGATAGCTTTTGAACCCTTTCCTTGCGCTCGAAGTCATCGAACTGGTCTGCCCCCATGGTGGAAATGTTGGGCTTGGTTCCACCGGTTCCTATTGCAATTATGTAGAGTGCACAATAGAATAAGCCTTGCTGCAAAGGTGAGGCTCTTTTGTTGCAGTCTTCTTCTTTGATCCCATTACCACATGACGGAGGCCTCAATGCAGGCACCGAAACTGCTAAGGTTAGCAGCGACATTCCCTGTTTATTTTCATCGGTATCGAATACAATTATTATCATCCATCTAAAGTTCTTCAAGGGAATATATTATATACATATACATACATATATATGCAAACAATTGTGTATATATATGTTCATTCAAATCAAAACCATTGGGATATCTTGTCCTTGTCTTGGTAGATAATTATGAGGCCGTATATTCTTCGTAAATTCTACATATTATTGTTGTTGTTGTCCCATGCGTTACGGCCTTTTTGTTCGAATATGCACATGCATGGCCGTCGATTAAACCAAAGCATTCATCTACAGAATCTAACGGCTCTTCCCAGGAAAAAAAGACAGGAAAATGGGGGGGGGGGAAGTTCATGGTCTCGTCAAACACACAGTCCAGTTTCACGAGTTAAACACTTCTTCCCGACAAGAAAAAAATGCCAGAAATTCACGTGTCTTAGACTAACGGCATGCAAATTATGCGAGTATGAGTATCCTATGAAACGTTAACATAAGCAAGAAAACGAAAAAACTGAGTATTTTTTTTAAGGAAAGATATAGAGGTAGTATTACGGTTAGATAAATGGCGGATGCAATAACAAAAGTCCAGTATCGACCCAGATAAGCATCGGCAATGAAAGCGCCTAAGATCGGGGTCATCCACACTGTTCCGACCCAGTTGTTGACGTTGTTTGCAGATGTTACTGTTCCTTCGTGGAGCTTGTTCGTCAAATACAGCACCAGGTTCGATGCTATGCCGTAATATGACATCCTCTCGAACACTTCATATCCTGCAATATTCCATTAAACCATCAGTTCACTTTAAGGCAGGTTACTTAACAGGCAAAACTAAGAAAGTTTTTGAGTATTTAAGCTGTAAGAATCGCTTTTCCTGGGGCACAAAATTGCTCCGTATACGTAAAGTTCATGGCTCTGTGAAATTACTATATATACACTTACCAACAATGAAAGAACAGGCTTTCCATCTCCCAGTGTTTGATCTCAGCACGGGCCTGCCCTTGAGATCCACACTTCCATCTTCAGTATACTCGTCTCTTCCATCGGCTGACCCTTTTTCTTCTTCTAGCTTTGACATTGTGAAAGCAAGGGTTAGGATTTAAGCCTTGGGATCTTACGAAAGATTATGTGGCCATCTATATATATAACTTTATGTAGTAATGCTCTATAAAATGGATGAAAATCGTCTGCTTTTAACTATGTCTCTTTTGATGCTCTACTTTAAAATAATAAGTTTAGAGATTAGAATTTATAGTTAGGGTTTAAGAAATTAAGGGTAAGTTGTATTTTTTAGGATATAGGGTTTAAGATTTAGGATGTGAAATTTAAGGTTAGAGTTAGCATTTAATTTTTTTAGTATTTTTTAATATGTGCCATAGAAGGGGACATGATTAGGGAAATGAGGATTTTTGTTCCTATAAAATAATAATATTGAGCTAAAACAAGTACTTTAAGTTAATGAATAAATTATATAATATTTAATCAATAAAATTTGTGCTTTTATATTTGGCTTATATACAAAATTAGCTTTAGAGTATATCATTTTTTCACTTTGGTACTCAAAACAATTTTTATTGGGATAAAGCGAATTTCATTCCCTGAACTTCGTAATATCCGATATTTTTAAATAATAAGATGTTGTATTTAAGGTAAAATAGACCATATGTCAGTTAATTTTAAGTTTAATAATAAACAAGTATTTTTTATAAAATAATAATTTAATCATTCAATTAATTTTTTGCCACAAACAAGACATTTTATTGTTAAATTTAAAACATGATCTGGTATAATAATAGTTTTAGTCTCAGAACTTATACATTATGTCAATTTAGTTCTAATTTAAAGACAATTTAATAAGATTTAAAATTTTGATGCTACACCCTCCTAACATATCATTTGACCATTTGTCGCACTCCATGCTATTGTTCCTTAGCTCTATAATCGACAAACGTAATAGCTCGACAAACATAGTCACGCCACTATTGGATAATTTGATAAACTAATAGAACAAAACTATTATGAAGGAATAAATTTATTGAATTGTTTTAAATTAGGCCCAATCAATAGAATATATATGTTTTGGAATTAAAATTGTTACTTTACCAAGCCGTGTGTTTCAATTTTAATAGTAAAGTGGTATGTTGTTATAAATTTTTAATTGAGTGACTAAATTGTTACTATAAGAAGAAAAAAAATATGTTTGTTATCAAACCTATAATTAAGTGACATGCGGTGTATTTTACCCTTATTTTTATTAGGATAAAGGGGACTACTCCCTGACATTGGCAATCTTTCCTAATTTGGTCCTTAAACATTTTTCCACAGTAGCCCTTAAACTAAATAACTCTTTTCATTTTAATCCTTTTAATGACGTGACACTATAAAAGTGAGAGCTGTGATATAATCTCGGGGTGCTACATAATCAAAGGGGCTAAAAGGAGAGAAGGTTGTTTAGTTTAGGAACTAATGTAGACCAATAAGTGTTCAAAGACAAAATTAAGATAGCTTACAAAGTCCAGGGATTAAAAGTTGCAGTATCCCTTTTGTCAATACTTGAGCGATTGAAGGAACAATTTTCTATTGGCAAAAGAAAAATGAACAATTTTCTCAACCTTATCGACCAACTTAGCCTGGGGGACAACTGCCCTGCGAACCTGCCATTACCAAAAGAAGTTCCCCCCCCAAAAAAAAAAAAAAAAATTGTGCATTGCTGTTTTTTATTTTATAATAATGAGCTTATATATCTATGTATTGTTATGTGATAATAAAACAATAATGTTAAGTGGTTGTATTAAATGTATAGATATTGTGCTCATGTGTGTTATTATATGTATATTAAGTATGTGTCATTAGTATGTATTTATTATATGTGTGCTTATCTAGGCATGAACATATATGTGTATGTTTGTCAACATTGCATGTAATACATGATTGTATGTATGTGTTATTAACATTTATATGTATGTTTACTATTGTTTTAATATCATTAATGTCTAAATGTGAGTGTGAGTATGTATATTGCATGTATTATGTGTATGTGTAGTATGTATTAATGTTTGTATTATGTGTAAGCACATTTGGTTATATATGTGTATGTGTATATAAGTTAGTCTAAGACTAAAAAATAAAACAGATCACAAATAAATAAAAGCTCATGTTTATTAATAAAAGTCCCATTACAATTCATAACCCAAAAATATATTACTTCTTACATGGCCCAATAAGGCCCCAATTAAATGGAGAAGGCTCTTCGGATCCCACGTACGACGCACGCGCCGGCTGGCCAGCTTCCCCACGCGCGAGTGAAGCTCATGCGCCGATCGTCCAGCTCCCCACGCGCGCGTGTGATGCACACCCCGACCGTTCAGCTTCTTTACGCGCCTGTACCGTTTCGTCTCCCCTATCCGCATGGCCACGTCGCCGAAATTTTCGCTGCCACCGTACGACGACCACCAACTCCGCAACCATCATTAGCAGAAAAAACATAAAAACAGAAGAAATCAGAATCATCATCATCCACAGTAATATCATTTAAGTTTTGCTTAAACATGTAAACAATAGCCTAGGTAAGCAATGAGTGATTTGAGAAGCATATAAGATTGTAAGCACCCATTTGTAACCCCTAAGTTTTCGGACAGGGGAAAATATTCCAGATCAATACAAAAAAATTAAAAACCTTTCAAGGTATTCTCTCCATATTCTGTCATATTCAAAGCATGTATAAATAAAAAAATGAAGGGCCGGAGTTTCGTTTTTACCTTCATGTTGTTTCAGATCCCTTGCGTCGTCGTGTTTCCTTGCCGGTGATAAGCCTCGCGGTCTCCCGAGACCGTCCGATGGTGAACTGGTGAGGAACCAAGCACCGGAGTAGTTTCAAAACTAGCCTTAGATCCGCTTTCGGTTCTATTTTTATAAAAAGGAGGGATTTTTATCTTTTTTTTTTTAAGATTTGAGGGTAGATTTAAGTTTAGAACGAAAAAAGAGTCGATTTTGGTTGGTTTTGGGTTCGCCGGCCGCCGGCAAGCGGCGGGCGACGCGGCAAATGGTGATCGGTTTCTGAGAATATACCTATATGAACGGCGGTGTTCATCGAGGGTTGAGAGAGTGAGTGATGGATTCTTTGAGTAGCAAAAAAGAGAGAGAAAATAGTCTGATTTTTGGATATAAGATGTGTTTTATACCGGCTTTGAAATAAAAAATGGGATAATTGCCGCATAAATCCCTCCGCCCTAAAATAATCACGGCCGCGGTCCTTCTGCATGGTCCAATTACAACTTTAGTCCCTCTGCCCTATTTTAATTATAGGTCGAGACATTCTACCTATTTTAATTACACTCTGGGTCCCTGAAAGTTTTTGATCATTTTTAATTTCGTCTCTCTTTAGCCAGTTTAAATGTCTTTTATTTCAGTCCTCGAGTTTCTGTTTTGTTCAATTTCGTCCCTTTTCCAGTTTTAAATATAAAAAAACTATCTTTATTTATTTTTCTCATGCATTTATAATCAAATCGTGCATATTTATTTTCCTTAAATTTCGATTTATTTTGTATGTTAATGTTGCTTGTTAGATTATGCCTTGTTTGTTGTCTTGGTAATTCGTGATTGTTATGTGCACAATATGTGGTTTGATGGGTATATTATATGGTATATAGTTTTTTTATATAATGCATATATATATATATATAATATAGTCTTACATAACATACGGTTTTATATGTAGTATGGTTTTTTAATGGTCTATAATCTTTATGTGTATAATATATAGTTTTATGATTTATACATAATATATGTTTTATAATACATAATTTTGTTATATTATATGATTTTTATATTATTTATGTAATGTAGTTTTTTTTTAAAAGGTATATGATACATATTTTCATAATACATATTTTTTATGTAATATGTATAACACATAGTTTATGTAATATAACACATCGGTTTTGCAAATATAATATTTGTTAAATATATGTAGTACATGTTTTATAATATATAGTTTTTATTCTATAATGTATAGTTTTTTACTATTTATGTACTAAATTTTTTTTATAATGTTTGTATGATATATATTCACTTGTAATATATTTAATTTGGTTTTCAAAACTATATAATATATTCTTAAGATATATGTGTGTTTTTGGTTTTATGGGTTTGTTAAGTTTAGTAGTTTGGGTCTTGTTTTGCTTTAAGCTTATTTTGTCTAATTAGTTTAGTTTAGGACCTTTTGTATTTTGGGCCTAGGTTTAGTGTTAGCTTAGTGGGCCTTGAGCTTTTTGGTGGGCTTAGGGAATTAAAGCTTTAGATTAGGCAAATTAATTTGATTAATTTAGATCGTGTGCTCGCCTCATAGGGGCACGATCCCTAAATTAATTAAATTAATTTTAGGATTAGATTTTTTAGAGCCTTAGTTAGATTAGGGTTCGAATTAATTTAGTGAATTTAAATTTATCTTTGGCTTATTGGAGTAAATGTTAAATTCATTAAATTAATTGAACATTTCTTAATTACTTTTAGGATAAAATTAATTTCAACTTTAGATTGTCATTAAATTACAAATTAATTATCATAATTTGTTAGAGTTTCTAGTCTTTTAGGACTAATTAATTTAGGGTTAAGTATTAGAATCATTTAGATAATAATTAGGTCACTATTTGGATTTCTAATAATTTGGATCTTCATAGGTTAGATCTTGGGTTAGGCCTTCCTTTTGTGTGTTTATATTCGTGCCTTTGATTGTCATGCCTTAATTGTCATTCATATAACCTTTAATTTTAATTGCATTTTTAATTAATTTAAATCATAAAATGAGGTACTTATTAATTTCAATATTTGTGTCGTAACAGTCCGAGCTTAAAGGATATTGACCAAATATTCGGATTAATCCTTACCATCCCGAGGTAAATGGATTAAGAATTGGTAAAATCATCACATCATACTTAAATGCTTGCATCATGCATAAAGGTGACGTACGGAATTCGAACCATAAATTAACACGGCAGTCGAGCTTATTCGATGCCGGTTTAATCTATGGTCCGATATATCGTCAACTTTATTAATTAAATGTCCAATTAATTTGAATTCACCAATTCGATAAAGTCTGTGCAGTTAAGGTTAATTTTCATTTAAGAACTCCGAATTGAATTCAATATAAATTTCAACGATTTTCATCCTTTTAAAAGCAACAAATATTTCGATACCGATTTTCGAAGCGTGATGGGGGTGCTAATCCTTCCCCACGCGTAACCAACTCTTGGACCCTTTGACAACGAATCTTTAGTTTCTTATGGTGTTCGGCCTACCTTACCCAAGTGGCGGGTGACGACTCTAAATTTTCGTTGTTTTTCAAAAAATTAAAGTTTTCCCAAAAAAGTTCTTTTTTCTTTTAAAAGATTTTCATTAATGATTTAAAAGGATAATTCATAGCGTCAAATTTATATACGATCCACACGATTGTCCTTTAAATAAAAGGTCGCTACATTAGCCGGAGGTCAGAATTTCACTGATTTAGCGATAACAGCAAACTTGGAGGAATGTGAATGTTGATGAAAAAAAATTGTTCTATTTATTTATTTATTTATATATATATATATATAGGTTTACTATAAAAGTAAGTGTCAAATTATATTTTTTTAATTGTTTAGGTATCTAAAGTATTTTATCATAATAATTGTATAATATTTTATTTTGTTATATTTTAAAAAAATGAAAATTATAGAAAAAAATAACATGTTTATTACTAAGTTTATAATTAAATGATAACTTAGAAAATATTTTGATAGACAAAGTTGTGGTTTAAGATTTAGGGGTTTAGGCTGTAGGGGGTAGAATTTAAGGTTTATGGCTAAAATTTAGAGTTTATGGATTAGGGTTTAATGTTTAGATTTTAGGATGTTATGGCTAGGGATTTATATTTTAAATTTTTTAACTTAAATATAAAGAATTGTGTAATTTTTTATACAGTTTGTATATTAAAATATAACCATGATAACTTACTAAAAAAATTAATGCTAAATGCATTTAAGACAATTGAAGTCTAAAAGCATCTCTAAAATGTATAGCTCAAATCCTCTCGTACTCAATGATATCACGGGCCTGTAATCATTGGACCCGCAAACTGCATCTCAGGAATGGACCTTATCCTTCCCTTACCTTAAGCGTAAACAAAGACAATAGCTTAATCATAACTCAAAAGAAGAATCGTTTTTTTTTTTTACAATACAACGATAATAATTTTTTTAATATAAATGTCTGATTCAAATCTACACAAAGTGAAAGCGAATGAACATTATTAGTTACTAGACAAATTAAAAGATTTCGAAAAAAAATCGTAATTTGATCCAACGAAAAGAGGCGTACTATCCTTTAAATAAGATTATTGTTTGAATTCTGATATTACGAATGGAATAAATAAAATTAAGAGAGTTGTGTATCTCTATAATACACTATTCAAATTAAATTGTCAATGAATTCGATAAGAATGATTATAAAAGAAATAAATATTTAAATTAAATTAAGACAATAGCTTGACGACTAGCAATTTCTGCAAAAATATCCAAAAATGAACAACTTTGGATAGAACATAAAACACTGATTTCTGGCAGGCAAAATCTGCTCTAAAGATTTTGAAGGCAAGAGTAACAGAGCTCTAATCTTCTGCCCTGCCAATGCTGTTTTTTTGTTCAAGTATTGTATATTTATTACAGATTATTTTTTAATCATTATTCTGGATTTCTGGAAACAACCACAATCAAATACAAAAGCACATTAGCTGAGAAAATGGGCATAAAGATTGGGTTTCATGTGAAGTTTTAAGCCAGGTAGTAAATGGAATTTGGCAGCTTGAATGTTCTCTTGGCCTCCGGCAGCCCCTTTATACTGCTCCATTGATCTCCGACGATTCCCCATATGCGGTATCCTTGATCCACCAGCTTTTTCCTGGCCTGGGACTTGTATTGCTCCACATGCATGTACTCATCATCAAGACCCCTTTCATTCATTCAAAATGTGTAGGAATTGTGTCAACAACCAGGGAATTGCAGTTTTCGAAATAGAAACTCGAGAATTTTGGTGAGTTGCATTTGCATACCTTAAGAAGAGACTAGACCAACCATGGTATCCGACCTTGATGAGGTTATCGACTGTGGGAGATCGGAGTGTTTCTTTTCTTGAAGAGACTAGAAAGATTTTGATCCCTTTATCTTTGATCTGGTGGAAGAGCTTGAATGTGTGGTCTAGAGCTGGTGCCTTGCTATCTTTCATCCATGCCTCGAAAGAAGATGAGTTCACCTTCTCTCCCCTGGTTTAGTTCATCAGATTCATGTGTCACCAAACATTGAACAATGGGCATGTTGATCGGGGCATAGTGGAAATTTTGAAACTTACCCGAAACCGTGTTTCTTGAAATAAGGGATGGTGGAGATCAGCGTGTCGTCGACGTCGAAAATCCATGCGTCTTTTCCATCACCTTTCAAGGTGCAACATTTGCTCAAGTAGAGTGTCACTTCCTCGATCGCTCGTTCGGAGTCGGCCGTGTACTGAGACGAAGTCATGTACTTCTTGATGTGATCGACGCATTCTTGGGGCACTACTTCGAAGTCCCTTATGTTGTTCAGCTCCACATTGATCCTCCAACTTTCACAGTAGTTTTTCCAGGGATCTTGTTTCGCATCGAATCTCCATTTCGGGTTCAAAATATTCCAGTCGGCAGCTGCGAGGCCGATGCTGAGGAATGTCAATGCCAGAAGGAGCAGAGTTTCCCTTGCCATTTTGCAGACAGAAGGTGAGGAATGAAGATTGGTATGAGATCAGAACGTTGAGTGAGGGGCACATAAAAGGGAAGGATCACATGGGAGGTGGGGTCAGGACTCAGGAATGGAGCCATGATCCAGCTTTGGAAAATCACATGCAATGGTTATTTATTAAATGGAAGATGGTATATTAGTTGAGGGCTAATGGATATATGGACAAACCAAATAGCAGTCAAAATTATGGTGCCCAACTCATGATTCCACCTCATGCCATATGAGTTCTCAGCTGGCATGTACCAGTTTAGAATAAGCACAGTTTCATATCCAGCATTGGATGCCTTATATGATTGCTGGTTTCTCAATTCGTGCCATCAAACACGGAAAGAAAATACGTGATTGGATGAAATTAAATATTCTTTCATATTTACTGAACAGATATTACATTGTAATCACACCAGTATATTCAAGAAAAAATATTCTTTCATACCTGGAAACTGAAGTGATGGGTTCAGAGTCCAGACCACGTCATGAAAAATCACAAGTTGGGGGAGAATGCAATCATTTCAAACATTTAAACCCAGAAATTGTTTTTTTGTTTTTGGCAATGAAAAAGGTTGCCCAAAGCTTCAATGCTTGACAGCTTTCTGTTTTAGTTTTACAGATTTGAGGGGGAAATATATAGTAGGCAGGGATTCAAATAGCAGTCTCTTACTGCAATAGCGGCCACTATATAGTAGTAACAGCATCATCCGAAATTGTTATCGTAGAAAATAAAGTTTGCAATGATTGTAATAACATGTGTTATGTCTGCTGTAATTTAAATCCTTGAGGTTCTACCTTCTTAGATTTCGAAACTAGTTACAACGGTTATATCATAGGAAATTCAATGGGGGATGACAATAGACAACGGTTCAGGCCAACGGCATAAAACGGCAAAGTTCATGGTCTTGAACTCAGCGTATGATAGGTTCACGTGAAAATCCGTCGTCGAAGTTGAGAGAATAGCTGTGGAAGTCATAACTGAACTGTGTGCTGCTTCTTTGACGTCTCATGGCTTTCCTCCACTGTAACTTGAGCTGCAAAACAAATTGCTTCAACGCATGTAACTTTGAGCAGCGACACAATGTTGGCCGTCGTTCCACACCGATAAGCTTGAGTACTGCATACTCATCACTTGCCACTTTCTTTTCCCATTTCAACAACTGAATCCTCTTCATGATCTGCATTTTCAGTTATAAGCTCTTAAGCTAACTTCTCCCTTTATATCCACTCAAAGTGGGGAGCTTGCAAGTCTAAAAGCAACAAGAGTAAGGTGTTGGTGTTAGATGGCACTTGGCCATTTGTCTAAAATTAGAACCACCACCACTCAATGTTCTTTCCACTTTGCTTTTACCATCATTGCTAGGTCATCCATGTCTGAGATGAGCACCTTTTGGATTCGCTAACCTTCCAAAAATGTTGCTTGTGTTTATCATGTGTGATTTCTCAATAAGAATTTTCTAGGAAAAATCTAAAAAATAGTGAAAAGAGTAGGTTTGCTATTACTAAAATGTTTATGCTGTCCATGCCAAATTCAGACCCTTCTAGTGCCCAAAGGAGAAGCAGTGAGTCACCCTTCTGGTGCCCATATTCGGCCCCACGAAAATACTTTCACTTTATATGGAGAGTTAGGAAGGCCCACAAAAATGTGTGAGGCAGATAATACATGGTCAGAATAGAATATAAATCTTTTTGTTCCTTTTTACTGTTTTTGCGTATGTCCTAACATTAAAGATAGAGTTTAGAGTTTAAATTTTAAGATTTAAATTTTTAATGTTAGAACGTATAAGAAAACACAAAAAATAGATACGTCATATCAATGCTTAGTAATGATAAATAGTAACAAAAACAGGCACTATCATCAACACTTTATGCAAAAAACAATATAACATCTACGCATTGTTGATTTTTAGAGACTGGTTTTTCTTGATTGTGTTTTTAAGATCCTGGCTGAGGTCTACATACAGTTAGGGTTGAACATGTTTAACAACAAAAATTTAGATAAAAAGTAGCTCTCACTACAACTATATAAAAATGAAAAGCCACACCTTCAGCAATGGATATAAGAAAGAAAAGGGGAACCTTAATTCCAGCTATCATTATTTGAGAGCCACAAGCATGAAAGATGTAGAGGCACCAGATTCTCTCAGAAACTTCACTGGAAATACAGCATACTATCCTACTTGAACTGCATTTTTTTCCTCCTATAATGTTATGATTTTCAAGATGTGATTATGGTTTGCTGTTTCAGAACTGGCAACATTAGAACAAGATGAGAAGAATCATGCAGACGTGACAAAACTGGTGCAAGTTCGATCGTTTTAATTTTCTTGGAAAGCTTATGCACATCGGCATTAGCTAATAATTAAAGTGAATAAAACTACTTAAGCTGGAAAAGATCAATCAAAGAACGCTAAAACATTTTTAACTCATAACATGAACTATCAAAAGTGTTCTGACAACTAGAATGAAGGTTTACTACTGTTTAATCAAAATCTCTCGTCACAAGGACAACATTAAAACTACAACCTCAAACAAAACAATGTAAATGTTTCAGACAATAGCATTGGCAGCACTTGCAATTCTAGGCCACAGATCAGCACACTCCTTCCCAATAGGACCGGTGATGGCAGATCCTGAAAAAACCAAATCAAGGAGCCTAAGTTCTCAATATCAAATCCAACAAATAATACTTTTCACAACTAAACTGCAGATCAAGAGTTCCAAACATGAAATTAGAATACCACCTTAAAAGATCCTCCATATCAATGAAGAAAGTAAAGAGAAACAATGAGCAAAATCATACATGACACATATATTGGTTCAATACCAACATCAGTGAATGGTCACTGAAGCATGTTTTCCTTTTTCAAACAAAGGTACAACAACAGCTAATTTACAGGAATATTCACTTTATTTCACCTTCAACATAGCAAGAGCACGTAACGAGAGAAAAACCGCGCAAAAAAGTTCATTCAAACAGAGACACGGAACAACAGAAACAACTGAATTTAGCATTTAACCCCCATCATACAACAACCGGCATTGTTGTAAGCATGTAATTGGATATACAAGTGGAATGAAGACAATGAATGAGTTTGGCTTACCTTTCATTTCTCCCTTGGGGTTGACAATGACACCAGCATTATCTGTAGGTAGTTAAATAAGAGAAAATTAAGTTTTGAAACAATAGCATATGAATTTAACACGCAATATAACTAAATCAAATATACCAGCAGACAGGTAACACAATATGCTTCTCATTAAGAGTAACCAACAATCAAGATCAGCAACCCCATTATCAAAAGAAGCAACAAAGATAAATAAAATTACAAAACACATTAAAATTGAGGAAAAGGAAAGGTTTGGACCTTCGAAATACATGTAGACGCCATCCTTTCTACGCCAAGGCTTCCGCTGTCTGACGATGACAGCCGGCAACACCTTCTTCCTCAAATCGGGCTTTCCTTTCTTGACGGTAGCCATGACCATGTCGCCGACACAAGCAGATGGAAGCCTGTTGAGACGCCCTTTAATTCCTTTCACAGATATGATGTACAGGTTCTTGGCTCCCGTGTTGTCCGCGCAGTTCACCGTCGCCGCAACCGGTAAACCCAGCGACATCCTGAACTTGTTCCCCGCACTACCTCCCCTTCCTGATACATTAAAAAAAAAGAATCGAGTAAGATCAGATAGTGTCTTGTTCGGAGAATCCGAAAGTGAGAGAAGAAAATTACCTCGCTTAGACATTTTGGATCGGCTCTGCCCTGCTCCGCCCCGCCGTTTTTCTCGACAGAGGGGATGCCTGTTTATATACGCTGGCCTAGGGTTGGAATGGGCTACTTGGTTTGCGTTTACACTTTTCTTAACCCAAAACGCATCGTTTTATTTAAAATAAGGTATCCTCTCTTTCTTCCTCTAAAAATATTTAACTTTTTTTTAAAAAAAAATCAGTTGCAGAAGATGATAAAGACCAGAGCAATGCATTGCATTTCATTGCCCAGCTCTCGCCTCCTGTTACACTCTCCGCCCAAAACTACCTCAAAATCGGCATGCCACGTCAGTCCTAGAATGTTCTTCAACGACAATAATAATAACAGCAGTGACAGAAATGGTAATTTGAATCCAATCAACAACATCGCCAAGCTCCTCTGGGGAGCATCCCTCCCTCCTGGCCTCCTAGTCTCCACCGTCCGTACTACCTGGACCTCCACGTGGCAGATCATGATGTACCAACTGGCTCCCTCCGATCCCTCCGGCGGTTACACCAGGCATCCCTCGAAATTCCGCCTCGACGGCCAAAACCCAACCGCCGCAATCACCAAGCTGCACCTCTACGTGAGCCTCCCCTGCCCATGGGCCCACCGGACCCCGATCGTCCGTGCCCTCAAGGGCCTCGAAGAAGCGGTCCCCGTGTCCGTCGCAACTCATGGCTTTGACGGCTCTTGGGAATTCAAAGATATCCCCGACAAGGATAACGGTATAGTCAATGATATCCTTGTTCCGACCGTGGATAAGGTCAACGGGTGCCGGAATTTGAAGGAGGTTTATAAGCTGAGAAAAGGCGGGTATGATGGGCGAGTCACGGTGCCAATGCTGTGGGATGTGAAGAACAAAGAAGTCGTTTGCAATGAGAGCTGTGATATTATTGAGTTCTTCAATTCGGGTCTGAACGGGTTGGCCCTGAACCCTGGTTTGGATCTCTCGCCGGTGGAGTTGAAAGAGGAGATTGAAGAATGGAATCGGGTGATTTACCCCAATGTTAATAATGGAGTTTATAGGTAAAAAAATGTTTAACTTTGCTTGAGAAAATTACATTTTGAAGTTTAAAACTTTAATGGTTCATTCATTGGTAAGAAAAGAAAGCCTAGGAAGTTTATAAATTACCTTAGTTTGTATTAGTATAATGGGGGTGATCTTAATACATTGTAGATGTGGATTTGCTCAAAGTTAAGAGGCATACGAATGTTGCAGTGACTGGTTTGTTTAGCACTTTGGATAGGATCGATGATCATTTGGGTAGTTCCCGGTACTTGTGTGGAGACAGATTGACTCTCACCGACATTTGCTTGTTTACTACATTGATAAGATTTGATCTTATCTATAATGTTTTGTTCAAATGCACCAAGAAAAAGCTGCTCGAGTATACCAATCTTATCTTCATGGTTACATGCGCGATATTTATCAGGTAAATAGCAAGTGTTTGTTATGAAATGTTCAGATAATAGTTGTAAATAAACATAAGCTGATGAGTTATGTCTAAGTTCTCAATTCAACAAAGTTCACATCAGGCAACTTGTGTACCATTTGCATTTAGGCTGGTTAGATTTTGGAGAGACAATTAGAAGGAAACGAGATTTGGGTGCTAGACAGCATTAACGCTCAATTCTAGGATGCCCACCCAAACCGGCTGCAGTTTAAAGTCTTTAACAACTCAAACTAAGCCCAAGTGATGACTGATGTGAAAGAATAAGGTGATTTTGGGTGGCCTGGCGGTTAAAAAACTTGTGAGTTATGATGGATCACTTCATTTCTACTGCTCCATTAGCTTAACTTGGCCTTAAGACCTTATTCCCCATAATTGCGGAGTGAATTAGTTGATAATGCTTGTAAGGAGCTTCTTGTATCACTTTTGTATGCATTAGTTGTGTACTCCCCAAACTCAATCTACTCTGGTAATAGCATGGATTAGGAATCTGTTTATGTTGAATTTTTGTGACTCCAATTGTGCAGTATGTAGAATTGTAATGCTCTCTCTTGTCAGATTCCGAAGGTTGCTGCCACTTGCAATTTTCCATTACCGGTTGCTTTTTCCATTAAATCCCGGCAGCATTCGACCGGTTATGCCCTCGGGGTGTGAGCATAATTCCCTCTCCAGACCACCAAAGAGGGAATGGTTGTCTTCAGTAGGTAAAAATGTGCAGCATGTTTTGTAAGTAGGTTAATTGTTAAAATATGTCGTTCATCAGATAACAAATAATGTTGAATTCCGCCTCTTTTCGTTCCTTTTTTCCATCACCAGCTTGCATTTCGAATAATAATGCATAAAAAAAGCAAATGATATGACAAACTCATTTGGAAAACAAATAATAATGCATAAAAAATAAACTCATTGCAATCTCCACTCTGATGATGTAAGAGTAGCTTTCATCTAACATACAAACTAGTGCACTTTGCCAATTACTCCTCCGATCATCTTCATTTGCAATCTATGTTCAAAAAATCATCATTTGCAATCAAACATGAATATATATATATATATATATTCATTCCAAACTCATCTAATATCATTCAACAGTACCTCAAATGAGCATTGAGCACTCACAGTTTCCACTTAATTTATCACATCAAAATCAAACACAATCCAATTCACTTAAAATTTATAGGGATAAACTCGATAAGACAAGTCCAATATCAACATTTCCCCAAAGTATAATCTTATTTAAAATTAAGAATCTAAAAGTACATCAGAAATGTTTAACTAGAATAATCACCGGAATAATGACCTGAAACAGGCACAAAATTGATAAAACACCAATGCTCTGACCTTATACGACTGGACCCGAATTTACTTAAGGGCAGGTCCAGTGGGCGGGGCACCGAGGAGACTAGCTTGCTGGAGCTCGAGCTCATTGAACTGCTGCTCCCGGTCCATTTCGATTATCAAAGGAACAACTAAGATCAAGAATGTTGTCCCAGCGATCCAGGCGGCTTTGCCGGTGCTGCGGAGGAGTTTCTTGGAGACGAAAGCAGCGTCTTTCGCGGCCTGCTTACTACGGGAAACGACGGCGGAGGAAGTGAACTTCGAGAAGATGCCGGAGTTGGATCGCCTCTCGCCGCCTCGCTTGGGTTGGGCGGCCATGCTTTAGTAGGAGTTGGAGTGGGGTTTTGTTGGAGGGTTTTTAATTTAGGTTGAAGCCTGAAAGAGCGAGGGACTAAACGGCGTAAAGGTTGGTCGTTTGGGATTTTTTATTTTATAGATTCCATAAAATACGGAAAGAGCCACTTAATGAGGGAAAAAAGACCGAAAAAGGAAAAAAAATAATTAGGAATTTGGTCGTTTTTCTACTCTAAAAAGAAGAAGAATCATCAATAAAAGATGACCATTTCTATTGATATGGTACATTGATAAGGTATATTGTATTTTTAAAAAATAAATATAAATTTAAACTTTAAAGATGATATTGTTAAAAATAATTGTTTTGTACATTCAATATGCACATAATAAAAAAGTGACAAATTAAAAAAAATCAAATAAAAAATCGTGTGCAGTTGATGACAAATTTCAAATAAATAAATTTTATTTTAAACAAAAAATACAAGTGAAAATATGTTTAGTTGTACAATTTAAAAACAATTTTAGAGAATAAAAATAAAAATGAGTGAAACTTTGAAAACATAAAAAAAGTGTTTTTTATTATTTTATTGAAAATGTTACGAAAAAGTGAAAAAAATAAAAATAAGTATTTTTAAATCTTTAACTCTATTTAACTTGAGTTCGAATCTTCTAATGATAATTTTAAAATTTTAGTTTATTCAATTATATTTTATTTTCATTATAATAATATTTTTCTAATTATTATATTTTAATTTAATCATTTAATGAGTAACTATTTATTTATTTTTATTTTGAAAAAATAGATACCAAACACTTTCACTATTTTCAATTTTGAAAAACAAATTTCTATTGTATTGACCAAATGTGTTTTTAATTTTGAAAAACTAAAACTAAAAAAATATAATAAAAATAAAAAACAAAAACAAAAAATATTTTCTATAAATAAACGTATTCTCTTAATTTACAAATTTCAATCTAAAATATGATCATATCTTTATGATTTTCTGACATTTTGATAAAATATTCATGCTCCATTTGATTTGCTGTAAGACACGAATGTTTTATTGTAACAAATAAAAATTTATAAAGAAAACATTATTTTATTAACAAAACTAAAATAAAAACATATAAACGAAACAAAACACTGATAGTAGTTATATGAGAAATTATATTATAGGTCCGTCCAGTTATTAGAAGTGTTCATAAAAGATTCGAATTGATATACCGTATTAAAAAATCAAGTTAAATGATAGGTAATCGAACTGAAAAATTTCAGTCGAAACAGTACGATAACCGTATCGATGTAATTAACGGTTAAACGGTATGCTAATAGTTACAATTTTTTTAAGAAACGGATAACCAAAAAACGCCAAAATTAAAATATATATATATATATATATAATTTTATAGTTCTAGTCCATTCAATTAACTTAAAAAGATTTTGTTTCGGTATGCCACGCGCGCGGGATTGGTTCCCCAAACCCTTCCACTGTTTCGATCGAAGCCGCTCCAGCCAAGCTCCAACGTCGGTGGCCACCTCTGGACCGCGCCAATCAGCCCCTAACGTCCGCTGTTTTCGTCGCCAAAGCCTGCCCGTACCGCTGCCGTTTCCTCACCGTCCGATCACCTACAAAAACAAGAGAAAAAGGGTTCAAACCCTATTTCGAAAATTTGGAAAAAATCATCCCAAATTTCTCAAAATCAGGCCAAAATCGTGTTGATTTCAATTATTATGGAGAGGTCAATGATCAGATTCGACTTATGGATGTGATTGTGGGATTATGTCTCCCAAATTTCTTTGTTTTTTAGGTTCTTGAACACTATAAAAACCTAAATTAATCATTCAGAGATACACAGGAAAAAAATTGTAAAAATAACAGAATCAATTCTTATAAAATAATTCTAAAAATTGAAATCAATGTTTACCCGACAAGCTTAAAAGATAAATACTGATAACACTGATCTATAGTAAATAAAAAAACCCTTAATATATTATGTTTAAGTTCAGCTATGATTAAGCAAGTAATGTCTTCTCCAAACACAATTAAGAGGAGGCTCAATCAATATTACATTCCTTCGACTACGATCGCGTGACGTATAGCGTACTGAATAGATATAAGCATAGAGATGATGGTCGCTTGATGATTCTCCCAAAGGTTCAGAGCTGGATGAGGATCTAAGATCAGGATGTACATTCTCTTTGAAATTCAAATCTTCAACAGTCAACCCAACACTTGGCTGAAAAATCAAACTTCATAACTCTTCGACGCTTCCGTGGAAGACAACGGAACCTAGGAACGGCTACTAGTTCACTGTAAAGATACACATAATATTGTGTGGGCGGCCAACATTTTACAAGTAACTTCCATTCTTGACTACTAATATGGAATACACCTAGAGCACCAGCAGCAAAAAGACAACAAAAACATCCACCTAAGTAAGTTGCACTCACCGGGTAAGTATTCCAGTCAAATTTCTCACTTTCTAAGAAGTTGTAGGTCTTCCAAATCTCGTCCCCTGGCCGACAAGTGCTAATAGTGATTTTTTTATACCTATGTGCAGACTGAAAACAAGACACTCTGAATTTTGTGAACTCAAGTAAAAGGTGGCTGTCAAGAACTTGTAGTGGACAGGGGAACCTACATCCAACATCGGCAGCTCAATAACCTCATCAGTGAAGGGGGAGTACAAGAAAAAGTGGTATCTCTCACAGAGGCCAACCTCATATTTTCGGAAAAGCACCCAACCGTACCTACTAGTTACACATTGATATTCACAAAAAAATATCTGGCTCTTCTTCCTCAGTGTCTTTGTCGATGCATATCACTTTGCCCAACCCGATGTCTCTAAGCTTAAATTCACCAATCAATCCCTTACTTTTGTGTAATCGCAGTCATCGATATGTCATAAGCCATGCAGCTTTATCAATGGTTGCAGGCTGCACACATTTGGATTCGATCCAACCAATAAAGTTTCCCCAATATGTAGCCAACGATATCATTGGGAAGCTCAGACCAATCTCTTTCTTCTTTGTTGTTTCGTAAAGCCATACATTGATCTTCTTTTTGTCCCGCAGCAACCACAATCACGGATATTCTTCCATGACCACGTTATATGCTCTGAATTCTGAAAGACATCCGATTAGATCAGCAACCACAATGGTCTCAAATATATAAATTGCGTTTCTCGAAACACAAACATATATATCCTACTGTATAAAGTTTAAATTTTCAACAATTTGAGAAGTCCGTTATCCAATTGAATAAGATTTTTTTTGAGTTTTTGACAACTGGGAAGTTCATTATGAAATTGGGTAAGAAATTTAATTGTTTTAAAAAGATTAAATTGAACAAGATAACTATAACTCTAATACTATTAATCCCCTTAACAACATCAACGAAATTGAGTATATTCATCAGCATCAATAACACATAATATGTGTAAATATGATAATAAATATTATTAGAAGCATACACATTTAAACATATCGATCACCGTTCACCGCCGCCGCTGCTCACCGTCTGGCCTCCGTTGACGTTGCTTTCGGCACCAGCCGAAAGTACTCTCTTTTCCTTTTCTCCGATTAGATTGCTGAAAAATCTTGTGGAGATCCCCAAAAACCTCTGTTGATGTTTATGAAAAGTAAGGCGAAGAGAGAAAATAAATATTTATAAAAGTACCAGAGAATTTCAAAATTAAAAGAAGAAGAAGAAAGAGAGTTGAAGACAGACGATTAGGACTTAGGAGATAAAAGAAAAAGGGTAAACAGTCATTGACCACCAAATTAATTGGGGTTATTTATTTTGATAATCGAAGTATTAAAATTGTCAATCAGACTATAAATTTATTAAATTGACTTATTTTGACCACCGTCGTTAAAAAATTAACAGAGGGGTGACGTGACAGTTAACAAAAATTTGTAAAATTACACATTTAGTTCATGTTATTTACCTATTAAATTAATTTGATCGTAATTTTATTTTAATTAAATAAAATCAATCAACCAATCAGATAATGACATGTGTCACCACCTGATTGGAGGAAAAATATATTAAAAATTAATTAAAATGTTTATATTTTAATAAATATTCGATTTAATTTAAATATGAAAAAGAAAAATATTTTTAAAAATTAAAATTAGAATCAAATTGATATAATAGGTAAATAACATGGACTAAATGTGTAATTTTAAAAAATTTTGTTAACTGTCACGTCACCCTCCGTTAATTTTTTAACTGTGGTGGTCAAATAGGTCAATTTAATAAGTTTTATAGTATGATTGACTATTTCGATAGTTCGGTGGTCGAAATAGGTATCCTCAATTAGTTCGGTGGTCACTGAGGTAGTTTACCCAAAGAAAAAGGGTAAACTACACTATTAGTCACCGAACTATTGTTTCTTTCCTAATTTAGTCACTAAACTTTTTTTTTGATAAAAGCATCACTAACGTTACGTTTCTTTCTTATTTTGATCACCAACCATTAAAAATTTTATAGTAATGCTTAATTTCTTTTAATTTTTTTTGTTATTTCTCTTTTACAATAAGCAATCCATGTGTCTTTTTTAATTGATTTTATTTTAACCAATAAGATGGTGACATGTGGCATCACCTTATTAGTCAAATAAAACAAAGAAAAATGGCTACATATGCAACTGTATTGCTTCAAAAAGAAGCACAGATGAGTGCAACAGTGAGCAATAAGACCGGCTCATCATTTGCACCAACCATGACAGTACCCCACCAACAAATTCATGTGTCTACTAGTTTTAATGCACTAACGACAACGACGACATAACAGTTATTTTTAGTCTCAATTTGTCTTTTTTACGTGAAGGACTTGATATGGGGGGGTAGATTGATCCATCCACGTGAAGAAATTTTTGTTATATTCTACTCTTGATTTTCTTGATGTTACTCTCCGAGCAAATCATGACATTTGGTTCTGAGAATAAAAGAACATAATTTTATGGTTTTGAGACAATATATTTTAAATGAAAATGTTAGTGAATTTCTAACAAGAGTTCAGGTTTGCTCAATTGTTAGGCGCCCTTATCCTTTTTGAAGTGGCATATGGTTCGAGTCCTATAAGCTGCATATGTAGTCATCTACCCAAAAAGATATATATTATGAGCTATGTAAAATTAATTTTAATCAAAGTCACGTACCTATATATTTATACTATAAAACTTAAATATTAAATTCATGACCTTAACTCTAAAAAATTAAATCTTAAATCTTAAATTTTAAACCTTACAACCTAAATTTTAAAGTTTAAACTACAATGTAGTATCTGTTCATACATATTTTTAACCCTTCAATAATGGGCATACACATTGTAGTATCTGTTCATACATATTCTTAACCCTTCAATAATGGGCATACACCTTGTCGACAGAGCAATTTGAACCTTTGTCTCCTAAAATGAACATCATCCGTTTTTCTACCGAGAACCTTGTTGGGTTCATTTTAAAATATATTTTTAGAACTAAACTTTTAAAATTTTTAATAATTAATAAATAAATATTAATCTTTTGATTTAATTATAAAATACGATGTTAATGCTTTTAACTTCTGTTGATGACGTCACACACTTAATTAATAAATAATATCTTATTGGTGATCTTCAACTATAATTGAAATTTTATTTTGAAATTTCAAAGTAATGTTAAAAAATTAGGAAAGAATCAAAACCATACCCGCCCTTTTTTTTCTTCTTTATTAGTATTATTCTCTCCTTCTTCTTTTGTGACGCTAAGGTTATTTATTTTAAGTTAGTTGTTGACTGTAAGTGATATTTCATATTTGTTTGGACGATTTATATTTAACATTTTATTTTTTATTTTCAATAAGTATTTTTCGTCTTAAATTTTTTATTTTCAGATATTTTTATTGTGTTCGTTTTATCTGCCTATGTGACGTGATTCTCTTTTCTTTGTGACACGGTTCTCATGTACTTATTTTGTAATAATTTTACGTTCATGTAGCTATCATCAATTCATCATGACGTACTATAGGATTTATAAATATTGAAGATGAATTAAAAGTTTGAGGGTTCAGAGCTAAAATAATTTTTGTTTTGAAAATGTTTTGAGAGCCACAAATATCTTAGACTTTGTTTTAAAATCCATTTTATGGAATATTTCTTACATCTTCGTTAGGGGTGAGCGGTTTGGTCGAGTCGAGTTGACCAGTTCTATTTAATAACTCAAAGCTGGACCACTTTTTCAGTAGGAATTTACATCATACATTACTAGGCACACTTCTGGTTCTGTAATGGGCAATATAGTATCACTGCACTAGATAGATGAGATCTTATACCAGAATCCAGCACTTCAAGAGCTCACTACAAAATCCAGGATACTTGGTCCTTTGCTTGGAACCAGCCGGGATGCTACGAACAGCATCGAGCAGTTTCCAGTTTGAATAACATCTCATGTAAACCATTATCCGTTTCATAATCTGCTGGAAACTGAAAATTTGACACAATCAAGTGGAATAAACACAATATTATTACCTACCAAAACAGGAAGGAAACAGAACAGAGCATGATACCTGCCATGTTATCAAAACGTGCATGCTCGTGGAACATTTTCAAGATGGCGACAACAATGGGGGGGAGACAACATGGCCTTACAGTTAGGCTGAAGCTTTAAAACAGTAACAACCCAGCATTTTCTTTGGAACACTAAAAACACATGAATATTATGGCACTAACCACAAATTCAATGTTTCCAACCAGATGCATATGTGTCATAGCTCACCAGAGACTTCCAGTAGAAATATCCAAATAACAGATGTAATCATCATTTATCTCAGAAAAAACATCCTAACAAATTCAAGGCCTTTGCTCTAGTATGTGTGTGCGTGCGCGCGTGCACGTACATGTAGGTTGGGAAGGAACCAGTAGCTGATACAGCTAGCAATTACACAACAAATCAGATAAATTTAAAAATAACAAACCTCATTATATCCCTAATTAATATGTTTCTATAGTAGGACTTGGCATATATAGAGTTTACATATGAAGCTTGTCATAAGGTTACCGAAAGCAGTTTTTTTCTTTAGAGGGAAAACATACAAACTCTCAGATACACATATAAAGCATGGAGGTCGATCATAATAGTGTAACCAAACTCTTTAGTTTCCAATACTGATATTTTCCATGAAATTGCAAGCCTTATCAGTCATTCACATCTTGCCATTCATTACATGCAAACAAATTTTCCACACATTTCAAACCGGCAGTTATGGAATGCCATATTTTCACAAGAGCATCAAGCTGATTGCTTGACTTGTGGGCTTCCATACAGACAAACAAACATCCGAGCATAAACAATTGTTACTGCATCCATTCACTCGAACACTTCCAACAATTGAGAATGGCATTTTTCTTATATCAAGTCAATAGAGACAAACCTATCACTTTTACTTTTCACGAAAACAATTCCAAAGAAGATTTGAACTCGGTGATTAAAGATTTAAATCACACAATGCATGGCTTCTATGACAAGTAAGTTTTGCTGATCTATTGTGTCTTAGAAATAATGGTGAGGCATGAACCTCGCAATCTCTTCAAAAAAGAAGAGCCACACAAGACAAAACTTTATAATTCATAAGTGAATTTAAATCTTTAAGTTTGCTTTCCGATAGCATGTAAGAATATAAAGATACAATGCTTGCAAGCCAATTAGAAGGGCATTATACTCGAATGTCTCAACCTATAGACAGGCGCACATGATGCCTTGAATGGACACTAAAGCCTGTGTGTCACTTGTGCTATCTGGAAATAAAACAGGAGGGACTACTTTTAACATTCACAGGCACACATCTTGCCTTGAATGGCAACCAATGCTTGTTTATCACTCGCGCTATCTAGAGATAAAACAGAAAGAATAAACAGAACTAATTACTTTTACTAAATGATGACAGTTTCTTAAATAAATTGAAGCCGGTAGACTAACCATTTTTGCTTCAACAAATGTGCATTAAGAAGCAATAAAGAAATATAGATCCAATGTTGCAAATGAATCATAAAGATGCATTCCTACCATATATGTTTCCATTATATTCTTCTCGATCATTCTGTATTCTTAACATAAGATATAGTAGCTCAAGCATTCTCACATGCTAATAACTACTTAACCCATCAATTACTACCACGTGCACAAAACTACTCGAACTGTTGGTTGCAAACACATGCTCAGTACTCAATCTTAGTTTCTAAAATGCTCTCAGAACAACTCAATCCGTTAATTATAGCAAGTGCTCAGAGCTGCTGAATGAGTTGATTACTCATATGTGTTCATATCGACTTAATTGTTTGATTACTAACATGTGGTCATATCTACTTAATCCGTCACGTGCTCAAAACTACTCGAACTATTGATTGCTAACACGTGCTCAGTACTGAATCGTTGATTTCTAGAACGTGCTTAAAACCACTCGAACCCTTAGTTATAGCATGTGCTCGGAGCTTCTAAATCAGCACATCAAAACAAGCATGCATCCCGAACTTTCTTGATTCATAAACAGTTATCATGCTCTAAAATGTATCCATATCTACATAATCGTTTGATTACTAACACGTGGCCATATCTACTTTATCCATCAATAACTAACAAAACTTATAACTACTATCCAATAATTGTTAATGCGTTTCTCCAATCGATCAACTGTCGACAAACTGAACATTTTATCTGACCGAAGCATGCTAGAAAGAACAAAATGAGAAAGAAACACGTGCACATCAAAACAAGTATGCATCCCGAACTTTTCGGATCAATAAACAGTTATTATGCTCTAACATGTGTTCATATCAACTCAATCGTTTGAATACCAACAAAACTCAGAACTGCTATTTACTAATGCATTTCTCCAACAAGTCGAATGTCGGTATCAACAAACAGTTATTATGCTCTAACACGTGTTCATATCTACTTAATTGTTTGATTACTAACACATGGTCATATCTACATAATCCATCAATAACGAACAAAGCTCATAACTACTAACGTGTTTCTCCAAGCAATCAGCTGTCAGCAAACTAAGAACATCTTATCCAACTGATGCATGTTGGAAAGAACAAAATGAGAAAGAAACACACTTTATCAAGTCATAGCCTAGGTGTTTGCTTAACAACAACATCCTCCTCGTCCTCCCCACCTGCAAGAAAAGAAAAGAAGGTATATTATAATAAGAATTTATCTAAGAAAACTTATCCATCAGCTAGAGCCTAGAAATTGACTACGGACCTTTAAAGTTTAAAGGGATTTCAAGAGCTCTACAATCCAACCAGTCATCTCCTTCTTCTTCTGCTTTAGTTCGATGGCGCTGAAAAGGGTGAGTGTGAAATGGTATTCGTCCGAGAAGTCACACCCTTCCTCTATTATGGCTAATAGCTCATCCATCTTCGTTGATATGGCCTCTTTGGTCTCGTACCCTTGAAGCATTCTCTCCATGGCTGCTTTGTCTTCGGGGGTCAGAAACCCCATTTTTGTATCTAGGTTTTCTTCTGTCCAACGATTTGGGACTCCAATTCCCCTATGTTGGAGAGCAGACTTGGGAGGGCATCCTTTTGCCATTTGACATGGTGAATGCCAAGCAACAACTCCGTCGGTAACTGGAAATATCGCCTGAGCGTGGTAGTAACCATCCGCTCGCCGTGGGTCTGCCCAAGATACCAGTTTCGGATGGCAACAGGGTCTTCAGGGAAAGCCACGTCAGTCAAATTAGCCTTGATTCTCGTCACCAGACTCTCTAGGAGGAAAAGGAACTCCTGCGAAGTGGAGCAGCACTCAGAAATCACCTTCAACTTCTTTTCGTCGGGGCGTTCATCAACCTCCAAGTTGAGTAGTTCCATCCAACCAGAAGAATACATGACATCTGCTAAAAACGTTATATTATCTCTAATGGAAGTCATTTGCAGAGGGTTTTCTTGGGAAGACGGTGGGTTTTGCAGAGGGTTTCTTGGGAAGACGGTGGGTTTAGGGGAAGAGAAAAGAGGATTTCTTGGAGTGTTCTTGGAAGGAAGGGATTTCTTTTGAGAGGGAAATTCTGTTATTTCTTTTGGGAGCGTTCTTGGATATAAGTTTTGCGATGATTAATTGAGGACAGTATTTCTCTGCGGTTTTTTTGGAGGGAAAATGTCCGACCTTTTCATTAAAAAAATGGGCTTAGCGGGTTCACCCACATATTCAGAAGGCGTGAAAAATCTCGTATGCTTGAGAAGAAACATTCAACTTCCTTCCTTGCAATGTGTTTATCGTTCTAAGGATATACTATTTGATTGTTGTAAACTATCGGAATTCAAGATTTGTTGATTGTGTCATACATACAATTCCAGAGCTTGAAGGTTTTTGTGTGCTTTAAATTATCCGGTTCTTGAAAAGGACTCTAAAACCAAAGAAAATTGTTGCTTTTTCTTATTTCAGATATTTTTGGAGAACCATCTTCATTATTCGTCGACACAACAAAAAGGTAGAAACATGTTTTCGGATTGTAGGTGCTCGAAGAACAAAGATAAAAACTTAGATGAAATCATGACTTGGCTTCAATGGATCCTTTGTCGTACACTTCTCTGTACTGCTGAGAGCAACCTGTACGGTCTTGACGACTTCTGTTGCTCAGCTTAATGCAAAGCTCACAAGAGGATGTTCAAGAAAGGGCAATCACTGGACTTGCCACTTTTGTTGTTATTGATGATGGAAATGCTAGTATAGATTGCGCAGGGTTGAAACAGTTATGGGTGGCATCCGGCTTCTTTTTAACTTAACAAAATCATGGCGGGAAGGGCTTCGATCAGAGGCTGTAAGGGTTATACAAATATATATTATTTTTTATTTTGAAAAATTATAGTTTATCATATTTGTTTATTTTAACTTATTTTCTTTAGTGATTATAGGATTATTCAACGTAAGTTTATTTGGACTATTGAATGGTTTACGCTATAGCTAACTTGTCTGTGAATGCAGATGTTGCAAAATCTGTTGCTAAAGAAGGGGAATTAATGTCCTTACTGATTTGGCAAGGTCCATAAATATGATGGTTGCCGAGGAGGCAGCTGGACGGCTGTGGAACCATTCCACATTACATTCAAATATGAAACTTTTGCAGGGGCTCCTTGGAACCGTACTTTTATGGTGGTAATGCTCTTCGGATAAGTGAAGAAGGTGGGGTTCTTGCACTTGTTCATCTTTGTTCATCATCGGAAACTTGGATACATGAAATGATGAGGGGAAGGCTTCTATTTATAGTTGAGTTCCCCTAATCTGACGGTCTATATAAATTTACATCGACGGCTATGATCGAAGCCCACCAACCACAATGGTACAATCCTGAGAATATTCTCTTCTATCTATGGTAACAAATCCTATGTATACAAGATAAGTTTACACAGGTCAAAGTGGATGGATAAGCTTTCTAGAATCTCCCACAGATTAGGCTAAATCTGGTGGTCTCTTTGGGCCCAAAATCTCTATCAGAACCTCTTGGGGACCCTAGTGTGCACCCTGTGGTGCCAATGACTCGGACCTTGGCTCGTGGCCCGTGACATGTTTCTTCAGCTCCGACAGCATTAACACAAGTAACCGAAAAAGCTCGCATTCAAGAAGCAGGTCATCTTAGATGCATGTTTCCTTCCCTCATCCTCTCCTCCCCTGCTTGTTTTCCAGATGCATTTGTGCTTTTGAGATTATTATGTTTTCGATTTCGTAACCTGAGATGCAGTAAGAATATTGCCTGCTGCTAATGAAAAAAATCCGACTTTAGATGTCAACAAGGAGACACAATTGTAAACACTATAGATGTCACTCGCCATAGTATGAATCTGTCTCCCTCTGTGCTACTTGATAAAGTAAGTCATTTAACGACACAACATTTTTCATTAAAATTTCGTTCCGGCTATCCGTTACTGTTCGGAGTTCATTGACATATTTTTATATTCTTTAGTGGAGCTGAAATTGGAAGATTTGTCTTCATGCTTCGAAACTTACATTTGCCCTACTCCAGGTAATTTATATCTATAGATTCCTTCTTAAGCATAATATATCTAGTTAAAAACTTACACCAATAGATTTTTACTCATTTTTATTCAATACTTGCAGTGCACCATGCCAGGCTGCTGGAGCCGCCACGGCAAATGCCCCTATTGAGGCTAAAATCTTTGCAAGAATTGTACTTGGAAACCTCAGGCACCACCAAGTAGAACATTCAATATAGTTGAGGAATCGCCTATGTCATTGTAACATTTCAAGTATACTAGAACAAGTTCTCATACTAATCTTTGCATGAGAATTTGATATAATCTCAATATTCATTGCAAAAATATCTTCTATGTAGTCAAAGGACCTTATTTTTAAAAGTAACTTGGAATCAATTCATATAAAAATTCGAGTCACGTGACAAGCTTAAAAGATAATCGAATCACATGACAAGCTTAAAAGATAAGTAACTATCTTACGTTTTACATTTAGCTATGATCAAGCAAGTGATGTCTTCTCCAAACACCCTTGAGAGGAGGTTCAATCAATATTAAATTCCTCTTACCAACTCTGTCTGCAAGAAAGCCAAGACATGTTGAATGGAGATAAACATAGAGATGACGATCATCGTTTGATGATTCTCCCCCCAAAGGTTGGGAACTTGATAAGAATCTAAGATCAGGATGTATCATCTCTTTGATATTCAACTCCTCAACCCAACTCTTAGCCGAGAAATCAAACTTCGTCACTCTTTCACGCTTATATGGCATACATGGGAACCTAGGAATGGCTACTAATTCACCGTGAATATACATTGAGCTCGGGCCTGGCCACCGTTTCACAAGTAATTTCCATTCTTCACTATTGATATTGAATACACCTAGAGCACCACAAGCAAAAACACAATAAAAACAGCCGCCTAAATAAGTTGCACTCAATGGGTGAAAAGCCCAGTCAATAGGATTAGTTTGTAAGAAGTTGTAGGTCTTCCAATCCTTGTCTCCTGGCCGACAAGTGCTGATACTGATTGTGTCTTCATGTACGTGCATACTGAAAACAAGACACTCTGAATCTTTTGAACTCAAGTAAAAAGTAGCTGTCACGATGTGGTTCCAGACACGGTAACCTAGATCCAAAGTCGGCAGCTCAATAACCTCATCAGTGAAGGGGGAGTACAACAAAAAGAGGTATTTCCGACAGTACACAGGGCCAGCTTTTCGGAAAAGCACCCAACCATAACGACTAGTTTCAAAAAAGATATTTGAGACTTTTCCCTCAATGTCTTTGCCAATGTCTATGACTCTGACCAACGAGGTGTCCCGAAGCTTAAGTTCACCGATCAATCCCTTACCTGGGTGTGAGTGCACCAATCTGTATGTCATGAGCCATGCAGCTTTATCAATGGTTGGAATGGTGCACCCAAGGGCTTTCTGTTGCCAACTCTTGCAAACTGCACGTATTCGGATTCGATCCGACCAATAAAGTTTCCCCACTATGTACCCAATGATATCATCGGGAAGCTCAGACCAATCCCTTTCTTCCTCTTCTTCCTTGTTTTGTAAAACCATACTTTGATCGGATACTCCTTCCATGACCACCACGTTATATGCTCTGAAAGAATCAGCAGCAACCGCAATTAAGTTTCTCAAAACAAACACATATATCCATCCAACTTTATAAAGTTTAAGTTTTCAACAATTTGACAAGTACGTTATCCAATTAAATAAGAATTCTGTTTTTTTAGAGTTTTCAACAATTGGGAAGTCTATTATCAAATTGGGTAAGAATTCTACTTATTTTTTAAAAAAGAAGTTAAATTGTAGTACAAGATAACTATTTAAGTATTAATCCTAGTCCTAATCCTCATCACAGTGTATTCATCAACATCAATAACACCTAATATGTGTAGATAATAATAACATTATTATTAAAAGCATACACATTTAAACTTACCGATCACCGTTCACCGCCGCCGTTGCTCACCGTCCGGTCTCCCTTCACGTTGCTTTCGCCACCAACTGAAAGTACCCTTCTCTCTCTTTTTCCCTTCCCTCCGATTAGATTGCTGAAAAATCTGAAGAAGAAGAAGAAGAAGAAGAAGAAGAAGAAGAGCGGGAGAGGACGGCAGGTTAGAGGAATAAAAGAAAAGGATAGGTCCCTTGACTTTATAATAAACTATTATGGAGAAATTTTTAAATCCCTAAAAATATCTTTTATTATTATTTTTAATTATAGTATCATTTAAAATTTTTGGAAAATCTTTACATAATCCGTACTTATAATTTTAGATAAATTTTCGTATATCAGAGTTCTTTAAAAAATATTTAGTTAAACTTAAATTGATAAACTTGAATATTCTTTATGTATTAAAAATTAGGGTAAACTATATAAATGATTGTCATAAATTCATTTCGGTCACCATACTTTTAAAATATTCGATAAAGTCATCCAACTTTTAGTTCGATTTCAATATAGTCACCGAACTTTTTGGGCGGATTCATTTTGGTCACCGTACTTTTAAAATATTCGATAAGGTCACCAAACTTTTAGTTCAATTTCAATATAGTCACCAAACTTTTAGTTTGCTTTCAATATGTCACGCCCGTTATTTTTTCCCTTAATAAAAAATGATAAACTACACTAATCATCACTCAACATACGATTTAATTAGTACAATATACGATTGAGAATTGAATAATTTTAATTTATCAATTAACCAAAATAATTTTTAAGGATGAATTGAACCCGATTTCGGTACAAAATTTTAAAATAAATTATTTCGATTCGATTCTGGTTCACAGTTTTAAGCAAAATTGATTAACTGATCTAATCTAGTATATATAATATTTCTAAATTTTATGCATTACAATATCTTATAGTCTAATGTTTTTATACCCTTCTGAATTTTTTTTAAGTTTTAGCTTTGGGTATAATTAATAGGTGTGAACTTTCAATTTTTGAATTTCTAGTTGTTTTTACACTTTTATCACAACCAAAAATTTATTAAATTTACCATATTATCATATTTGATATTTTAATAAACAAAGTAAAAAATCATTTCAAGAATCAAATATTTCAGTTAACTAGTTAATCGATTATCTGATTTAATTGATACAATATAGGATTGAGAATTCAATAATTTAAATTTACCAATTAACCGAAACAAATCTTTTAAGAATTAATCGAATTTTTTTATTTGTATAAACATGTCATTTGAGAGTGGCCAAAATATGAACAATTCGAAAGTTAAGTTATTAAATTGAAATTTTTTAACTATTGCGACCAAAATAGGAGTGAGAAGAATGTTGAGTGATGATTGGTGTAGTTTACCCATTTTTTTATTAAAGAAAAACGAAAATCAACGTCATCTTTTAACGGAAGGTAGCGGGAGGGACCATATTGAAAGCGAACTAAAATATCGATGACTATATTGAAATTGAACTAAAATTTTGGTGACCTTATCGAATATTTTAAAAGTACGATGACCAAAATGAATCGGTCCTAAAAATTCAGTGACTATATTGAAATCGAGCTAAAAGTTAGGTGACCTTATTGAATATTTTAAAAGTACGGTGACTAAAATAAATCTATTCTAAAGGTTCGGTGGCCATTTATGTAATTTACCCTAAAAATTATTTAGTAAAATACAAAATAAATTGATCGACATGAATAATTTTATGAAAGTCTCACTTTAAACTCAGCTCAAGTTAGTCAATTTTCAACTCGAAGGTAAATTATATTCATGACTACCCAACAAATTATGATATACCTCGTCATTTGATTAGATGGAAGCAAACGAAGCTAAAAAATAAAAAGATTTACTTGTAAAATAGGTGCTCAAACTCTGTCATTGTTTAGCAATAAATGCTTAAAGTGTTTTTGGCTGAAATAAGTTTTTAAAAATTTATTTTTGCCCGTTTTAAAGTTAATTTGTCGCAAATTTCATCACACAATTATAGATTGACACATGAATTTTATTTTTTCTATTTTCAAAAACAAACTGAAAATAAAAATAAATTAAAAACACCCCAAAATTTTTAAGAATTACAAAACAGTCTCAAATTCCTAAAACTCCAAATTCGACGGACCTTACTACCGTCTTCGTCGGAGTCTCTCGCTTATTTTTCTCAATCACCAATGGTCAGTATCTGGCGGGAGGCGTGTCAATTGGACGACGAACGCAAAATACTCCAGCCGTTTCATGTATGATTGGCACGCCTCTCATCGAATACCGACCATTGGTGGTTAAGGGAAATAGGCGAGAGACTCCGACGATGGTGGTGGTGAAGTCCGACGAGGCTATCAGCGGCGACAATGATGTCAATTTTAAAATTTGGTGTTTAAGGTTTTAGAGAGTTGAGATTATTTTGAAGATTTTGAGAAGCTTTAAATTTTTTTAATATATATATATATATATATTCATTTAAAAAAACTTAAAAAATAAAATAAAAACACATGTCAATTTTTGATTAGATTGTGATTTTTTTTATGATATTACCTTAAAACAATAACAAGATAAAATTTTATACTCCTATTTTAGAAAAAAAATGTTAAGCACTCATTTTAACTAAAAAATTAAACATTTATTACAAAAAAAATATATAATTTAAATATTTATTTTATAGTTAAGCTGAATAGAAACAATAAAAGCTAGGTGGGATATGATCCCAAAACCAACAATACGGAGGCCAAGAAATCCAACTACTAGGACAACCCGGCATATTTTGATAACGTATTCTATTAAATTACAGTTAATAACTATTAACATAAATCTATATAATTTCTGAAAGCTTAAAAATCAACTTTCACATAATTTTTGAAATATCATACCCTTTATATCTTCTTCATGAATCAATTGGACTGTATAAAGTCTGCGTCTAAGTTTGATTACAATCGGACACAAACCTTTTTTAGATTCGAATCGAACCTTTTTCAATCGAATTTAGATCAAATTTTTTCTTCGAATTTGATCAAATTAAATTGTTATTTTTAGTGTTGACCCGAGCCGAAAGAGTAGATCCGCGAATTTTAATGTCTTGCGTTTTAAATTCTTACCATTAAAATTTGTAGTAACAAGGCTCTAAAATATAATCATAAGAGATCGAGTCATGGCTTAATTTCACTAATTTCAAAAAGGTACATGTCTTAAAAATAATAAACCAAAAAGTTGATAAAACTTAATTTTATTAGCTTTAAAATTTATAAGGTCATAAAATAATAAAACAAAAAAATTTAAAAGGAACTATGACTTAATTTTAATAGTTTCGAACTTTTATGGTTTAAAATGCAATTAAGTCATAAAAGTTGGGAGGGTCATATTACCTTAGGCCTACCAAGTATTCGGCCTCTCGACAAACTCAAACAATCTAAAAGTAAGAAGAGAAGGAGATGAGTCGTTTGACAATAATATTTTGTCGAAAATTATATTTGATGGTAGTGGTATCGATGAAAAGGTGTGACGGCTAAGGTTTTATACGATGATTTTAATATTTTTTGTGTGAATTAATACTGAGGGTTTAGTTGTGTTACAAAATATGAGTTTGAGTATGAGAGTGATCTCAACAATGATGATGATATTCTTTGAGGAAGAAAAAAAAATTAAAAAAAGGAAAACATGTGAAAATAAGAAAGTTGAAAAGTCAAACAAATGGGTAAAATCGGATATAAAATACCACGTTATCACATGGTTAGTAAATTAAGAGACAGTGATGAAAAAAGTTCGATGTGTAAATTTTAATTATTAAACTGAAAATTTTTAAAATTGAGTGATTAAAATAAAAGAGAGAAGATAATTCAGTGATAATATATGTAATTTATCATTTTTTTTATTTGTTTTGTATATAGTACAATATATTTATTTTGATATTAATTATATGGGCATGTAATTTACATTTTAACCTGTATTTTCTATATTTAAATTAAACTTATAAGTAAATTACGTTAATTTCTTATAATGTATTTAAAATTTATATTTTTTAAAATTAGTCGATTTAAAAATATATTAATAATAAATTACCATAAATTATTTTTAATATTTTAATTATAGTAAATTGATATATTTTATATATCGTAATATTAATTAACTTAAATATAATTCAAATCAATATAATTTAAATTTTATAACGTAATATTTAAAAGATACATCTTATCTTCTTAAAAGTACCTTTTACCAAGAACAATAAACAATAAAATTATAAGTTCAACTTTTCAAATTCACTTTTCAAAAGCAATTTTCATCTCACTTTTTAAAATCACTTTTCAAAAATAATACTAAACTAGCTCTTAGTCCAGCTCATCTTAAGATTGTTGTGGAAGTTGTCCTGTTATAATTTCTGAACTCTAAAATACACTGTTAATTAAAAATAATAAATTTTTATTTTTTTACTAAAATATTTTATAAAATAAAAAATTTAAATTAATAACTTGATTCGGATTTATATTCAATAATTTAAGTAGTAAATATAAAATATTTATAAACTAAAGTTTATATAAGTTTGCCAATTTTAGTGCTTAGAGATTTAACGTGTAGAGTGTAGAATTTAAGGTTTAGGTTTTAGGGTGCTAGGGTTTGGTGTGTAGAGTATAGAATTTAAAGTTTATGATCAGAGTTTAGAGTTTAATATTTATGTTTTAGGGTGCTAGGGTTTTGGATATATGTTTTAAATTTTATAGAAGAGTTGTGTATTTTTTATATAACTTGTGTATCAAAATATAACCCTACAATTTTACTCTAATTCAAATTTATATAAATGTAAAACGTTTATTATATTTTTATTGTAAATAGTAAATTATATTTTTCATATTTTTATTATTAAATAAATCTTTATTTTCAATTTCTAAATCATTTTAGAAAAATAAAAAATAAAATATATTTTTGAAAAACTTATATCACAAATAAGTACTCAAAGCATATCAATTTTTTCATGTAGGTATATAATGCATTTTTTTGTCAAAATAAGTATCTAAAGTATATTTTTGGTCAAATTAAATACACAAAATATACTTTTTGGTCAAAATATGTACATAAAATATTTTTTTATCAAATTAGTTACCTAGAATATTTTTTGATAAAAAAGTACTTAAAATATATTTTTTGTCAAAATAAGTACCTAATGTATTTTTTAATCAATGCCATATGATAACTTTTAAAAACTTAAATAAAATATATATACTATATATATATATGTGTGTATTAGATACCTATTTAAACCTAAAAATATTTTAAATATTTATTTAAACCAAAAAATATTTTAAATACTAAATAAAAAGATTAATATACTTTATATACTTCTTTATATACTTATTTGGGAAAAAAATAAATAAAAAGTAGCTTTATCTCAAACTTTAGCGTAACCTTCAACCGGCTGCTGCTTTTGTCTTTGTAGATACCCAAATAAACGGAAACAAATGGGCAAGTGCTTTTCCTTCCGCCATTTAAAGTCGAATCCCAGTCTTTTTAAATAATAAAAAACCCTAGGGTTTCCGATACTTTAAACTATTGGATTTCAAGACTTTTTAACTGTGGACTGCATTTGGTTTATTGGGCAAGGAGCAGAGATTAGATCTAGATCCTCTTTCGTTGCATGCTTTTGTTTTCAGGTCATCAAACACCACAATGACCGCCGCTTCCTATCCCGGGCCCGTTCAGGTTATTTTTCCTTTTCATCCTTCTGTTTACCGCTCTATGGGATTTTCCGTTCTTTTATTAGTCAGTGTTTTTTGTTCTAAAATTTCAGGTCGGTTCATACTTCGTCGGACAATACTATCAGGTACTTCAACAGCAACCTGATCTAGTTCATCAGTTTTACTCAGAGGACAGTACCATGGTTCGGGTTGATGGAGATTCCTCCGAATCTGCTTCTTCCATGCTGGTAACTTTTCTGTTCTTAGTAATTTATGTTCAAATGAATTCGTCTTAGCATGAAGACGACGTTATTGTTCTTAATTATATCTGATAGATGCCATTCTGTTTTCCTTTTTAAAAGGTTTGGTTTTATGTGTTTTCAAGTTCATGTCCGTATAACAGTTACAACATGATTATAACCCGTGGCCATACCGTTTTAAAGAATATAGATATCTGATTTAGCCTAGGATAAGCCAATTTTGGGAGAGATGGGATGAAATTTCTTCTTTTGAAGACCATTTTTTAGCTAGGACATTTTTCTTTTTCCAATTCGAGCTATGAATATTGGTAACTATGATAATTATAAAAGATTTCTCAAGCTTCCTTGTATTTTACATCATAACGGGTTGCTTTGTAATTTATTGTTTTTTAATTTCTCTCTGCAGCAAATTCATACCTTGGTTATGTCACTGAATTTTACTGCAATTGAAATCAAGACGATTAATTCTCTCGATTCTTGGAATGGAGGTGTTCTGGTGATGGTTTCCGGTTCTGTTAAAATCAAGGATTTCAGTGGGAGAAGGAAATTTGTGCAAACCTTTTTCCTTGCCCCTCAAGAGAAGGGTTACTTTGTTCTTAGTGATATCTTACAGTTTATTGATGATTGGATGACTTCACAACTTCCAGCCTCCACATTACAAGAAAACAAGCATGATGCTCAACTAAATATGTCAAGTGCTGCTGCAGTGCCACCATGTACTGTGTGCAAGATTTTATCTTTAATTTAATCTGATTTTTTTTTTATTTCAAGCTATACCTTCACATGTAAAATTGTAGATGGCTATGTTCTAACTAGTTTAATTGTCTAATATGGATGGTAGAATCAATCAGATATCTTTATATTAATGACAATATTTATGTCTTTTACAAAAATTGAAGGATAATTAGATCTTTGCTGCTTCTTATGACCTTAAGTTGCCTGGTTATAAAGCCAACACTGTATTGTAGTTTCTCTATTTTGGTAAGTAGATTTCCACATTTAAAAAACAAGTTAATTTTTGGGAAATAATTATTCTTTCTACTTGTTCATGTTATGTACTTCTCCGACAGTAGAAATTTTGTTTTGTTTTATTTTTGTTTTGACCTAACATGTTGGATTTAACAGTTTCTGACTACGTTTTGGAGGAAGAGGCTAGGGAGTATGTCAACTCTGCTCATATAGATGATGACCCAGTTGACAAATATAGTCTCCCTGAGCAACCACAAGAAGAAGATTTTGAAGCCGAAGTTGTGGTGGAGGAAGCTCCTTTAGATGAAACTCCTGCTACCCATCACAGTGTGGTGAGCACTGTGCAAGAAACCCCAGCTATTCCTTCGGAGGAACCTGTTGGGGAGGCTCCAAGAAAAACATATGCCTCTATTGTAAGTATTCCCCTTTGCTTATTATGCAAGTACTGTGTTTTTATGTGACCCTGTATGCTTATAACTTGCTTATTGAGGGTGTTTCACTCATTGCCTATTCTTGACACATGAAATAGCTCTCATTTTATCTGTGTCTTTACTTTCTTTATCCTTAATGTAACCAAAATATCCTTTGAATTCTACGTGAGTGTGTGGCATACAACATTGGTCTTATATTACTGAAACACGTCCATGCATGTGAAGAATAAACTGTACAAATATGAAAAATTAATAAATTAAGTAAACAGAGCCTTACATGCGAAGAATAAACCCTTGCTGTGAATTATCAAATGAGAATCGAGTATGATGTCTCCTTTCCTCTGAACTAACTTTTTTCCTATCTAATACTTAGACCACAGGTTATGGTGTTTATTTTTTTGAAATTTAGATAATTATGATTGATTGAGTAACCTTATTTGGTGTTAAAAATGGTGTAGTTGCGGGTTACAAAGGAGCAACCTGTTTCATCTGTTCAACCTCAACCATCTTATAATAAGATTCCCCAGAGTACTTCAGATTGGGATCATATTCCAGAGCCTGCTAGTCAACAGCCGCATTCTGCTTGGTCAGATGTGCCTGAATCTACAGCAGAGAAAGCTGTGGAGGAAGGATTGGTCTCTGAAGAAGGTTAGTCTAGCTCTATCTACTTTGGGGTATTTTGTTTATATTAGGACTTACAGTGATAGAGTTTGTATTTGATGGTCTGCTTTGCCTTTTTGTCCATTTGCCTTATTTTTCCTTTGCATTGGTTACTGGGGAAGGAAAGTTGTAAATGGACCATCTGGGCATTTAATTTAACCCACTGAGCATCGGGGTTCTGTTTCTACAGTTAAGAAATGAATGGTTCAGAGGCTGGATATTTTTATCATTTCATTTTCTGAAATACCTTTTCATGCTTAGAGTTGTGACAATATTTACTGGTCGAAATGCTTATAGTACTTGGATTAGGAGTTGCTGTCTGATTTCTGATCTTTATCTTTTCAGGTGAATACACCGGTGAATTCAAATCTGTCTATGTGAGAAACTTGCCCTCTACTGTTACTGCTACTGAAATTGAGCAGGAGTTCAAGAATTTTGGCAGAATCAAGCCTGATGGTGTGTTTATCCGGAACCGCAAGGTAATTTATTTTTCTTCTCTCCTTGATTATCTTTCATATATGACTTCAAACAAACTAAATGTGTGTTAGATGCATGCAGGATGTTGTTGGTGTGTGCTATGCTTTTGTTGAGTTTGAAGACATTTCTGCTGTTCAAAATGCAATTAAGGTATGAAATTTCATTGTTTGTGCTTTCACCCGACCGAATATGTTGGATTGCACAGCTTGTAGCTTAGTTACTTTCAGTATTTCTTTTTAGAATTTCAAAATCTCAACACTTCCTCACTTATCTTTCTAATCTCCTCTTTTCAATTATTTTCATTGTATGTTTGCAACTACCTGTTCGGCTTTTGTTTGTCTGTAATATTGAGTTTGCTGTAAAAGGAGCTTTGAATTTTTCATGGTTGTCTATATTGTTGGACCAAAAGCTGCATCCATTTACCTTTGTGATGGTTTTATTTTGTCGCTTATGATGGATGAGATGGAGATGGCTAGCACATCCATTAAAGAGCTTCTTGAGTAAATACAGGAAAAAACAATCAGATTTTGAGAGAGGAGGGTGAAGGAAACAAGCCTTCCTTTGTGTTTCCTTTAAACCAAGATTGACTTATAGCACCCTCAAGTGTCGAAGCTTTATAGTTTCTCATTGTATGAAGGACTCTTTATATACATAGATATACTAGAATAGCTGCTGCAGGTGGTGCCATGAAATAACGTAATTTACTTTTGTAACTAATTTGTATATTTGTTGCCATCCTGAAGCTTTATGGTTTTCCTTTTGGCTTCTGTACTTTTTTTTATATTAATACTGACTGCTGAGCAATTTTTGTTCCTTCCATAGGTATCTCCTATACAATTGGGGGGAAGGCAAGTTTACATTGAGGAGCGCAGACCGAATAGCAGCAGTATACGCGGAGGAAGTATGTACCCTAATATACACTCTTTTATTTGCTCTAGATTTTCCTTCTATATTTTTCAGTAAAATGCTCGTTCATGTTGGTGCTTTTGGGTATCTTCAGAACATGCTTGTTACTTATCCAAAAAGGCACTCTTCGCAAAATTGAGTCACTAAATTCTGTGCAGGTTGCTTCACTAAAGTTTTGCATTTCTATGATAATCCTCTAGGTTGGTTGGGTGATAAACAAACTTCCATTATAAACTCATAACTATGATAGTCATTAATTTTGGCAACTTTGTATAAAATATTGACAATCTTGATTAACATTAAGAATATGATTCTATAGTTTCTGCAACATATTAGGACTGCAGTATTACATTCTTCTTCCTTATGACAAAAGAACAAACTATTCTTCCTTCTTTTCTTAAACATGCATTTGTTGAAATTGATTTGCATTGATGGGCTACACGTGGTAATCAACTTGTGCATTGTCTTGGAGTATTGCTTTTGTTGACATTTTTCTGCCATTCGAAATGATCAGGGAGGGGAAGAGGTAGGGGCAGTTATGCACCTGAGGCCTCGAGAGGTCGCTTTGGTTCTCGTAGCTTGGGTAGGGGAAACAATCAAGAATCTGGCGACTACATATCTAGAGGCAACGGTTTCTATCAGCGAGGTTCGAGATAAGACAGCATCTTGGGGGAAACTGAATGAAGTTTTTCATCTTGTTGCATGAATCTTGGGGGTGATTGAGGGTTTGGCGGTTCTAAGTGATCGTTTCCCATCAGTGATTTCAGAAAATATGCTTGTACTCGTGTTTTCTTGTTGCTGCTAGTGTGTTATTTCTCATAAAAAGCAGTGTTGGGGGATAAATTTTAATTTATTCCATTGATGGGTTTATTATGTTTTCACCTCTGTTCTATGCCCACCTAGATTTGGCACACCTCTATATATTTGAGTGAAAAGAAGTTACATTTTCAAGTAATTTTCTTTTAAAAATAAATTATTTCTGTTAGGGCCAGTACTCGCAATATCAAATTCAATCTAAGAGTGGTGCTATCAATGTCCATCCATTTAGTTACATTTGTATTTGGAGATTTTTTCTTGTTTTGCACATTGCTAATTAGAGATGTGTATACAAATGATATTATTATATTTGTGTTTACCCTCATTTTATTATTTCTACAATAATACTTTTAGACGCATAGACTTTTAGGGATTTAATTGAACAAAAAGAAAAATTGAGACCTGATTTAACTAATTTTATTTTTATCTAATATTTTTTATTTAATAAAAATATCGTATTTTTAATTATTTCGTGTTTTTGACCTGATGAAAGAGAGAGCTTAATTAGATATTAATTAATTAATTATTAATATTTAAATAAAATAATATTTTCAATAATAATAAATATTGAATTAAATTATAAAATTTAAAATCAGACGAATTTATCCTAGTTAAATAGGCGCTGAAATGGCACAATTTTATTGATTAAAAGTTTATTTAATCGCTCTTAACTATGGCAGAAATTATGGATAATGGGAAAAATTATATCATGGGTTTGGTCATGATCCATCCAATGATAATCACTTAATCTATCATTATTTTTTAGGTCATCAATTCAATAATATAATAACTTAAAAAATTATTTTAAATGACATAAAAAATCAGTTTTATCGGATGAACCGTGGTTGATGTGAAAGTCAGACCTATAATATAATTTTTTGAATAACAAACCTAAATGTTAAAAAATACTGATGACTATAAAAAATATTAAATACCAAGCTAGAAAAATAAGTAAACTTTATGGGTAATTTGTTTATTAAGCCTAATTTTTACTGTAACAACAAAAAAAACAAACTAAGATGCTCTGTTGCAATTTTCAAACGCTAATAATTATGTAAAAGTTTGGCAAAAAAAAAGGGGGGGGGGGGGTTGAACTAGGCAGGAGGGTTTGCGAACAGCCTTTTGGGGATATTACAGAGAGGGATATGTTATCCAGAAGCTTGGTTTCTTTCTTCAAGAATTCTCCATCTTCCAAGCTTTACAGGTACTGCTTTTCCTTTCCTCTCCTTTTCTTTCTCCTTTCTTTTTTCATTTTCCAGTTTTAGGATTTTAGCATTTCGTTTTCTGGGATTGAATTTGCCAATTATGTCAACCACCCATCAATCTTCTTTGTATACTGAAATCTGGGTTGATACCCAAAACAAGAAAATTCAAGGGACTTAAAGTTTATTTATACTTTGGTTTGTTCATAAAATTCTACCCAAGTTGCTTTTATGCTCAGTGTCAATTCCCAGACAGAAGATTATATATTCAATGTTCAAATAGTTCATCTTCAGTTGCCACACTGGTTTTTTTGTTTAACATGATACAAGTAGCTTCTTCTTTTTTGTTCAAGTAGGTGTAATTGTTGTGTTTTTAGGTTCCTCTAATTACTTATTTGATTGAATTATGCAGCAATGGAAATTCTGTGAAAGATGAAAAGAACAAGTCATTTGCTCGTAAAGCTGTTTCTTTTGTCTTGATTACTGTAACAGGCGGTGTCGCTTTGAGTGCTCTTGATGACCTTGCCATCTACCATGGCTGTAGCAGGTAGGATCCATGCATCCGGTATTCCGCTTCTGCTGTTGAGTTCTATTTTTCAAATATGCAAAACGAGATTGAGATATAAAAATGGAAAATACCAATACCAATCCTAAAGCCCTTTTTTGGTTCAATACGACAGGAATCCTAAAGCTATATTATGTAGGAAAGAAATTACAATTAAGTAGGTTAGTTGTGTGTTCAACTTCCTAACTTTTGATTATCTTCTGGACTGAACAGAAGAAAGGAGGAAATTCTTGTTACTGATTTTTATAATATGATAGGGAGCTCCATGGTCCTCAAGTCCAAGTGTAAAATTAACTACACCTTGAATTTTCTTAAGGACTAGGAAAGTATACTCTGAAACTGTATGCTGAAGTGCTCGTATGTTGTATCTCTGTCTTCACTTAAGGTGTTAATCTATATCCCTTAGTTAGAGATACTTGCATATAATTATATTACTTTGTTTTGCAGAACATAGCATCTAGCATTCATTAGCTTTGTTGCTTGTATTGCTGTTATACAATCTTTTTATGCACAATGGTGGACTTGAGCCCCTGGATCATAGGTTTAATGCGCATTAAATATTGTTTCAAGGAAATTGGGCGAAGGGACAAAATTTACCGACTTATAATTTCTTGTTTCTTATGCAAATAGTTGCTTTCTTCCTTTTTCTTTTCGTACTAGTAAAAAGTCATGTTCCCAAGTATGGCACTTCTTTGTCATTTTTAGTATCCTCCGAGTGACGATTTCTTGTTATTGATGGTTCAGTAAATTGATGTCTAATGTTGGGTTTTCATCCCATTCTGCATTTTCCATTTGCGATGATAAGCAGCTTATCATTATAATTGACCCAACAATATTTTAGGAAGGCAATGGAGAAAGCCAGTAAGAATCAAGCAGTCATAGATGCAATTGGGGAACCGATTAAGAAGGGACCATGGTACAATGCTTCTCTTGCTGTAGCTCACAAGAGGCAGTCTGTATCTTGCACATTCCCCGTGTCTGGACCACAAGGCAATGGAGTACTACAATTGAAGGCAGTTCGCAATGGAGGTTATTGTTGTCCACTTTATGTTCTGGTTTACATCTTTTTTTATTATTTTGTTCTCTCTCAAATTAATTACATCGCCGAACAACATAATCCGATATCGCTCACCTTTGATGTATCATTCATCTAGGCTTACAAATCTAATCTAATTTCCAATACATCGTTAGAGTTGAGCCTTTTTTGTTAATAGCCTCCATCTGAAAACGTGCTGTATTAGCATTTTCTGGTTTTTTGACCAAATTTTAGTGTCAAACAGGCTTATTCCAAACAATTCATGAGTAGGTTTCAACCTGATATGATTTTTGAAATGGGATTCATTTACAGATGATTGGTATTCATATTTCCTACCTCGAGACTGGGAGATCCTAATCATGGAAGCCCTCCTATATGTTCCTGGGAATGAAGAGAAGCACCAAACATTACGAATTAGTCTCGGTGAAAACGCCCCACCTCCGGCTTGCATAGCATGCATTGAATGCAAGCCTCAAGCATCCGAGAATGCAGACAAGAAATGAGAATCCGCTCTCAAGGAGGTGACGTATACCGTATCTTTCCTTTGGAATTTCAACCTTTATCTTGGTAGTAGTAGTAGTGGCGAGATGAAATCTTATGTGTAGCTGAAAATTAATATAAATTTTGAGAAAACTTTGCAATCATTGTAGCATAAAAATGTGGTATTGGGCAACTGATTGTCATTTTTAGGCAGGTAGAATTGAAATAACATTGGTTCAGAGAGATCTGTTAGTTTGATGAAGTTGAAGTTCGAAGTCCACTAAAGGTTAAAAAGGGTTTATCCCTGTGATATTGAAAACCCATTGTTAAAACTTCATATATATTTGCTTCCACAATCCCTTATTAACCTATCACCATAGAATTTAAAGATCATGGCATCTGGATTTCTTTGCTCTAAGTCATGCATTGCCATTTCTTCTTCGTCTGACTGCCACTTAAGTTTGGTGGAACTTTAAAGGGTTTGGCTCAATGGTTGTTGTAGCATGGATCAAATGTATAATTAGATAAATTTTCGTTAATTGTACGTCATCATTTTAATGGCAATTGGCTTAAATCATATCTTATTAATAATAAAATTAAAAGATGGATGATCAAAATAAGATCAAACCTATAATTGGGTTGTAATATACCCTAATATATATTTTGTTGTTGTGAACATGAAAAGAAAAATGCAGTAGAGGAATTGGCATGATTATCATAAATGGTAATAATGACACCGAACTGCCTTCATCAGGACTATTAATCAAAATTTAAAATCAAAGACATTAATTGAAACTGATGGTAACAAATACCAACCAAACCAGAGGAGGGGAAAGTAAGGGTACAGGTGTCATCATCTCCTTAATTAAACCACCCACGTGTCACCTAACCAGCTGGATAGGCCTGGACACTTATTATGATTCGGTTGTATCTTGTCACGCCTTAACTCGAAGACATGGGTCCCACCTTTCGAAATCGATTCACATTCATATAAAATTTAAAGCTTATAAATCAAATAAACCGAAAACTAAATTGTACGATAATATTTGGATGGTTGAAATTTGTGCTTACTCCAATTATATTCGAAATCGATAATAATAATCGTATAATATTTATAATTAAATATAAAATAGATATGTTATACTTTATATATTGAAAATAATTCAAAATATTATTTATTCGAGATCGCAATTTTTTTTCTTTCTCATATTCACCACCGCTCATGTATTAATCGATATTTGAATGGTGGTTCGACCACCAACAATCTTTATTTTGTACATTTATGATTTATTTTATATATCTATATTTTCATTTTTTTAGTGAATCTTCACATTTTTTTAGGATAATAATGTAAAATAAGGTGTTATTAATTATTATTTTTATTATTTTCAACAGTTAACTTTGGTTGAAGAATAAAATGATAAAATTCTGAAGTTTAATTGTTTTTTCTTTCTAAGATTTGAGTTTTCTGGTATACTTATTTGAACCTAATTAAAAAAAAGGGAAAATACAGGGAAACGTGGACGAGTCAGTGTGTCTCCTGCTCTTAAGACACGACCGTACGCCCTCTTTTTCACGCGAAAACAGTTAACTCCTTCATTTTTGTCTCTCTTTATTCATTTTCCACGGATCTCAAAACCTTTTATATTACTTTAGCCAATATATTATATTGGATTCCAAGGAGGTTTCATAATTCTACACCCTAATATCAATTTTTACGTTTATTTTATATAAATAATAGGATTCATTTGTATCGAACATATTTAAATTATTATATAATTCACTAACAAAGATTAATTTAAGTGATAAACAGTCTGACATCATTTAAATAGATATCGAGTTTGAGGTATTGTGCATAAAAAAAATTCATGTTGCTAGGCTCACACATTAAAGTCAGATATGCGATGCAGGTCGGTACGGATTAGCCAAAACAAAACTTTAATGAACTGAAAGGGCAATTAAAAAATTTGTAGGCAATAGAGATCCAAATATAATGTAGCTTACCCTTTAACTCTTCAAGATTCACACATTTGTCTTTAATCCTAACTTTTATGAATTGATTTTTAATTATTTTTTAGTATTTATGACTTTTACTCACTCTAAAATTTTAGTATTTTATGTGTGCTTACCCTCAAATATATTTATAGATATGCTATTGTATGTTGGGAGAGATCATGGAGGGATGATGATGCTAAAGGGCAATTGCTAGTTGTGTTGTGTTGAGAGTATGACTAAGCATTCGATCGAGACAATAAATTTTAAGTTACTCGAGTCGACGAGTCTTTTTTTATAACTTAAATTTTATTTTAATTTTTTGAGTTGAGTTTATGAAATTCAATTGGAGTGGAGGTGTTTGAGTTTCTGTTCAAATTTAATTATAAAAAATTATAATATTATATTACTAATTAGTTTTAAATTAAACGGCTTTCTATAACCATATACAATACACATATAGTTATTCCTATATTTTCCATATGTAATATATAATATCAAATAAAATTGAAAGACTCGGCGCGAACTTAAAAATTAATTTACTAATTATTAAAATTTTAAATTATTCAAATTTTTATTTTATAATTTAAACTTTATTTAACTTTTTTTAAAATTAAATCAAAAAACAAATTAAATTTTTTTATGTCAAATCAAATCAAATAATTTAATTTTTTCAGACTAAATTTAAGTTTTTGTACACACTAATACGTTAGTGGAGCTGTCCATTCATTTCCATTCAAAATCCGTGTGCTGTTGCGAATCACTTTGCTTTAATTTTGAGGTTTTACTTTTAGATGGGGGGTTTGGTCGGTCTGGTCCCCAACCTAAGTTGTCGTGAATTTATAGGGACATTAGAAGATGGGTCCCATAATCCCACGTGTCCGGCCTTCTGGTATTTTGGTCCCACCCTTGTCGACTTGTCGTTTGGGTGCTTCTTGGAAATGCCCCCCCCCCCTTCTCGTTTATCGCGATATGAGATTAAGGTTTTTGCCTTCTCCTTGGCCCCCTTTTTTACATTTTATATAGGTTTAAATGAAAAATCAGTCTTAAAATGTTTTTTTTTTACTTTTATCCTTTAATTAGTTTATAAAAAATAAGTATTTAAATTATTATTTTTAACCGTTTTAAGTATTTAAATTATTTTGGTAAAAAATACTGAAATTATGATTTTTTTGCTTTTAATTCTTAAGTTATCTCTTTAGTCAAAATAAATACATAAATTTTTATGGTGTATCAACCTCTAATTGGTTAAAATGTTTTTTTAACTTAGATAACGATCAGACATAAAATGATCAGAAATAATAGTTTAAGTACTTGTTTTGATAAAAAAAAATATAATTCAAGGACTAAAAAGCAAACAAAGAGCATAATTTAAGGACTAATTTTTTATTTAAGCCTTTTATAAATTATTATTTTTGATTAAACAAAAAAGTATTACATTCTTAAACTAAATGTCGAAACTCGAATTCATATAAGATGTGACAATACAAGCATCATTGACCACTTAACCAATTCACGCTTCAACAATATTTTAGAATATTTTTAAATCTATATCATGGTTATGAATCTCTTTAAACATTGTTTAATCGTCTGATAAAATCATTAAAATTATAACCCAGATTGTAATTTTATGAATTTACTAACAAAACATCTGTAACCAACCTAACTGTAGACAATTCATACTTCAAGTTCTATCATAATTTTTAAATATATTTTAGAATATTTTAGATTTTATAAATATCTTTTTATGATTTTAATTATATATATAAGTTTTCATAAGTTTTTTTGAACATTTTTAATATTTTCAGGTTTATAATAATTTCAAAATAATGTCTTAATATTTAAGATTTTTATAATGTTTTTAATAATTGTTTACAGTTTTTAATAAAATTTATAGTTAAGTCAATTTTTGGAGTTTTAAAATTTTTAAATAACTTAATATTTTAAGGTATTTCTTTTAATTTTATAGATAGTTTTCATATTTTTAATTTTAAAATATACAATTCTTGAAATGTTACGCGACAACACCATGGTACAACACACGACATAAATAAATTTTCTTATAAAAATTAATGTCTAATATTAGTCAAAGGAGTAAATTAATATAATTATAAATATAGAAATTTAATTACGTATAGAAAATAAGATTTAATTGTTCTTTAAAAGTTTAAAAACTTTGGGACACCCTTAAACCTAACATTTTAAAATAATTTTACTCAAATAACCAAATCTTATTGAAATCGTTGAGTGGCAATGTTTTGATATTGTTTCGTAGTCTTATTTAAGGTTAAGCAAATTATACTTGATATTTCTTATCATTTCCCTAAATAATTAAACATTGGTTCTAAATAAGATAAGACAAAAATATCAGATAGACAGATTCCGACTCCCCAAAAGCATTTGTTTTCATATATGTTGTTGTATTTTAGGCTTTTAGCTTCAGAAATGGAATTTCCCTTTTAGGAGCTAAATTCTAAAATGAAGAAGAAATATCTTCAAACCTTTTGTTTTCTAAATCCCCGAGAAATTAAAGATATACAACAATGAAAGAAAGAGCGAAATTAAGCAAAAGCAAGTCCAGAAAGATGAAATTTCCTTTTTTTTATTTACTAATTTAAATCAATTTGTGTCATACTTATAATTTTAGTGGATGAATATCTTAACACAAATTTTTTGTATATGCAAGACTTTAAACATAAAATCTGTTTAAGTTATATCAAATTACTTATCATTTATATTAACTTGAACTAAAAACTAAATTAAATAATATTAAACTGTTTATTATTTATATCCACTCGATCGAAAGCTATTTTAGATATAAAATAAGAAGACTAATGGAGGCGCATAAAAGCAGACAAGGTAGGGGCCAACTCATCACTACAAACCTCAGGCAGCACCAGCACCACCACCACCATACCCAACCCAACCAACCCTTTCCTTTTAAACCCCCCATTCTCTTTTCAAGTAGCTTTTATTTTATTTCTTCTTTCTTCTTGGTTTTCCTTTCATTTCCAGTTTCCCAATACCCACCAAACTTTAAGCTTAATAGTTAATACCCCCTCCCAAATTCTCCATCTTTGTCCTTTGCCTAAAAAGTTACAAACTTGATCTGTAATTAATCTCTCCTATCCTCTTATAGAGTTATAAAGTTTAAATCTTGGGGGTGAAACAAGGAGGTGTTCAATTTTCAATGGAAGGAAGTGGTTTTGTTGGTGGTTCTGAAAGTGGGTCTATGTCTACAGTTTCAAGGGATGACAACATGGTGGTGTCCTCAGAGGATTCTTCTTGCCCTGACGAGTCTGAGTTGGAGTTGGGTCTTGGTTTGAGCCTTGGTTGTAAAAGTGGTGGTTTTAAGATGCACCAAGTTTCGAAAGGTTGTCAATTTGCTAGGATTTTGACTGCCAAGGATTTCCCTTCTGTGATTTCTGCTGCTTCTACATCGTCTTCTTCATCATCATCTTCATCTTCTTTAAGTAGAGCTAATGTCACTGCTGGGACCAAGAGGACTGCTGATTCTGTGGCTGCTGCTGCTAATGGCTCTAGGCATGTTTTAACTTTATTAGGCCAGGCCCTGAATTATGCTTATGTTGTTGGATGTAATCGGTATTTTCCTGAGTTTCTCTGTTTTCTTTATAGTTTTGTTATAAGGCTTAATTACCTTTATAAGGCATGATTATTACATTCAGAATGGAGTTGGAAATGGAGACAACTTTATTGTTAGGTTGTTGAGGATTTGGTAGGCTTCCACTTCCCTTGAGATTGGTCATTTTGGTGGCTAACAAATTATTCACGGATTGTTATTTTTAAGATATAAATGTTGATAAATAGCACCTTCCTAATCATCGTAGTTCATTCCGAATTCAACATATGTTGCTATTTGCTTGGTGATATTAATGATACCATACCATGAATTAATGATACACCAGTTTATATGGAAACCTGTATGTCTTGGGCGCCTTATGTACTACTAGGCTTCATCTTTGTCGAGGCAAAACCAATGCCATCAAGACGGTTTTAATGTCTATAATTGTTCGTTTGGTATAACAATTTGGGCACTATATGATAACTATTCATTCTGTTAATGTATTGTGGTGATTTGATGTTAAATCACATATTGGGAGCTTTTAGACCTTTTCTTACCATATGTTATTTGCTTCTTGAATTTGAAACAGTCAAGTCGTGGGGTGGCCTCCTATTAGAGCTTATAGGATGAACAGCATGATTAATCAAGAAAAAAATATGGCCACCGAAGGATTTAACTCGACAATGGAGAACCGTAAGAGTGAGACCTCTATGGTTGAGAAGAGTACTGCTGGCATTGGCAGCTACCAGAATAATGGCAACATTAAACTCAGAAAATCCTTGTTTGTGAAGGTGAATATGGTTGGAATTCCGATTGGAAGAAAGGTTGATTTGAATGCCCATGAATCCTACGAAAAATTAGCAAAAACTTTGGAAGATATGTTTCTGAAGACCACCTCAAGTGTCAATCCAGCAGGTGAGGTTTCCTTTGTTTTTTGTTGACTTTCAAAAGAGGAGTTGTGCTCATCTAAGTATCGGTTGTAGGGATGTCTTATGCTGTATGATGACAGTGTTTTAAATGATATGTGGGATTTAATGAAAATGATTGTGTATGCTTAAGACTCTCACTACTTTTGCATTATACAAAATCAGTGTGTGGACATATGCGATACAAAAGACAGGCAACCCTAGTGTTTCTCAAGCTATATGAAAATATGAAACAATAGACTATGAACTTAGACCTTTTAAAGCAAAGCCTTTGAACCAACTACTAGTTGGTTTAGCGGAATGAGGTGCTAGATCCCTTAAACAAAGTCTAGGGTTTGAATTTTGACATTGTGAATAGAATAACTTGGGTTGTGAGTGTCGCCCCTATAATGGGTTGCAGTAGTACCTTATCTGGATTAGTTGACCAATGGGTCGAATACTTTTGGTTATACAAAAATAGTACAACCTTTGGAAGACTATTTTCTATTAGATGATTATCGAAGCTTGTTTCTCTTGATGAATGTTGTCATGATTTTGTGATCAGGATCAACGACTCTAGAGCTTGGCATGATGAAAAAAATAACAAGACCTTCAAAACTGCTGAACGGATCATCTGATTTTGTGCTTACTTACGAGGACAAGGAGGGTGATTGGATGCTTGTTGGAGATGTTCCTTGGGAGTAAGTAAAATTCTCATTATGTGTTACTTTACATTTTTATTTTCATACGTTTTTTGCTCGCATGCCACTTTTAAAACAAATTTCAGTTTTTTATTGCCTGGACTGAAACAATGTAGAACCGCTGAGACTTTCACTATGTATAAATGTGTAAAAAGAATCTCAAAACCTATCAAAGTGTTTATTATCTATTAGCCATCAATTGGTTCAGACTGAAAACCGAGAATGAAAGAAAAAAGCTTAAAAAATATTCATGTACGTGTCTTTCCTACAGTGCCCCTGAAATTATTAGTCTCTTGAAGAATTGCCGTATATATATCTTGGTGCATCATCTTGTTCAGCTTGTCAGGGAAGGCTGATGTTTTGGTTTGTCTGTTTTAAATGTAAAACGAATGGCTTAGAACTTTCTGACAGTAAGTGAGAACAACATGAAGAGGCTAAAGCTGCGGTTATTTGCGGATTAGTAACTAACTAGATATAGAGAAAATCTGTTATCATGGTTTAAAAGGCGTCTTTTCTTAACACTCATTGCGAATCTTCTCTTGTTCGGTACAGGATGTTCCTTAGCTCCGTGAAGAGGCTTAGAATCATGAGGACATATGAGGCTACCGGATTGGGTACCTAGATTTGCATTCTCTTCTAATCATGTTTTAATAGCTTTCGAATCGTATCTAAGGTTTTTTAATTCATAATTTACAGCTCCACGGTTGCAAGAAAGGAACCAGAGACAGAAGTAAACACATCTAGAATATTGTTCTCTTTATTGCTAACAACATGCCAACACACAAAACATAAAGGGAAATATAGAATAGTTGAGCACTTTGACAGAGTAAAGTTTGAATTCCGAAGGCTCTCGGGTTTGTTTCTGGTTATCTGTTACATGTTTTCCTTCAATCTTTTGGTTACAGTCTCGAGAAATAGTTACCATACTTATTGAAAGGCACCAATGTATCAGTTTTCAATGTAATATTATATACAAAAATACCTAGTAAAGTGCTGTATTTTTTTGTTGCTGTAAATAACAGAGCCATTTTACTGTACTTCTTTCTCTTTAAATTTTGGGAAGAATTCAGATTTGTTATGCATCGTTTGTGAAGAATTGAGCTATTGGAGCTTTACCATTACAAATACATTTTACTGTACACATGAGACTCTGCCATCACTGGAACTGTTCCATTCTTTCTCACCATCTTCTTTTGCGAACCGAAATCTGCAATTCTTGCCTCAAGGTTTGCATCAAACTGTATGTTGTTCGACTTGATGTCTTGATGAATTACTGGTGGATGGCAATCATGGTGGATATAAGCAAGCTCTTGTGCAACTCCGAGTGCTATGTTATACCGTGAAATCCAATCTAATAGCAACCTACTGGCTTGCTTTCCGTGCAAGGCTTCCCTAAGCTACCATTTTGCATCAAGTTCTAAAAAGAATACCATTTTGCATAAAATTATATATCATCATGCTAGTGTCATTGTGAAGGAATCCTAATAACTGGGCTATATTTCGATGCCCTAGCTTCCCAAAAGATTTACTTATCCGACAAAATCCCCACTGCTTCATGTTTCAAGATCCGTTCCTGATCAACATAGCTTTTTAACTGCCGCAATTGTATTCGACTCTGGCATCTCAGCTTTGTATGCAACACCAGTGGCTCAAATTCCGACCACGTTTGATTCTTTAGTTCAGGGTAGGATGTCTGCAGCTGAGAAACCAAGTCTTTGAAATGCCATTTATCTCCATGGCCATTCTCTATTGCTTGCTGATGAGTAAGATTCCGGCTGTTAAAGATGATGAGATCCCAATGAGCCATCCTGTAACTATATGCTTTGCTTGCAAGCTTCTCTGCCTCGATGAAGTCGGTGAATATTGATTACATGGAGTGAGAACACCACCACAGAGGCCAGGATTGTGGACGAGGTCATCAGGATTGATTGTTCTCAGCCCCCATTTACAGGAAGCGGACCTTCTAGTTGGTTATATGAAACATTGAGCATTTCTAGAGCCGGGGAAGTCCCGAAATCATAAGATATCCCACCTGATAGAGTGTTATTAGATAAATCAAGAACAGCCAGTGTCAGCATCATAGCAATCGATTTCGGAATAGATCCGGTCAATTGGTTATCCCTCAGATTCAAAGTAACTAATTTCTCACATGAAGCAGTGCTAGCCGGGATACTTCTTGTAAATTGATTTGATGAGAGATCAAGCACATCAAGAGAAGATCGAAGGTGATTACTCGAAATATCGATAAAAGCAAGTGATGTAGAAGAAGCAATATCATCAGGGATTTCGCTGGTGAGACTGTTATTTGCCAATTCTAACCTCTGAAGGCTCCCAAGTTTGCCGAGTCCAACCGGAATCATCCCAGATTGAAGATTATTCTGCATTCGGGCTCGAACAAGTGATGGAAAATTCGATAAGCTGACTGGCAATGGACCCGAGAAAGAATTCACCGTTGCAGTGGTTGAACACAATGTGTATTATATTTTGCTTAAATTGACTGCATGAGGATTTTCATTACGTAATCCATATTTAACGAAAGCCTTTTGACGATGTTATTATCAATTATGTTGGCTCTAAATGTAGTGAATGAATCAAGACATGTGAATTGATTCCTTTAAAAAATGGTTAGGAAATTTAAACGTAAAAGAAAAATATGTATTTTTTAAATTATTTTCTAGAAATCAATTCAGAAAAGCCAACACATGTATTCTAACCAAATGTGCAAAGAGTACAAAGGTGAAAGCATAAGTAGGCTTTCTCAAAACTGTCATCTCCTGTAATGATTTGGATTTTTTGCTTTGTCAACCTTAATAGTTACTATGAAACTGTGAACTACCAACTACCAAGCATTGATCCGAAGAATTTGAGTAACATTTAACAACGAATTCGCAAACAGATGACAAAAAGAACTTATAGAATAAATAATAACAACGAATTCGCAAACAGATGACAAAAAGAACTTATAGAATAAATAATAAACCAAACATACATTCCTTGAGTGTCGACATCAGAACAAATCGGAAACCGTTTTCTTGCTTAAATGCAGCAACTCAAATGACAACCGAGCCAAAACATCAGATAATGAACTTGCTTCAGTAACTACACAATCGGTATATTGAATTTGTATGGCAGTCCCTAATGAAAGAAGTAAAAAAAGAATCAGGGCTGACCTGTGGACCTTGAGAAAAATTAGCCACAATTGAGATTCTATAAGTGTGTATATATATATATATATATGACTGTAACTTGCTTCCTTTGATCAAGCAGAGAGAAGGATTTATGATGATGAACCCAGAATAAATGCGTGTATTTCATCCCAGCTACAGACTGTATATAAAGTGCCAGAAAGCTTTTTCCAATTACGAGAACCAACTTCGACCACCTCTCTCTGTTTCGCCACCAAACCAGAGAACAATGGCACAAAAGAAACGCCAAACTGTTCTCCCAATCGCCTTAGGGTGGGATTTGAACCCATCACGATACCAATGTCTGCTTCGAGCATGCAGAGTAAGTCACCGACCGAACCTCCAATATAAACCGTCAAGTGCTGATTATCTTGGTCTCGGTTGTTTAATATGTTATTGAAAGCCTGTAGCTTTTCCATGGGAGACTCTAACTTCTTAATGATTTCCCCTGTGGTGATGTACTCTTCACAAGCTAACTCATTGGAGTAAACATTTAGAGCTTTTACATCCCCTGCTAAGAGAATTACGAGGCGTTAGAAATAATGATAAACAATCATAGATAGCATGGAAGCAAGATAAACAATCAGCATACTTTGGATATAATTCCTGATATATTATATTGCATTATAGACTACGACATCCAAACTCCCAATTCGGCTTGCAGTATCTAGTCAAAAGTCATCCTTATGTCTAGAGTGTAGACCTTATATCTTTTATTCATCTCTTCAACTTAAATATTAAATTATTGATTTTTTTTCGTGTGTAATATAGCATGGCTTGTCAGTGTTCTAGTGATTACCTGATGAGAGTGCTGAACGAATGAGATCCCCACACCAACAATAAGAAAGTACATGCAAAGAAGCGGTGAGATTTTCATTTTTCATGATTTGGCAGATAAACCCTTTACAACCATCTTGAAGGATCAAACCTTGGCCAGCCCTTTTTATATCCTCTTGATTTAAACCCTTAAGTACTCCTGACTGAACCACTCTTGAATTTGCAGCCTTCTCAAAATGTGCAAATTGCTCAAGGGCTTCACAGAGACCTTCATAACTGAAACTTGTCGCTGCACAAGTAGGCAACACAAAAGGCTAACTTTAGCAATATATCCTCTAAATAGTAAAAAGTTACTACAAATTCTCGCCAAAACCATGCTAGACTAACAAGGTTTAAAATAAAAAAGTGATAATCATTTATCAAACCTGTCTCGGTTGTTGTGATGCTTTCTATACACTGTTCAAACTCTTCGGTATACTGGGAAGAAAGAGCATCCCATGTGCTCCTCAAATCAGCAGATGACAACCGAGCAAGTTGGGTTTCAGATCCACCAGAGTCAGCCTTTGGCCTTGTTATGATTGCAATCTCTGCTAATATAGCAGAGGAATCAAAAGCAGCACAAGTCAAGTCAAAGTCACAAAATATGGATAGTTTGCCACCCACAGTGGGGTCTAGAGTCCGAGACAAAGGGACCACTGTTTCCTGTATAATTGGTTGAGATGAGAAAAGTTCTACTTCCAGTCTCATAGATTGGTGGTAGACTTTTTCTATGACATCCAGCTCTTCACCTGTTAAAGTTACGCTTAGAGTATCCAGCAACTCTTCAATTCGAAAAGCATAATCCTGAAATCAGAATTGAGTAAAGTGAAGTTCTTTTCCAAACAACCAAAGGAGGTTTTCCAGTTCAGTCAGCAGAAGTAATAATAAACTGATGAACCTCAAAATTTTGAGAGCAATAATGAGCAATCCACTTCTTGTAAATGTGACTGCTATCATTAGGATCTAGAAGAGCTTGGATCTCTTTATTTATGAAGGCAAAGAGCCTCATGCAAGGTGCGATAGCGCCAAGTGTATAAGCAGCAACTTTTGTCTTCTCGAAAGGGGTTGCAAGTTTACCGGGGACTCTTTCTCCTTCAATTCTACCAGAGGCTGTTGCCAACAAAAAATCCATATACTTCACAGTTGTATTTGTAGCCATTCTCTCCCCTGGGAGTTCAAAGCCCCATTCCTGCATTGAAGGTCCTTGTTAAAAGAGAGACTTAAAGTAACCACCACTATATACATAATTCAAGAAAGAAAATGCAGTCACTGCAGTCATACATATATGTGTTGGTCCAAATGGTTACTGCGCCGAACAAGAATGAAGCAGTCCAACTTAAATTAGGTAATCTTACACTGGAGGATCTTAGCCTAATAGTGTGAAAGTTGACCTATACATTAGTTCTAGAGTTAAAAACTCCACAAGCACCCATACCAACAAAAAGGAAAATCCACAAGCAATTTCAGCTTTGCAACATGCCCATTAAACCATATATAACAAAGTCAATACCAAACATCTACGTACTTACTTAAAGAAAACGCAGCAATTAATCTAATCCATTTACAACACCATTGATGTATAAGGTAAGGTTACATATCTCTTTAAGCAGGTTAGAAATTTGCCTTGGCAGGTTAGCAGGCATCTAATACAACTAATAAGCCTGAAAATACTCCCTATGCATGAGATATGAAGTTTAAAAAATATATTACTAAATACAGAAACAACAAATTAGTAACCAATCGGAGACAACTAAAGTGTTTCGTTCGCGATTCGCCAAGAACACTAATTAATATGTTATTCATGTTTTTTACCTTTTATCCAATGAAAATAGCAGTAAAATGATCATGAGCAGCGCTAATCCTAAATATCATAATTTCAAATAATAATCACGGTTCGTTTTTAACTATAATAAAGAGGGGGAAAAGAGCTTACTTGGACAAGAGAGTCGTTCGAATTAAGCTTGCCTTGAACATGTTTCCTTAACTTTCGTATTGCCTGTTTGTCTTCGTCATCATCAGCGCATTCCTCTGCTAATTCATACCTGAAAATTCCCCAAAGAAATATAATAATCAATGAAAAAAACTCAAAAAACATTTAGCGTGATGATTAAGCTTTTAACAGTGATCCGAAGTGTCTCACGCGTGAACAAAGGCATTGAGTAAATGAACATGCTGAGAGATGTAGTGCTGGAAAGAATCGGCGCTTAAATTCCCAGCTGCAACGCAAACGAAGAAAGGAGTGTAATTAACAAACACCGATTCGCTCCTGAATTTGTTCCACAACTTCCTCGCGATTCCTCCTTCGACGTCCATTCCTCCGATTCCTCGCCGTCGTTTCCGATGAAAAAATTAACACGGATGATCGGATCGGAAGAGAAATGGTTTATAAGCAAATAAGGAAAGGTGAAAAGGGGGGCAGATTGTCTTGGAGATTTGGACCAATTAACAAATAAACACGAAGAATAAAAGAGTTGGTGACTTGATTAATTTATACGTTTGATTTTCTTTAATTATAATTTTCAAAAAAGAAGGAAAAAAACAGTGTGAAAGAGCGCAAAATGAAGAATTTGATTAGAGGCCGGCGGTCAACGGGAAGGAATACATCGAGTTCTCGTGCGAGAGAGAGAAAAAAGAGACTCAGTGACTCAGTCCGATCTGTTTCTTTCTTGCCTTGTTTCCTCTTTTTCATCGAACAAACTACGGCACATATAAAGCAATTTACAAATTACACCTCTCTTATATGCGAAAATTTATTATATACTCCGGCTCACTATGTTATTTGGGGTCTAATTTACTAAAAATAATTTACTATTTTTTTTTACTTTTTATGTCATTTTTTTAAAGATGAATCTTTATTTTTTTATCGCATAAATAGGAAGTGCGTAGTTACATAAAAAATAATTTAAAAATGACACAAAAAAAATTAATTAAATATTTTTATTAGATAATGATTACTGTTGACGTAATGAGCCGGGACCATATAATAAATTTTTAAAAGTACATATCAATAATTTTTAAAGCAAATATTTAAAAATTCACAGTTTCTCCTTCTCTTCTTCTAGGTAAGAATTTTAACAAAAAAAAATACACTTGACTTTAACCAAATTCAATCCAATTGATCACCGACTTAATTTTTTTACCGATAATTAAGTGAAAATGAACGAATAATTTATTTTTATTTACTTCTTAACATTATGATAAATGGTAAATGATGTATTTTATATTCTATTTTGTACTATTATATTACTAGTGAATTGCCGTTGACTCGATAATTTGTAATTTTCTTTAAAAAAAAATTGATATAAAATATACATTATCAATAACTCTATATATAAATAAAAATAATTTATATGAAACACACATCTAATATGAAAAAACACATTTTTACTAGAATATATCAATAACTCTCTCTTATATATCTAGTGGACTCGTATCAAATTCACCTCGAATTGACTGAAAGATTCAAAGATTAACTCGAATCGGAATCGACCGATCCATCACTAACATGATGATCCAAAGGTTGGCCTAATCAAAAAAATGATCGATTCGTAATTGTTCTGAATCAAAGATCGATCAATTTAATATTAACTTTATTTGATACCCGACTTGCTATAAATATGAATTAAATTCTAACCAGGTTTTGATATGACTCGAATGAAACTTTAAATTGAATATAGTCTAAACTCAAAATGACCCGACCTGATCCGATGCAACCTGAACGACTCGATTGCCCTCTCTAATCAAAAGTTCTCAAACTATGATAGAATTTTCAAAATTTGACAATGAAACATGTTTTTATAACATATGTAAACTCAAATTTATCGTATACTATATTTCTAAAACACACGTATATAAAAAATACTTTGATACATAAATTTGTGTAAAACTAAAAATTTAAGATTTAGAGATTTAGGTTGTAGTTTAGGGTTTAAGTTGTAAGGTATAGAATTTATGGTTCATAGTTAGAATTTAGAATTTAAGGTTTAAAGTTAAAAATTTAAGTTTTAATTTTTATGGTTTAAAAATAGAGGTTGTGTAATTTTTTTTACTTGGTTTGTATATCAAAATATAACCCATATATATAAAATATATATTCATTATAGATAACATCAACTTGTATTTAAGACGTTGAAAAAAGATGTTAAAAAAGTAATCTTTATTAAATTTTTATCAAGATTTTCTTTTCAACGCAAGAACTCCAGATTAATTTATCACACCATATTTAAACTGATATTTCCCCCCCCCCCCCCAAGTTTAAATTAACCGTGGAAGAACATATTTAATATGGGAAAATATACGATGCACTAGCAGTGGAAATATTTTGTTTTCATAAGCACCTTAATATCATAGGCTATGAATCCAATATAGAATTTGTAGTTTAGGGGTTTAGAATTTAGAGTATGTAGTTAAATTTTAGGGTTTAGTGTTAGGGTATAAGGTTTAGAGGCTAGAGTTTAGGTTTTATGGTAATATGGTAGAGATTTAGGTTTTTACCTATAACCTATAAATTCTAACCTAAACTCTAAATTCAAACAACGATCCTTAAATTTTAAGCACATAACCTAAATCTCTAAACTATAAACCCTAAATTAAATCCCTAACCCCTGAAATTAAGGCATTTATAAAAATAAAATGTTTCTACCGTCGATGCATAATATAATTACCCATTTAATATAATATTAATATTTTCAATAAAAAGATTTTAAATTTAAGATAATTTAAAATATGGAGATGTTGGGTGAGATTTAAGCCTTAAATAGGGATTTGATTATAAAATAATTTTATATTGAAAGTGTTGAAAATGAAATTGAATTGAAAAGAAATAAAAGCATGGGTCAAAGTTCAAACATGCCGACAATTGAGAGCAACTTGCAACTAATAATATTATCAATAGCTTGCTTTCAGCCTTTCACTTTTATCAAAAGTTCCATGCCATTTAATTCTATGTGGAAATTTGGCCTTTACCAATTTAGTTTTACCCCACTCCAAACTTTTCCACTAATATTAATAATTGATTGTTTTAAGGTTCCGTGGAAATAAGATTATTGACTTATAAAAGGTTTCTAGGGTTGTTTTACAGATTAAGAATTTTATTATATTATTAGTTTTTTTGAGTTTATTTTGTAATTTATGTTTAAGTTTAAATTTAGATTTTAAAATAATTTTAAAGTGATTACAAGATAGTATTTGTTTATTTTTTTTAATTTTTTGATAAGACGTACACATTTTTTAGACAAAGTTGTTCGAATTCGGATCTCCAAAATGAATATCATTATTTTTTGAGAAAAATTTCAATACACAGGCCGTGTAAACTTTAGTTTACATGGGCCTTTTAAATTTAGGGTTAGGGTTGTAGTTTAGGGTTTAAAGTTTAAGGATTTAGGGTTTAGAATTTAAGATTAGTGTTTAAGATTTACGGTTTAAAGTTTAGGGTGTTTGGGTTAAGAATTCAAGATTTGTATTTTATAGGCGAAAATGCAGGTTATGTATCAAAATTTTACCTTATCTTTTTTACTAAGATCACTCATTGTATTCTTAATTTAGATTTTTTTCTTAGAAGTATTAACAGACACAACCTTTTATCTTAACAATCACTCAAAAAATATATTTTATCGGTATATCATACATTTATTGATGTTATAAGTTTTTTTTTATTATAAATGAAGTTTTAAATTTTAAAATGGTTAATATTTAATGCACATACAATGCAAACTTTTTTACACAAGCATATCTATTTGAGTTCCACGGTATATAAATTCAAATCTCTAACTCTAAACTCTAAGATTCAAAACTCTAACTTTAACTTTAAATCATAAATTCAAACCCTTAAAATTTAAATATCTAATTTTAACTCTAAACTAAAATTACAAATAAAATAAAATTTTCACCATCCGCATACAAAATATTTCCTTTTAAAAAATAATTATCGTGATTCTCACACGTTCAAGAAAGGAGGATTATTGTGTCAAAAAAAGGAGGATTATTCTTTTCTTTGTTGATGAGTAATGGTTATTTCCAGCGGAAAGCGTGAGAAAGAATAGAGTTAGCCCAGTTGGTACAAAGGAGGGTGAGGTTAGGGTTAGGGTTAGGTCGTAGGAGCCAACTTTACTTGAACCAATCCTAACGCCACTTTTCTATTTCTTTTACTTTATTAGTTCGGGTGAATTACAAATTTCACCCGTCAACTTTTTCATCTGATCATTAAAGTTTAGAAATTTACATTTTTACAGTAAAACTTTTGATGTGCTCTTATTTTGATCACTCAAGCGTTAAATTAAAAATGAAAAGATGATATAATAGCCATATGTGTTGACATGGGTCACATGGTAACCACATGTCATCCACGCTATATTTTTTTTATCTTTTCTCTAAAGATAAAATTTTACAGTTTTATCCTTGTATCATATTAGTGCTAAAATCATCATTGTTCAATGTTTTCTCTGACCACTCAAAATATCCACAAATTCATTACCATCTCCTAACATTCAATTAGTTTAACTTTCTTTAAACTCAATTTAAAACTCGCGAAACTCACAAAACCTCAAGCTATTAATCTACAATATTCATTATCGATCAACGTGGAATCAAGATATACGACTTGCTTCTTCCTTCTCCACCTCCCCATTGTTGAAATTTAGAAGATGTTCAATCGTTGAGATTTAAAGTCGGGATTTTATTCATAATAAATAAAGTTTTGGGTCATTCATAATTTTAAAAGACAAGTGTTTAATTATAACGCGGTTAAGAATTTAATAGTAAAGTGATCAAAATAGGAGCAAATTGAAAGTTTAATATTTAAATTAAAAATTTTAAATTCAATGACGAATAGGAGTGAAAAAAAATTAACTGACCAAATGTATCAACATAAACCACCGTATCTATAATTCACTCGAAAACAAATTATGTTGAGCTCATTTATAATGAGACAATTATGCACACATAAACCACCGTATAAACATAATTAGGATTGAAAACAAATTTTGTTACTCAAAATATTTAATTGATAAAATTTTCAAATCTATAATTCACTCGATGTTAATCACAAGAATTTGATTTGATTTTTCAAAGTTCAAAAAGCTTATTTAACCCTTAAGTTATTTTTGGCTAAATTTTGATTTTGATACATGTATTCAAATACTCATATCTGATACTAATAAGTGTTAAATACATTGATAAAGTACATTGCACTCTTAAAGAGAGAATGAGAGCTCAAATATTGAAGACAATATTATTAAAAATGGCAACTTTGTATCTCAAATTGCTCAGAGCATGAACCGTAAAACGGACAGATATATAATCAAAAGACTTGTATATGATAAGAAGTTACATATGAATTATATAATATCCTACTAAATTTTTCATTCTAATCGATTAGTAATACAACGGACAGTTTATTAGATGTATGATATAAATTTCAATATTACATATATAATATGTGAAGTTTCATATTAAAAAATGTGAAGTTTAATTTATTATAAATGTATGTTTAAACATTTGGCTTTTGATAAATTTCAATTAATATAATTTTTCATGTGATGTCATTTTTACATTTGTTTATTTGGCTATGCTAAAGGAATATTTTTTTTTTGGAATTAATTGGAAAAGTACTTCCATCAATAGTTATTTAAAAAGTATTTTCTTTTGGTCAATGTAAAGTAAACTCGTTTTTGACTAAGCGCGAGAAACTCGTTTTTAGCTAAACGTGAGTTATGATTGAGTGTGTAGGTAAGAAATAAAAAAATTAATTTACTAATTTTCTTTACATATAACTCACTTTCAGTTAAACGCGAGTTTGAAACTCGCTTTTGTTTAAACGCGAATTCTTCTTATGTAGACCAAAAGAAAGCTATTTTTTAAATAATAGATAGGTCTCAGTCAAAGTAGATTAGGAATATAAATTCTTGTTAGGGTGAGAATGAAGGAAAAAACTTTGATACACATGCCGTGTAAACTTTAGTTTATACGTGTATTTTAGTTTTAGGGTTAGAGTTTTAGTTTAGGGTTTAAGGTCTAGGGGTTTAGGTTGTAAGGTTTAGAATTTAAGGTTAGTGTTTAGAATTTAGTATATAGGGTTTAAGGTTTAGGGTTTTGTTTTTTAGGATTAAGGTTATGAATTTAGAATTTGAGTTTTTATAGTGTAAATACACAGACTTGTGTATAATTAATTTTACACAGCCTGTGTATCAAAGTTTTACCCGAGAATGAACCACAATTATTTTCTTTGTTTTAAAATAGATTTGTATCCCTTATTCACAACTGATAATGGATTTAAATACAATTTTAGAAATAACTACTCCTAATTATCATAGAGTATCCCTAAGAAGTAGGACACTGCCAACTTAGAAATACTTATGGCTACTTTTATGCAAATAAAAAAACAACTAAAATAAACTAATGAACCTATTTTTAAGCAAGCTAATAAGATTCTGCTAACCGACTTATCAATTACAATATGTATTTCAAAGTACGTGAAATTTTTGCAGATAATTTTACCAAATTTTCTCTTTATCTTATCATAACCATTAATGGGTATTTTTTTAATTCCAAAAAATATTCTTTTAATATAGCCTGTTTTTTATATATAAAAATAATTATATTTATTCGACATCAAATTTATTGAATTTGTCTATTTTTAAAGTGCGTTAAATCAGAAAAAAACTGAAGTTTTCTCTCTAGCCGTGCCATAATTATAATTTTTTTATTTAGCTGATGACGGTATTAATTTTAATATTAATAATCGACTTTCGATAGTCTATTTTTTCTCTTTTACTTTATTATGTCTCATTTTCGTTTGACCTTTGTATTTAATTTCGAATAAGAGTAATTTTATTTTTTGTATCACATTTTTTTGTCTAGTAACACATTTTCTTTTATCTTTTGACATGTTTTTTATTTTTATTTTTTGTTATTTGGTTATCTTGCTTATATTTCATGTTTTGGACTGTTGAGTTAGATTTGGATATACATTCATAGTGGTCATTTCTTGTTTGTGGTTGAGTTGTGATACTGATTGTTCTGTCAACATGCCTTTATTGTTATATGCATTTTTATATTCGTGTTGATAATTTTAATAGTTATAAGAAAATGTCCAAATTGTGCGCTTAAGTTACTTTTATTGTAATTTTATATTTGTTTTTCTTTTCTTTAAAAAAAACTAACGGCTTCTATAAAAGTATGTTGAATCAAAAATAAAAATTACTTAAATATAATCAGTCTTATTTGTATAATTACATCAAATCAAAATTCATATATCATATTATATATAAAATCAAAATAAATATATAATTCTAAATTTTATACTTAAAATAAATATAATTAACATCGTATCCTATATATATATATATATATATATATATATATATATATATATATATATATTATAGATCACAACAATTCCGCCGTTGATGATAAGATATAGAAAATAATTGTAAATGGTATAGTTGTGTTGAGGATAGAATCAAAGGATGTAGCTGTCCCATGTCCTATTAATCTCACTCTCACAGAGTTCCAAAGGAGAAAGCCAAACTTTATTCCTTCATCACTATCTCAAATTTAATTATTCTTTGTCAAGAAAAAAATTTGAATTCAATTTGGATGGTAATATATCAATATGCTTTTGATAATTTAATCGATTGGTCACTCAACTATTAAAATGTTTTTATTTTAGTAATCTAACTATTTTCGATTTTGAGTTGATTTCATTACATTTGGAGGTTATTCTAGAATTTTTTTTGAGTCGGTAGATTTCACTGAAAACAAAGATTAAACGACAATCATCGACACTGGAGTCTCGACTATTGCAGCGAGGGCTTGCATAAAAGAAACAATATTATTGACGAAACAATATTTTATGTATTGTCATACCAATTATAAAATATCACATTAACAATTTCTTCAATGATTTAACGATAGGTTATCAAAATGATCATTTTTGTAATTTTATTGACGAAATTGAAAATATTCTATTTGGTGATCAAAATAAAAAAAAACATATTAATTTGAGAGGGAATTTAATTAAAAATATTTAAAATTTTGAAGTTTGATATGAATTTTTAAAGATTTTTAGGGGCCAATTTGAAATTTTCAAAACTTTTAGGGGAAAAATTCGAATTTTTCAAAATTTTGTCTCTTAAAGCTTCCGCCACTGGGTACCAACAGTGTAATTTACCCTTTTATTTTTTTATCACTTTATTATGTTTAATTTTAGATTTAAACTCTCTGTTTCAATTTTACATATTTTGATCCTTCTAACTTACAATATTATTAATAAATTTAGATTGACAACCCCGTTTATTGTTGCCGTTAAAATGGTGAGACATATTTTCTTTAATATCTTTAGTCATGTGAAAAATCTAATCAATTATATTAAATTAATACTAAATTTACATGACAACCAATTGTTTTACAAAAATGAACGTGTATCATTTTAATGAAAATAATTAACAGTGTTATTAGTTTAGACCCATTAATAATATTTTATAAAAAAAAGTAGAAGTATGAAATCTAAAATTTTATTGAGAATGTTCGTTTGGTTTTAGAGAGTAGATATCGTTTTTGTTTTTATTTTTATTTTCTTAAAAAATAGAAAACGTCGAAGAAAATACAATTAAAAAATGATTTCAAAAAAATGAAAATAAAAATTTGAAAATATAAAAAAATATTTTTATTATTTTTATTGAACATATTTTAAAAAAGTGAAAAAATAAAAACCAGAGTTTATTAAGTTTAGCTTTATTTAACCCGGCTAGGAATCTTTCTAATGTTAATTTTAAAACTCCAATTTTAATTATATTTATTATTATTATAGTAATACTTTTATAATAAATATATTTTAATCATTTAATAATTACTTGTTCATTCCTATTTAAAAAAACTATATATCAATTATGTTTTTACTGTTTTCATTTTTACTAACCAAACGAGTTTTGAAAAACTGGAAATAAAAAATTATTTTTTGAAAGTGAAATAAAAAATAAACATAAAAAATATTTTTTAGAACCAAATGTAGTCTAAAACTAGAATTAAAGTTTTTTTTGTTTTTGTTTTGATCTCAGTTGGAATGATAATGCTTTTGGAGATGTTCCTTGAGCTAGCCCAATGGCTATGAGGCAAGCAAAGCATATGAAAATGGGCTATTTGTTGATTAATCCACAAGACCTGACCCATTGATTTCCAATGGTTGTGGTTCAGGTCAGCTCGGTCTGCACTGTGACCTTTTATTTTTGCCAATTTCAATTTCAAGGGTCTGCATGGCGCATATTTAAGGGTTAATCCACCATTTGTTTTCCTCTAATCCAATTGCTTTGGCCACCCAATTTCCTTGCACTGGTTTTCTTTTCTTTTATGTTTATGAAGCTTGAAGAGATTATTCATTGCGAAAATGACTAGAATTAGGCCATCTCAATTCACTCGGAGCTTTCTCTTGTTCAATATGATATTAGTTCTTGTGTATATTTAGATTTTGCTAATGAGCTGTAGCTCCTTGTAAGGGCATGCAAGTTCGTTGTATTTAGTTTATCTTGTCTAATGTTTTTTTAAATGTATTATAGGAATACCATCTTCCATTGCTCACCGGAGTGCGAATTCGCTATCCAATGGGCAACCTTTACTGGTAGCTCGGTCACCGTTATTGCCAACAACAAGGAACACTAAGAAATGTGGACCAATAGTAATGACGGGGTAACCGAAAGTTCAGTTCATTCAAGGAACTGATGAACAGACAATCCCGGATGTGAGGTTAACCAAGTCCAGAGATGGTACAAATGGCATGGCTATATTCAGATTCGATCAACAGTCGGTGTTCGACTCGTCCAGTGAAGTCAGTGACATTACTAGGTTCTACATGATTGATGAGGAATGAGTTCTTCAGTCGGTTGATGTGAATGCCAAATTCGTGAACGGGAAGCCTGCTGGGATTGAAGCAAAGTACATAATGCAAACTCCCCGAGAGTGGGACCGGTTCATGAGATTTATGGAGCGATACTCCAATGAATTGTGCAATTTTGTTTAAAGTATAACTCGAATGCAGGGGTTAGATTCCAATATAGGTTTCATGCAAGTACCTTATTGCTTCCATATGCCAACAAAATTTCCTGTTTCCCTTCTTTTTCGGTTTTCGAATCGTTTTCTTGCGTGCCAAGATGCCTGCTAGTTCCTTTGATGGCTTACCCTGGTTATGCTTATAGAATGTTGATTCAATTTACATTGATCGACAGATTTACTTGTTCTTGGCATCTGAATGTTCACCAATGTCCAATTGGCCAATATTTTTGAATTTCTACCCACTTAAACATGGTATTTGCTCAACACAAATATTGATACCATGAATTTTTCCAAGTTATGAGAAATTAAAATAGCAACTATAAAAAAAGTAGGTGGCTGAGCTGCTACTACTTCCAAGTGACTGAAATCGGACTTCGAACCCTATGAAACTTATTGTGAGCATTGATCCATGTTAATTCCCCTTCTGCAAAGCTTATCTTCTTCTTTTGAGTGTTCTTCCTTGATGTTACCCATATTCTGTAACTCAAACTTTGATTGATATGCTTGAATATCAATCTTCTAGGTTTGACTCTCACTTTAACTCCTTCAGGAGACTTCACTTGCACTGAATAAACAGAATAAGGATTCCCCACATTTGTCAGTCTCCTTGTGATCATCTTACTCTTCATTCCCTGCTTGAAAACCACTGATATGGAGGGGTAATTGAGGCTGAAACCCCTATTCATCTTTAAAATATCACTGCAACTAACATTCCTATGTGTGATTGTAAAGATTTCCGATCTCGTGTATCCAAGGGTGCAAAGATGAATGACATATTCATCTGGTCTGATATCGTAGATCAATCCCGGATCAATGGCTCTATTGGGGTTTACATGTCCGGCTCCAATGGCAAAGACAGCAGCTGGTTTGTTGCCATCCATTATTGGTTTTCCCCTATGGTCATATGCATCAGCAGATGTCATTATTGCAGATTTAATGGCAGCCGGAGTCCATCCTGGGTGTGCCTAGTGAACGAGAGCTGTGATGCCACTAGCATGAGGGCATGCCATGGAAGTACCGGACATGACGGTGAAATTAACTCTTCTAGTATCTTCTGGAAGGCCAGTGGGACCTAAGTTTTGAGGCCAAGCAGCAATGATATTAACCCCTGGAGCAATATTGAATCATCGTATAGGTTAGGTCCTCTGGCTGAAAACGGTGCTACTTCTGGTGCTCTTGACCTTCCTATAACAGTTCCACCAAATATGATTCGAGCTCTCGGATGACTGGTAGTGTTAATGTAAGTTTTTAGACGTACTGCCTCGGCATAACCGATCTCAGTTGCTGGTATGAGTTGAGCATCAATCGAGTCTTCCTCGAGGTTTATCTCTGTATTGGCTAATATCATGGCAGCACCACCGGCTTCTTTGACTGCTAGACCTTTCTCTGCCCTCCCATTCACTCCTCTGTCACAAACAACCATTTTGCCTAGTACTTTCGCCTTCGGAAGTGACCCTCTGAAGCAAACTTCGCTTCCATTGTTTCCACCAGTGACATAGACCAGTTCAACTTCTTTTTTTGGCACTTGGTAACCTTTTGCCTGGGAACAAAGACTCGCCGTAAACGAATTCTCCGTTTCCCATACGAACTATGGCTGGAAACTTCCGGTCAAGTGTGCCAGCACCAATGGTAGCAATCCAAGGAGCTATATTGGCAACCGAGCTTTGAAGTGGACCACTGTTACCTGCAGCACAAATCACTGATATCCCATGCTCGACCGCTCGAAAACTGCCGATAGCTATGCTATCATCAAAAAGTGGCAATGGGAAGCCACCCATAGATAGCGAAAGCACATCAACTCCGTCCGCAATTGCAACGTCCATTGCAGCTAGGATATCAGAACTGTAACAGCCGTTGAACCAGCAAACTTTGTACACTGCAATGTGGGTTCCAGGAGCCATTCCACTGGCCACACCGGCACCGTTACCGAGCACACTCGCCATTGGAACAGAAACTCCTCCGGCTGTGGATGATGTATGAGTCCCATGCCCGGAGGAATCCCTGGGTGATATATACTCGTCAACCATGTTTGCTGATGGGGACGCTGAGGAAACATGATGACCTTTTATAAAGAACCTAGCAGCAATGAGTTTTCGGTTACAACTAGTGGCCTTGAAATTTTCCCCTTCTTGGCATTTCCCTCGCCATTTTTTCGGAACCGGTGGCATTCCGTGATCGGCGAAACTAGGACTTTCAGGCCAAACACCGGTATCAAGCACCCCAATAATTGTCCCATGACCGAATCCGGATTTAACCCAAGCACCATTTGTACTAGAGTTAAGTCCCAAGAACTTGTAAGAATAAGTAGTATGAAGCTGATGCAGCCGGTCGGGTCTGACAGCAACAACATCAGGCAAACTTCGCAACATCTGTAGTTCAGTTTCACTTAGCTGAGCTGCAAACCCTTTGACGGCTGAACCATAAGAGTAAAGGAGACGAGCAGAAGGGTCTTCGTCGGAGGAAAGAGTTTGTTCGAGAAACGAGAGATGCCAATGAAGCTTAGTAGAAAAGAAGGAGAGCTCGTTACACCTTGTGGGTGCAACTGAACAATGTAAGTCTGAAGAGTGTCTCCATATACGGAAACCAAGCAGAAACAAAGAGCAGAAAAGAAGAGTTGTATTTTGGTTTCCATGGAGAAGTTGAGACAATGGTACTTGGATCTTGCAGAGGAACTGGGGGGGTATTTGAAGGTGGAGAAGAGAGATCAGACATGGAGTTGGGAACATGTCGGAGGTGTGGGTAAGAATATGAAACTCGTGAAACATAAGAGCTCTTCCTCACGAGGATCCTTTGTTGTCTGGGTTTTCTTGGAGGAGCTGAAATCACCAGGCTCCTGGCCTCGCGAGATGTTATGCTTGATTTTAATACATTCCCAGAGCACCAAAACTAAAACCATGGTTTTGCTTCAAATCTGTTCAAACATGGTTCCATCCCATCGGTATGTTAAGTCTTGTCGAACGGAAAATTTTAAAAAAGACGAAGATAATCGCCATTAAATGCTGGCTCAAGTGCATTAATGCAGACGCCTTTGAACTTATTATCCCATCTCTTTCATTATCCTTGTAAATTCTAACAGTTAGTTCAAACTGAAATCCAGTAGAATAATATTTTTCCATTCTTGATCCGGACTGAAGACCAATAAATGCCGAAATCAACATTCAAAGGAGAGGGGGTCACAAAAGGCTTTTGATATAAGCGTGCGTGGGAATGACGAGTAAAATTTGGCAGGGAATTACGACTAAATACAAGTGCAATGATGGAAAGGAACAACCGAATCCTAACCATAACAGCTTTCCACATATATTATCCATGCAATACAATTTCCTTTTAAATTCCTAATTCGGAAAAAAAAGGAAAAGGTCTGAAGCAAGTCCAAGAATTGGGAAAACATGGGGCCTAAACCCATAGGTCATTTTCTTACCCCACATGTATTTTTTGGTTATAATATATGGAAAATAGCTTGATACACAAGAATTTTAATTTTAGGGTGATCTAGGGATTTAAGTTATAGAATTTAGGGTTATAATTTAAGCTTTAGATTTTGGGGTGTTAGGGCTAGAGATTTAGGATTTAGATTTTATAGCTTAAATATGAAAGATTGTGTAATTATTTTTACACAGCTTGTGTATCAAAATATGACAAGTAATATATTATATATATACACACATATATACAAAAAATACACAGGTTGTTTTATAGTTTACACAGATCTTTTAGTTTCTAGGGTTAAAGTTTAGAGGTTTAAATCTTAGGGTTTAAAATTTAAGATTAGTGTTTAGAAGTTAGGGTGTATAGTTTATAATTCAAGGTTTAGTTTAACTATTCCATGCACAAGCGCTTGTGTAAACAACTTGTGGAAACTTTGTTTACACAAGCGCCTTAGTTTTAGGACCCTGTTTAGGGTTTAGGGGTAGTAGTTTTGAATTTAGGGGTTGTCGATAGAATTTCATGTTTATGGTTAAAATTTAAGGTTTATAGGTTAAAACATAAATCCCTAACCATATTACACTAAAACCTAAACCCTAACCCTAAACATTGAATTCTAATCTTAAACCCTAAATTCTAAACATGAACCGTAAATTCTAAATCCAACACTAAAACCCATAAACTTTAAACCCTAAGCTAAAACCCTAAACCCTAAAATTAAGATGCTTATAGAAACAAAAAATTTCTACGCATGTGTATGAGATAATAATATTTAGTTTATTAGGGTATAAGGTTAAAAATTTAGGATTGTATTTTATAACATATGTATCAAAATTTACCCATATATTCATATATAACATTTCTAATATCTTTGAGCAAGCAGATTCAATCGGTTAGCCAAACTGCTCATCTTTGTTCCTTATATTTCCTTAGATCATGGGTTCTATACTCACTATAAATAATCTCCCTTTTCTTCTTTTAGAGTCTCTCTTTTCGCTTCCTCTAAGTGTGATTAGGATTAGAATTAAAATTTATTAAAAAAACATTTCTAACCTCTTTCTTCCAGAAATTTCTAAAACATACAGTAGCAAAAGCCATCCTTTTGGTAGGGTTTAACTTGTTAACAAAAGCCTCAAAACCCTGACAAAACACAAGGTCTACTAGTAGTAATAAGGTGCTTAATAAGCATTTGATTTGATTAGTAGATGTATAGGAGATGAACGATAACGTGAAATAAGGAAGATAGTGATCCTAAATAAAATAAAAAATAAAGAATACAAAATTAGCGTAAAAAATTTAAACGGAAAAAATTACGAATAGAGAATAAGAACTTTCACTATGACAAAAAAAAAAGATTACAAGTAATTTTCACTTTAACACTACACGAAATTTTTGATTTACTTGTTGCGTCTTGTATTGCATCTATTTATAAGGATATACTATTATTTATAAAAACAAATTATATAAAAAACAATCCTAAAATAATTTTGGTTCAACTCTAACAATTATCAACATTTTAATTCAAGTAAGAACAAATTAACTCAAATTTGAAACTTATTTTTTAAAGTATAATTGTGCTCAATACATATACATTTAGAAACATATCAATATCGAAGTTATTTCTGCTGCTCAACTACCACATTAGCAATGAAGATAGCCACACAAATAAAAAGAGAGGAACTAATGCAAACATTACAATGCTACCAAACTCTGCCGTGCCACCGGTTGCCATCCTGCTAATTGACCTTGGAGCTGAACAACTCTCCTCCCCTATCTTCAAATCTCCAAAATATAGATGAACCCCTGAATTCTTGATCCTTATGTTGCTCCCCAACAAAACACAGCTATTGGTCCCTTGGACGTCGCTGTTGGTATAGAGATTGATGCACCAGCAACCTTCCGGCCGTTCGCCAGAGCTGCTGCAACGACGGATGAATGATGTCGCCCCGACATTGCTTCCTTCCAAGTTAATGCGGTTCAACGAGCCTAAGCTGATTTCTGGAGTAGTTCTGGTGGTGGATTGTGTCATTGTTTGAGATAGCTTTGTTTTTTGAATTGTGTCGAGTAATAATAAAAATCAGAGATTATGAGTCCATTTTCAACGGTTTTGCTTTGCTTGCACTATGAGGTGTGTTTTTTCACTTTTCGCCAGCTACAAGAAAAACACAATGTTCCATACTTGTATTGTAAGGCCAAAAAATGACTTGGAAACACAACAAACCTTAGGAAGGGATCTAGGAATATTTAGCTTCACAATTACATGACATAAAAACTCGATTTAACACGAAAACGACAACGAATTCGAGAAAACCACCGAAGCAGATGGTTTCTTCTAACAAGAGAAAACTTGCCACCGAAACAAATACTATGATTTCCTTCAACAAGAGGAGATAACCAACACCAAGGAACTGAAATGAACCTAGGGTGAAAATTAAGCAGGAATATCAGAAAATTATAGAAATCTGAACCGACAAAATGGAAAATAATCGAAACTTTCAAGTAGGGGCTAAAAATTTTTATCATCGAAGCTTAAATAAAAATAGAGACTGTTATATTCGAACTGTAAGAATAATCAAACTGTAATCATATCAATAACTCTGAAATACCAAAAATATCTGATATTTTACAAAACTTTAAATATAATTAACTCTCATTGATATGTATACCTACTTATCTTATTATCAATATTCTAGTCCATCAAAATATTTATATTTTTTGTTTAAACATTATTGCGTTTGATGACCTCTTTAGTAATTTACCCTTTTTTATTAATTAAGAGTATATAATTTATTTATCTCTTTATTTATGTCGTTCATGTTATACAAATACTTGTTTCCCTTCAATGTTAAGTGTATTGAGCATATAATTTGTAAATTGAAATCGAGCATATATTTGATTAGTAAAGTAGTAAATTTTGTTTATCTTTTTGACATGAAAATTCGCCAAAACTCATAAGAATCCGACGAATATATGTATGAGGACGAAAAATCACCGAACATATAATCGGAATTACCCAAAACACCTACAAGTATTGAAGACGAAATAAAAAATACAAAACCGTTCTCACATCGACCAATTCACACCCCAAAACGAACCTGGAATAACTCAAAAGGTTCCTTCCCATTTTTATTACGCTTGAGATTTGGATATTGGGTCATATTGCTTTCGACCAACCGGATCCTTTTTTTCTCACTTTGAGCCATGGAAAATGTGAATGAACTTCAACAAATTCGAAATATTTACAACATCCACTTCTTCAGGTGTAGCTGCAGCGGTATATTGGATATAACTGAAGGAGAAGAGAGCGAGAAAGAGAAGTTTGAAAGCAAAATTCATTGCGTCAAAGCCAATAACTTTAAGTTGCAACCAGAGGAAATGAGACAAAATTTATGTTCTTCAGTCTACAACTGAGAATTTTTGCCAGTAGAAGAAAGAGTGGATCTGAACTAAGTTCGACTCTACAAATTGTCCTAACTACAGTGGAACATATGTCCTAACCACTAGTTTATTGCACATCTTTGAACAAATATAAACCGTCCAACCTTTCTTTCCTTTGGTGTATTATTAACGAACTCTACCCGTCCGACTTATTTTCCACTACAAAGTTATGCCGAGTTGCTAAGCGCTAACTGTGCATGAATACCCCAAATTCACTCAAGGGGATGAGTTAACTTGAAATTACCTTGACGTAGAAATTACTTTTCCTCTACTTTGAGGTTTCGGTTTAATGTCTTGGATGTGCAAATCTGTCTGCTATTCGTAGCCGAGTTTGCCAACTGCTGAGCAAGAGAAGCAGCAGTAGCTTGTTCACTCTTGGATAGAGCCTCGGCTTCTAATGCCCAAGATGAAGAATTTTGGGACAGGCAATCTGTTTCAAAATTCTGTTATACCGCTTGATCTTGATGAATACTCGGTTACCAACTTTAGAAACATGGATGATTTGTCCTCGAGGAGACGTTGCGGAGTATCAAACTCTGCAACTCGACCTGTGAATAAGTTTCCAATTCATTGGGAAAAAGTTAAAAAGATTCTCAATCACTTTACATCGATGAATAACACTGAAGAATCTCAAACTTTAAGACTAAATATTAAAAGATATGGCTTTACATACCGTCACTTAGCACCAAAACAAGATCACTGTCGATTACTGTTGGAATACGATGTGCAATAGTGCAAACTGTGCAGTTCTTGAACTCCGTTCGGATGATCTTCTGTATGAGATTGTCAGTGGCAGTATCAACTGATGCCGTAGCTTCATCTAGCACAAGTATTCTCGCCTGTTTGAGCAAAGCTCGACCCAGGGAAACAAGTTGCCGCTGCCCCACACTCCAGTTATCTCCATTTTCTAAAACTGCATATTTTTACATCAAATAAAAAATGATCAATTAACCCACATGCAACTTCAAAGGGCTTTTGCCTCTCCTTACATCAATGGTGTCCAGGAGGGATGGTACAAACCTAGTGCATCGAGCTTGTGGTCTTTCTCCCGAATAATGTCTCCAAGCTGAGACTTCTCAAGTGCCTGAGACAGAAAATTTCAGTACTTAATTTGGTGCACAACATTCAACATGATCATATTTCAAGAGTCAGCAAATCATATTTCGGCATGCCAAGCATTAATGTTCGGGAATTGTTTTGTTGCTAAGTGATGAAATAATAATCAAGTGAAAAGAACATTGCAATGTTTCTATAACTACTAATTACTTCAGAGGTGAAGAACATTGAGAAAGTTTATGAAGAGATAAATGCTAGAACTTGTATGAAGAAACCTGCGAACTTAACAAAACTGGTGAGTATGCAAGTGAAACCTATACCTCCCAAATATCATGATCTGAATGCTCTTCAAGAGGATCAAGATTGCATCTAATAGTTCCTTCAAATAAAGTAGGATCCTGGGGTATGATACTAAGACGGCTACGAAGGTCATGGAGCCCAATTGTTGAAATGTCGATGTTGTCTATAATGATTTTTCCACCAGCTGGCTCAATCAATCGGAACAATGCTTGGATCAAAGTAGATTTACCGCTGCCAGTACGCCCAACAATTCCAATCTTCATGCCGCCAGGAAATGCACAAGATACCCCATGAAGCACCACGGGAAGATTTTCCCCATATCGTACCTTCAAAACAAGGATATAAAAAGAAATGAAAAAGTCAGCATGCGGTGTCTGTAATATTTAAACAGAGAATGTTTTAGCCTTTTTCTCCAACATCATTGGAAAAATGAAACCATGCATCCTCCATTGATCACACAGTCCTCTACAATCTCTCTCTCTCCTTTTTTGGGATGATAAAAAAAATCATTAACATGATCCAAATCTCCAAATTAAGTAGACTTCATCAAGCAAGGGGGAAGAGAGTACAAAGATGATAAAACTGATATTCAGTTTTTAGCAAGGAGTTCTTCAAATGCCACTAGATTGTACAATATCGTGCAATGAAGAACTACGGGGAAAAGATCCAACGAAGAAAGAATGACATATGTATGTTGCAAGTAAAAACAAAGTACTGCATGTTGTCATGAACAACAACTGGATACGGTATACCTTCAAATCAACCAACTCAATTGTTCCATTTTCGGGCCATGAGGATGGAGGGCGGGAGTTTTCAATAACAGGAGGAGCTTCGCTTGGAATTTGGCTGTACTGATAAATCCTCTCTATGGAAATAATTTTATTCTCAAGCTTGCAAAAGCTAAGTATCCACCGAGATAGCCGTGCATTTAAGTTAAGGCCATATGTCACAGCAAGGCCTGCCATACCTGTTTAGAAGCAGCAGGAATCATTAACATCAACACCGGGTTTTTTTCATTTTTGTTGATATATCTGATATAGTCTTATACTAATGAAGTTTGTCTGGCTCTCCACCTCTTGAAGGATCACAGAGAAAATTGTCTTTCATACCCTAAAGCATAGTAGAAAAAGGAATGCACAACAATGTAACTAAAAGTACCCGAGAATTCTAAGGGTCCTCATAAAAGACACAGTGCAAAGCAATCTCTTCTGAAGGATCACTTCAGAATACCATATACCTCGACCCTTGTGAAAATGAAAAAATGATAGGGCCAGGATTTTAGGATTGGGTGTGCACTCTGCAGAACAAGATTTTAACAACGTGAATAAGGAATTTCCAAAGCTACAACACACCAATCATTTACTTGCCTTTGCAAGCGAGATATCAGTTTTACTTTAAATTTGCAGTACATATCACTCAGGACCACTCGAATTTCTTTAAAAAACAAGCAGAAAAATAAAATTATAGTGCAAAAGATTTGCTTACTTGGATCAATAGTTCCATGTGGAAAACTCACGAGCAAAATCATGCAAAATGCAAATACAAAGGTTGAAAGTAACTCCATCCGCAGGCAGAGCCATTCAATGGCTGCAATACTGCAAAAGAATGGGCGAGCAAAACAATCAAGAAGATAAAGGTTTTTCTTCATGAACCTTTTCTCCTGTCCAAAACCCCTTATTGTGGCTGCTCCAGCAATTGATTCACCAAAAAGATGAATGATTGGAGACTTTTGGATGCTAACAATGCGGACTAGTTCCCTCGATGAAGCCATGTAGTATTTCTGCAACCAGCAATAAGTGAGCAATTCATCAGACTTGAAGAACGAGAAAAGCAGAATAGGCTAAAAGAAATAAACTAGTAAATAAGGTGAACTACCTGCATCCACAAGCAAGCAACAGCCATCGGGACAACAAGCAGCAGAACTTGCCAAGTAACTTCTGTCATCACACCAACAATCCCGAGAAGCTGTATTGTTGTTGAAGCAAACCCACCAAGTCTAAAAGGAATATCAAGGTCCACAACACTTTGATCAATAGAGACCTGCGATTTTACAAAAGACCAACACCATATAATCTGAATAAATGAAACTGGACAACGGCAAAAAGAAGATTTTGCAATTTAAAAGTAAAAAATAATAGAACAAAAAAACTTGCTCGATTCAAGATACGCCCAGCAGGAGTTGAATCAAAAAAAGACATTGGAGCACGAAACACACTTCTAAGCATATTGAGAAACAGTTTTTGTGCAGCTGCTAGACCAAACGTGGCTACCAGAACAGCCCTGACAAATATAAACCAAGAACTCCCAAAAGCAAGGGCCATATAAACAACAAGTAGGACCATAGGACTGACTTTTGCTTCGTCTCCTTCAGTCTGGGGGTTAGCCCATGCCATCCACCAGTTACTAGCTATTTGAAGGAACTGAAATAATGTTTGTGCAAGAACAATGAGCGGTATCAAAATGCCTTTATATGCAGCTGCCATATATGATAAGTACACCTTCATGCTGACTCTTCCTTTTACCCTTTCCTCTTCTTGAACAAGCTGTTTTTTCCTCCGCTTTTTTGCTTTCTTTTTCTCTTTAATTGCTTTCTGGTCTGAAGCTGATGCACCATCTTCAACTTCCTTTGCCAAACTGTCAATATTATTTCCAGCAGAATCACATTTTTTATTCAGTATTGTTGTACCATCAATAAGCAAACTTTCATCCGAGTCTTCTGATGAGAAACTCGGAATATCCATTGCTTCAATAGCTTCATGGTGAGCTGAGACCAGAGCGTTGAAATCAGTGCCTGCTTGTAAAAGTTCATCATATTTTCCTGCCTGTATGATGCGACCTTCCTTAAGAACCTGAAATGTTATCAATGACACGATAATAAAATATTCTGAACACCGTACTAAAATGGTCTATTAAGAAAGAAAAAAAAGGGGGAAGCAGAAAAATATAGTGGATCCCAAAAAACACAACTGAGTCTTATATTACACAATAACTCTAAAGAAAGCTCATTACATGAAAAAAAAAATTGACAGGAAATGAAGTGTTTTCGGTCAAAAAACCTATGTCCAACAGATTTAAGTTTGGCCTCCCTGTAAAGGTACAATCAATCTCACATGCTATTATTTAGATCACGCTTTCTTTTCTACTGTTCAGATGTCAAAAACAACAAATATATCTAATTCATTATTTAGATCACTCTCTATTCATTAATTATACATGCCACCGATGTCAAAATACATAAGGAAATTAATATATAAAAAATGTATACAGAGTCCATTTTATCAATAACTTGGATTGTTTTTTTTTCTTTTATAACAATAAAAACTAACACCTAACCAGTTACACTATCTAAAATGTTTGCATCAAATTTTCTTCAGATCATATAGAAACTTAAGCACACAATGTGCTATGGAGTGAATTTTTAGTAATTACCATGCATTTATCCCATGATAAAGAGTGCACTTAAAGCATACAACATTGCATACTGGAGTCCTAGCTAAAAAGAAAAGAAAAAAAATTCCATACCAGTATCAAATCAGCAGTGGGCAGAAATTCAACTTGATGGGTCACAAAAACAACAGTCTTACTCGCAAGTGCTGTCATTATGTATTCCTGCAGTTCCAAAAAAAAATGACTTGTCAGCCAAATTACATTGTTATGAACAGCAATATGTGTGGTATACTGATTGGGTCAGACCTTGAATAGATCTGAGCTGGTATGAGCATCAACAGCACTGAAGGGGTCATCAAGTAAATATATATCAGCATCTTGATAAAGTGCCCTTGCAAGCTGCACACGTTGCTTCTGTCCACCACTCAGATTTATACCCCTATCTCCAATTATGGTCTGATCTCCATGTGAAAATAGTTCAAAATCTTTCTTCAGGGAACAGGCATGGATGACATTCTTGTATTTAGCTTTATCCATTGGACTACCAAAAAGAATGTTCTCTTCGATATTTCCAGACTGTATCCAAGCAGACTGAGACACATAGGCAGCAGTACCGCACACTCGAACCTGTTCGAACATCGAATCGAAAATATAGCAAATCTAAAACCCTTCCCATTGTAAGGGGGAGAAATTGTAAATAAAAAAGAACAGAATTTGAGTTAGAAAATGGTTTTAAAGTATTATGAACCAGACTTACTTCACCAGAGATTTTAGGAATCTCCCCAAGGATGCAAGAGAGAAAGCTCGACTTCCCAGAGCCAACCATGCCACAAACTGCCACACGCATCCCGCTTTCTACTTTCATTTGTATTCCAGATAAGGTGGGTCTTGAAGAAGAGGACGAATCCCAGCAAAACTCACCATCCTTGATCTCTATAGCCACCTTTGACATTCCTTGGGGAAGAACAATGGTAGCATCTTCCTGCAGTTCTTCTTCCTGCAGGAATCCAGATATTCTATCAAGAGAGACCTTTGTCTGAGCCATCATAGAAACCAGGTCTGGAAAATTTCTAAGTGGCTCTTGAAGGATTCTGAAAGTGGCCAGTGCTGAAAGAACACTGCCTGCTGTGAGTTGAGTTCCCAACAATATAGATGTGGCAAATGTAACAGCCGCAACAAATATTGGGGAGCTCCAGAAAATGAATGTAATAAAGGCCTGTGAATAGAGAGCTTTCCGTAGCCACCTGAATTCTACATCCCGCATCTCCTCCAATGCAATACGGTACCTCTCCTCCCAAGCTTGTAATTTCAGAATCCTCATGTTCCTTAGACACTCGGAAGTCTTCCTCATCCTTTCATCCTTGGCAGTCATTAACTTGTCTTGATAATCTTCTTGGACCTTCGCCAAAGGAACAGTAACAATGATGGATACAATGGTTGCAACCAGTGTGGCAATGGAAGCAATACCGACATTTTTATATAATATCGCAAGAGCAAGAATTATTTGCAAAGGAAGCATCCAAATGTCATGGAGATACCAAGAATAGTCCCCCACTCTTTGAACATCAACTGCCATGTAATTAACAATTTCTCCACTGGTATGACTTTGTTTAGCTAAGCTCGAGAGCTTCAACCCCTTGTGATACACCATTGCCGTTAGAGCTGACCTAACATGCATACCCAAAATGTCAACCCCGAGATACCACTGCCTGGTCGTTAGTGTCTCTACGAACTTCGATACAAAAAATATTCCAGCAAGCACATAACCTTCATGAGGGAAAGTCTCCTTCCCTCCTAGATAATCAACGAAGTAACTTATCATGTATGGGCCCACATAGGAAACAAGAGTGTTCAACAAAGCAAATACAGCATTACCGGCTGCTTCCTTCCAGAATGACTTCAAAATTGCCCAAGCCAAAGAAGGTTGCTTCGACTGGTTTTCATCCTTCAGTTTTTCCCAATTCGAATTCAAAACCTTATAATTAGTCTTGGCTCGATCTTTTGGTGCAAGAAGGGGAATGTCCTTAAGCTCAAGCGGTCTCTTTGCACCAATTGAAAGAAGTGGATTAAGCCAAGAAAGTATAGTCAAACTAAAGAGCCCAGCATCACTATAAGGAGTTACCTTAAGACACCCTGCCTCTTCTTCAAGCAAAGGCTCCTGAAGGTCAGAGTTTCTATACACTTCTATACCGGTTGCACCTCTAATTCCAACAAAGCAAAGAAATGCAAGAGCTGGGGTCACAGCAAAATTGGCCACAACATGAGAAGTCAGGTGGTTCGAACCACTAACTAAGAATGATTTCCCATCAACATACAAGTTAAACACGCAAATCACAAAAGAAATAACCCACCATACTCTCAACAACAAGGGGAATTTCTCCAACCCCTTAAACTTACAATGGAGAGCTGAAAAACTCAACACAGACCACGCTAAACCTTGGGCAGCAGGCAAGGCAATAACAGACCAATCCACAACTTTCCCATCAACAGCCTCTCTTATCAAACCAAACCCATCGAATCCTAGCACTACAACTTGCACAAGCAGCACATAGAAACAACAAAATACAGAAAACTTAAACCCAGTACTGACTGTAGCATCCTGAACTTCACCGTCAACACTTATGCTTCTCCTAATTGGGCTTGGATTCCCAACAAAATCATCTTTAAGAAATCGAGTTCGACCGACACAGACAAGTATTTGCCTTGCAGATATTAGGAGAAGGAACAACAGGAGAAGTGTCAGATTGATGCAAATGGTGGATAGTTCCGATATGGGCAAACCTTGATTTGTCCCCAGAAGGAAGAAATGTAGTTGTCGGCCGGCGGAGAATGAAGAAGAATAAGCTGCAATGCTATTCAGCAAAGGAGTAAAGCCCATTGTTGGAAAAGGTGAGTTTTTCGTGAAGGAGAGACGTGAGAAACAAGCTGAGTCGGTGGCTTTGTCGATGAATCAAGTAATAAGAGAGATCAAACCGTGTGAAGAAGAGCATCTCACCATCTGAAGAAATGAAAGGGGCAAAAAGAGCAACAAAGAGAAGAAAAAAAGTTATTTAGAGATGGAATCTGCAGACACACACATGAAAACAAATAGATTTTAACAACACGAAAAACGAAGAGTGAAATCTAACGGAACAGAAACGATTCCTTATATTATCTGTCTCATATCTCTGTATGATATCTGGTTGAGAGACACGTAGGGGACAAATAAAGGGTACCAAAAGTCAAAACGAAAACTGAATGAAAACCAATATCTGAAACCAAGAATAAAACAAATTTCTAAACAAAACTGAACCTGGGTTTTTGTCCTTTGATCAACAGGAACATGATGTCTGGCTCACTTCTCTTTTTTCCCCAAAAAAATCAATCCTTTGTGTCTGATATATGAAAGGAGTAGCACTCTTACACCAGCATTCCAAAATCAAAATGAATCATATCATTGAATTAAGATGCCGAACAGGCTAAACCCAATAAACCATATAGAATGTGAAGAAAAAGAAAGAAAGACAAAAAAAAAGAAGAAGATAGAAGAGACCTATGAAATGTGTCTATGCTTATATAATATGAAGAGAAAGAGAAAGGGAGAGATGGTTGTAGTCTCTTTTTTTGTTGCGGAAATTGGAGAAATATTAAAAGTGAAATGTTGCTTTTTCCTTATTAAAATTTCCGTGTGGAAAAACTCCTGGTTTCTACAAAATAAAGGATCAGTTTTAGTTAGTAAGGCTTCTAATTTTGTAGTTTTTGAATTAAAAAAACACAGATTTTGATGATCATGAAAATGATCTCTTCCTATATTGTCTTAATAAGGAAAACATCATATCGTGTTTTGTTTTTGTTCTTTTCTATTGAATAATTTGTTTTTGTTTTTGTGTTTGTGTTTGTGTTTGTGTTTAGCCGGTGGTAATGGCGGTGACCGTAGGATGGGAGTGGGCATGAGCACATGAGTGCAATGTCATCGTTTTAAACTTATTATTAGATGCAGCAGTAACAAATTTCATTAATTTTGTGTCTTAATTTTAAATAATATTTTTATAATATTTTATTTATAAATCATATCAAATATAAAAACATATTTATTTTAATATTAATTATAAAAACTATTTAAAATTGAATTCGGTTGAATTCTTAGAAGAGAGTTAAACTGGTGTAGATAAATAAAAGATTCAATTTATGGTATATGGTTTATGAGTTCAAGTGTTGGGGCTTCAAATTTAGGGATGGTTGTTAAAATTTAAAGTTTAGAGTTAGAATTTAGTATTTATAGGTTAGAGTTTAGTTTTTATGATAATAAGGGAGAATCCAAGTTTTAACCTATAAATCTTAAATTCTAACCCTAAACCCTAAATTATAAACCACTAAACCCTACACTCTAAATTGAATATTTAAACCCTAAAATTAAGGCGCTTATATAAACTAAAAATTTGATCAGACAGCACACCAAATAATTACTCATGTTTTATAGGAAAATTTACATTACATACCTTGAGATTTTAAAAATTTGAATTAAACCCCTTTAAAAATGTTAAAAAAAATCTTATGAGGTCTTAAAAATTAATGTTTTTAATCAAATAATCTCTCAAATTTGTTAAATATTTTATCAAGCCTCCTATAAAATTAAAAATTTTAACTAGACTTTTAAAATTTCCAAAAAAAAATCTTAATAAATCACTTAATTTTTAAAAATTTTGATTAAACTCGCCCCAACCGATTTTACCCCGATATCACTTTTTTTTTTTTGCTGGATACCAAAGATATATCACTTAAATAAAATTCCTCCAACACTATTTTTATATTAACAATTAATTCTGGAATCCGTATTTTATTATAATTGAGTTGGCTCTGAATCTAAGGCCTTTTTAAAGAATACCCCACTTGGCTTTCGTGGCAGAAAACACAAGCAGTCAGGTAAAAACAAAAACAAAGGGAAAGGGGTCAGTAATGGATCAAACTGTAAAGTTATGGGCGCCAACCTTTGTGTGTGTGTGTTTTTCAACTGTGTTCAACTTTATCTGCCACACCACTTTTCAAATTTTCTTTGCCAGTTTACGAGGAATATAAAATAATTATACTATTAAAGAAGGAAAAAACTTAAATTTTAATTTACACAATTTTTTAATTTTAGGAGTTAAAATTATAATTTAGAGTTTAAATGTTAGAGGTTTAAGGTTTAGGGTTTGGAATTTAAGGTGTTAGGGTTAGAAATTTTACACAAGCCGTATATCAAAGTTTTACCCTTAAAGAAAATGATGAACGAACAATATTTTACACTTACGACTAACAACAAGTTGGTCTAACTAGATGATTATTAAATCTTTTAAATAATGTCATAAATTCAAATTATGACATAAATAAAAAGCTTAAGGTTGTAAGAAGCCTTTGAACTTTTGAAGAAAAATCAATTAAGCCATTGAATTTGTTTTTGCACCCAATTAAGCTCTTGAACAAAAAAATAATTATCAATTAAGTCATTGAACTAAAAAATTGAATCAATTAAGCCCTTTGACCAATTTTGATCATTAAATTTTGACAATTTTTTTCTTCAAATGTTACTGGCACATGATACACTACGGTTCTATAGTGTTGCATTTACAAAATTTTTCTAAAAAGTATTTTTTTATAAATTTTATAAGTTTTTTAGAATTTTTAGAATATTTAAAGAATTTTTTAAATAAAATAAAAAATTCTGAAAAATTTCAACTAGAAATACTGTGACATAGTGCACTGCAACAGTTGATCGAAAAACTGTTCAGATTTAATGGTTAAAATTGGTCGAAGGGCTTAATTGATTCAGTTTCTTAGTTCAAGGGCTTAATTGATTAAATTTATCGGTTCAAGGGCTTAATTGGATGCAAAAAAAGTTCAAAGGCTTTATTGATTTTTTTTCAAAAATTTAAAAGCTTATTTATACCCTTAAGCCTAAATAAAAAAATGAGTTATGAGGGTCACTCTTATATTGAGTCTCTGTAAAATATAATTCAAATTAATTGGCCAATGAGTCAGATACTAATAATTAAATAAAAATATTACACAACTACTCATATTTAAACTATAAAATATAAATTTTAAATTTCTAATCATAAAAGTCTAAACTCTCATCTTAAATTTTAAATTATAAATGCTAAAATAAACCCATAAACTCTATTTTTTAAAAAAATATTTTTTTTGATTTCATGACACACATTAGAGCTTCGAGTGATTTTATACAACAAAACATATTAGAGTCGAAGTTTTTTCAAGCCCAAGCTCTTCCACATTTTCCTTACATTCATTCTCCAGCAATCATTTAGAGTCGAATTTTTTTAACGGTATTTAATCTCGAATTTAAAATCCCTCTTCCGTTTCTTTTTGGGCCATTCATAAGAAGAATAATGAGACAATTGTCTGAACCTATTGATGCCTCCATCTTTCCAATAGCCTTAGGGTTTTTGAAAATGGAGATTGCTTACAAAGACGTGAAACTGTATAATGTCCGCACATTGAGTAATTCTACCGTACGATATGTTATAGTACAGTTACGATACGATATTAATTAAAAATATTATAAAATTTAAAATATAAAATTAAAAATATAATATTTTTAATATTTTTAAAATTTTAAAATGTTATCAGAAGCGATTAAATTATTTATATTTGAAGTTAAGTTTCGATAATTACCACCAACCGAAAATGTTACCAAATAGTGTAACATTTTTAATTTTATATTTCAAAAATTACAACATTTTCAGTTGATATCGCATAATAATCATACCGTACCTTGTCGTATGTTAGACACGCCAGTCCACATTACTTTAAAATGTCCTTTTTGTTATTTATCGATCTAAGAGTTAGGTTTAGAGACATGTGATTCACATCATACGTGGTAGCTCTATTATCTTCAACTCCCAAATTGTTGTTTAAAATAATAAATGGTGTTATCATATCTATAAAAAAAAATACTTAGGTTAGATATATTTTAAAATTTAATATTGTAACTAGTCAAACGCGGTCTTCTACACCCACCGAATGCAATACATATTAATTATTAAACGTCTACTTAACCATCATTTTCTTTAGGAACAACCTTTCTCGATGTGGTTAGGTTGCACTACAAAATTAATTAATCAATCCCCATCATCTTTTCTCAATTTCTCTTCCAGTTTTTCGGACTTTACCATGATTAATTCAGACATTTTACGTCACACACCTAATTATAGTGGATAAATTTTTTAGTGAGAATTTTCTGCATACATAAGAACTCAAACTCGAGACATGTTTAAACTTTATCAAGCTGTTGTCTACTAGAACCAACCCCATTCGCAATCCTCGTTATTTTTTACTTTCAATACATACCATCGTTTATACAATTTTCAAACGCAGAATTCGTTTAAAACTTTTGTGAAACCTTCAAATCGAGCTTAAACAACAATTTTATTTCATGTCGTTCAAAATTCAGTGAAGCTTTTTAATATGCTGTTTTAATAGACGTTGATTTTTTTAAATCTTTATTTCCACGATTTATTAAAAGTGAAAAGAAAAAGAAAAGCTTAACAAAAGTAATATTAAGATGGATATCGATGATTGAATAGTGTTGAATTTGACTTAAGTATGGTGATATTGAATTGGACATTTTAGATTTTGAATTTGCTGCTTGTTATATTTTATTTGTGGATTGTTGATGATTTCTTTTCTCGATGTATTTGATTTTCTGACCACGTACATGAAGATATTTTAGGTACAAAGGTATGCTTAAATTTTTTGTAATAAATTTTATAGGTACAATAATTTATTGTTCTTGTGTTTAGATGTTAATACAATAATTTTCAGCTGTTTTACCCCTATAAGTAAAAATATAGGGAGAACCCAACAAGTGGTTCGAGTAGAAAAAATAGATGATGTTCATCTTAAGAGACTAAAGTTTAAATCGTTTTGTCTGTAAGATGTATGTACATTATCAAAGGTTAAGAATATATATAAACATATATATTACCATATAATTATGTTAAAATGATATTTTGATTATTTTCAAACTAAACAATTAACTCGTAATACTAAGCCGGTAAATATAAACCATCAAAATTTTAGGCCTGATTTCATTTATATATGAACTAAAAGATAATTTATTGGCATCAATTTCGTGTTCATTTTTCGGTGACAATTTAAAATTTGATTCGGTATAAGTGAAATGAAAATTCTGTTTAAAGGGGAAAATAATTTGGTATTTGGAGTACTTGTAGAAAATTAGTTTAATCACCTTGGTTATAAGAAAAAAAAAAGGTAATTTCATTTTTTTGAAAAATAAGAAGGTCAGGGACGGATACGGAACTTTATGTTAGAGGGGGCATCGCCCTATAGAATTATAGGAGAGTCGAACTTATAAAATTTTAAGAAGGGCGAAAATAGATTTTTAATAAGAAAAACATAAAAAATTTCTATTTTTTTAAAATTATATAAGAATTTCAAAATTTTAAGAGGAAGCGACCGCCCCTCCAGCTCCTTCTAAATCCATCTCTGAATAAGGTAATTTCATTAAATATAAATAAAATTAATCTAAAATTGAATTCGAAGAGCATAATATTAATAGCTTCACTTTTATTTTTTTAAATAAAATTTTCAAATAAAAATAATACTCCACGTGTAGCAATAGCCGGTAGATACTAATTCAATCGCAATTTCTTTTTTTCTTTTTGTTCAAAATCGCAATTTCTTTTTATAGAACATAATGTATATTAATTTAATTTTAAAGTAAAGATTGGTGCGATACGGGTCAAACCGACCTGTGTGAACGACGGAATTACTTTTGGCGGTTTAAGACTTTAAGGGTACGTACGGTTGGTCACCGCAACGCAATTCAAAGCAAATTTGTTCTTTTTCTTTTAATCACAAACTTGGAATTCAAGTTCTTGGCAATATATTATTAAATTGTTAAGTCGGATAAAAATACTTTTAAATAAATAAAATATTTATTCTAAATATAGTTTTTGAAAATATAAGAAATCGTTGTTTGAATGATGAAAACAGTAATTTTACTATAAATTTCAACTTTTAAAAATTACTTTTCAACTATTTTTATTTTAAAAAATATTGTATCGAACATTTTTAGACATTCAATTAATGAAATCAGATAGTTAAATAAGTTAATGCAATTCATTATTAATTATCACTAATATAATTCATTATGGTATTCAGTAGTTGTCAAACAAATTGTTATTGGTCCGAAAAATCCAAAAACTAGTTTAAAACTCAAGGAATAGCATGCTCTTAATCTACTTTTATTAATCGGTAAAACTTCTTCATGTGGTCCCGAAACACTGACAACCATTTGTCTAGAAAAGGCTGCATTTTAATTGAGAAATAAATGGTTTGTTCATAAAATAAGTTGAAATTTATTGACTTAATTATACAAACTCTTTTTATATCCATTCTTAGTTGTTGTAATTTGTTTTATTTGATTATCTAGGCGGCTGATTTAGGCAAATTTTGGAGAATAATCCAAATAAAAATTAATATTAAAAATATAAGGACTGTTAGGGATATTTGGGGATATACAATATTTTTTACGGTGTAAATGATATCCTCTTTTTTTAATAATTTTTCCCTCTAAATTTATTATGCACGTACACATTTTAAATTAAAAAGTATAAAAAAACCTATGACGCTATCTGCATATATCACCTGTACTCTCACTATTTATTTTGTCGTAAATTTTAAAATAAAACTCAAACATTTCATTTTTCTAAAATTAATTTTAAGGGGAAATATTCTCCGGTTTTCCCGCTGATTTAAGAAATGAGATAGTTGGAAATTAACATCAGTCCACCTCCTCGGGCGATGGTGATGGATGACGACTTGACGCACATATGCACCCAAGTGATGATGCCGTGGCAACCTTACTCGTTTTCCACTTTTTCTATAAAAGCTAATGTAATAAAAACAAATCATATTGTCCTACTCATCTTTAAATACCAATTTCAATTACTTTAAGAAGACGAAATAATAAGTCAGGGTTTGCCTTCTATATTTGCATTTTGTTCTGTTGAAGTCCATGACTTTACACAAAATATCATTTTCGAAGTTCGAATCTTGTGTCACATATCGACATTGTTAACAAATGAATGTTTAAGTGTAAAGTAAAATAAATAAATAAATAAATATAAAAGCAACGAAATGTTATTGTTATTGTCATCTTTTTGCCTTTTATCTTTGGCAATGCAACTAAAGAGGGAAAAAGGTGATGAAGCTGAAATGGAAGCAAGCAATGTCCATCGTATTCACATGCAATATAATCCATAAACAATATTTATGAATATAATAATAGTAATAATGGAGGAAATACAAAATAAAGTATGTATGTGCATTGTGATGCATGCATGCGTCCTTTTTCTATCACCAAAGAGTGTTAAATCAGAGTATATTCTTCTTGTATTCCCTCCCACACTCCCAAATTAATTTGCACATATATCTAAGTTAATTTCAAACTTTTTTTATTACTAAAATATTATGTGAATATTTTTTTAAGCATCTAACTTTTTTTTATTGTACTTAAATAATCGTTCATTTTTATTTATACTTAACTATGCTATAATTAAAACAAATATCGATTTATTTAAGATTTTATTTAGATATAAGGTTTATTAGGTACAATTTAATCATGGCAAACTTATTTTGCGATTTGAGGTTGTTGTTATGGTATTGTTACGTTGCGCTGCAGCCCTTGTCGTATTTTCAATGCTATTTTGCATGTGGTTTTGTTGCAATAGGTTACATCAGGTGTAGATGAATTTGTTATTACAGTCTTACAGATTGCGTGATGGAGTGAGGCATTGCTCTTTTTTAGTTTCGTTTTGTTGTGAGGAGTTCCTTGCGATCGAGTGGTGCATTAGAGTTGGCTCGTTTTCTTAAGTATTTTTTATTTTGTTGCGCTTATTTTCATAATAGTTCAATTTATTTGTATTAGTAAATCGAAAATAATTAAATTCCTGAATTAGAAAACTTAAATAAACCTTTTTATATATAATTATTTTAATAAATTTCTATAATATAACTATTTTTAAAGAACTAGAAGTTTATCTTAAAAATTATTTGTTTAAATAAGATAAACTATTTAAAAATAATATGTTTTGTTATAAAATAAGTATTATTTACATGTATATGTGTTTCGAATACTAATATAAAAATAAAGGTCACAGATTTTCATTTTAAAAAGAAGACAATTATCATGCTTTTAAGTGTGATAAGATTTTAATTACAGATTTAGACTAATATAAAGGAGAAATCTTTTCAATTCGTAAGTACATCCCCGAATTGGGATATTGGGATTAAACAAATTGATATATTTTTTGTTTCCCAAGGCATTTATTGGATTTTTTTTTTGTCTTTGTAAAGATTGTTATTCAAAATTCAAATTATTTCTTAAATTCAATAAAATTATTATTTTAAATAAATAAATAAAACCTGTCTTTCCGTGCCATAAATTTCCTTAATACTGTCCTTATAATAAGAAACAAAAACTGAATTATATGGTTGGCTCACGTGCATGTTATCGGATTTCGGTGTTTCAACCACGTGGAAACAATTCGTGTATTACGTGTTTATATATTTCCATTCATCTTTATGTTAAAAAAATATATTTTCATCTATTTTATATAAAATAAAAATATTTTAATTCCCTTAATAATATACATACCTTACAATTAAAATAATCAAACTTAAATCTCTTAAAATAAATATCATGTGTTTTTTTTATTCTTGGGTTTCATCTATCTTGTATACTTGTTTGAAATACTTTCGTATTTTTCTAATATATGAATTGTTATTTTAACCTTTAGCTCCATACATCAGTGAAAAGTTTTCAAGAAAGGTGAATTAACTATTTAAAAACGTGTGGAAGCAATATAAAAATGAAAATAATTTTTCGCAATAATTTATAAGGTAAAATTTTAATACACGGTCTGTGTAAAATAAATTTTACATATACCTGTATTTTTGCTTTACAAAATATAAATTTTAAATTCCTAACCCTAACACTTTAAATCTTAACCCTAACACCCTAAACCCTAAATTTTAAACACTAACTTTAAATTCTAAACCCTAAACTTCTAACATTTAAACCCTAAACTATAGCTCTAACTCTTAAAATTAAAATGACAGTTTACACGGTCTGTATATTAAAGTTTTTTCCAATTTATAATAGTTTAATTTCTAAATTAAATCTACTCTATTGACATAACTATTTGGATGGAAATCGTTTGCCCCTAACTATACCTCATGTGGTGTCTTAATTTAAAATAGTGGGTTAGAGTTTAGAATTAGGGCTTAGAGTTAGAGTTTAAGGAATAAGTGGTAGAATGTATTTTTTAGGGTGTAGGTTTTAGAGTTTAGGATGTGGAAATTAGAGTTAGGGTTTAAAATTTAATTTTTAAATGTTTTTAGTGTGGGCATATAACGGGCAGAAGATTTTTGTTCCTATTTAGATGGAAATCGTATGTCCTCTAATCATGTCTTTTTTGGAGTCTCACTTTAAAATAGTGGGTTTAGGGTTTAAGGTTAGGGCTTAGGATTAAGGTTTAGAGAAGTAGTGGTAGGGTGTAGGGTTTAGAGTTTAGAATGTGAAAATTAGGGTTAGAGTTTAAAATTTAATTTTTAAGTATTTTTTAATATGAGGCATATAAATGGGCATAATTAGAGGTAGATGATTTTTGCTTTAACTATTTATATTAATTTAATAAATATCTCAGTAAAAAAATGAATGATGTTTATTTTAAAAGATAAAGATTTAGTTTACTATGTTATATAGTGTATGCATTTTTAAAGAGTTAATATTTATGAACAGGAAATATGCAGGTGCATCGTTGTGGGATTTTAGGCACACACTGATCAGAAAGTTGATGGTTGAGGTTGACCCAGCACCCACCCAAACCACAAAAACTCAGACTTCACTGCTACATCTTCAGTGTTCTGACTCAGCCCCCACTCCCATAATCACAGATGCGTCTCCTTCACCTTCATGCATTTTTCAAACCCACGTCTTTTATACTCAGAGGCGGACGGTGACTGATCAGATCGGATGTTCCCCAAATCTTGAAGAATCAACATTTGATCCCTCAATTTTTGTACAAATTTTAATTCAACCTTTTAAAGTTCTTATTTGTTTCAATATTTTTAATTAAGTCTCTTTTTAATTTTTTAAAAGTAAGTCTCCAAATTTTAAAAATTTTAGTTAAACCTCCAGAATTTTTGAAACCCCAAATTGTTTAATCGAGTTTAGGTGTGTTTGAATAGTTTAACTAGACACATCCACTGTTTATAGTTTACTTACTCCAACAGTTTAGTCGAGGTTGAATAGTTCAAGTTATTAAGTTTGGTATTTTAATACTTGATTCGAATAATTCATATTTTTAATAACTGAATGGGAAAATATGATGTTGCTCATGATAGCATTGCAATTAACAACCTTTTTAAGACGGTTTCATCAATACTTAAAACACTAAAACGATGGGAAAAAAAATCAATTAGCAGAAGGATTCCCCTAGTAAGGAAGTGGCCTTATCCTTCAAAACTTTCCATGCTGCATTCACATGCTTCTCTTCCGTCAATGGAGCACCGACCGCAAACCTTAGTACGTATATGTCCGATAAAACCTGCGTTCATCGTATAACTCATCGCTCTTAGATAACGTGCCTTCCACATTCACAAGCAAGATAAGGCATGCCAAGTTGCCAACAATGCATATACCAGTAGTTCAAATTGAATGTATATACAGTAGATAGGAAGCTTGCCGTGTGTGATATGAAGACATTCCCTGTTGAGTTTACAGCATCTAAAAGTTCACGGTTCAATTTGTTGCCATGATCTTCGTCATTAGGAGGCAGAAGGCAGAAACAAACTAATGAAAATATCCGAGGGGTGACAACCTGCTCAGATGAGTCATATATAACAAGTGATCCATCACTAACATTGCATTTTTTCTTTAACATAAGTCAACCATAATAGACATCAACTTGTGCATGGGAAAAAGAATAATAAATGAAATTATCCTTCTTATAAGTAGAACGTCTTGAGAATCATTACTTTCTTAAGGACAAGGCAATATTCTGTCTCTTTTGGTGCATTAGGGCATCGAATTAGACCATAGGAGAGAGTTTCATTGAAGGCTGAACATGAAAACTGAAAAGCCAGCAGACTGGCTTATAGATACACACATCATCATGGACTCGGTATCATTCGACAACTAATCTTACATCATCAGCCTAATTATAATAATAATGAACTTCGTATCCAATAAATAGGAAAACTTTTGCTTCCCTCGGCAACTGTATATATCCAGTTGTCCAATGCTTTAGGCAGACATTGTAATGTGCAACCTGATTAAGATGCAGTACAGCTATAGTTCTAGTTCCACTTCGTCACATGTCCTAGTTTAAGGATTAGATAATAGGTACCAAGGAAGTTTGCCTTATTTATTTATTTATATGCCATTGCTACAAAAGCACATGCTCTGACATTCCTGTTTAAGTAAGGTCCTACACAGCAATCAAGTGAATGTCTAATACTTCAATCGTTTCAGTTAAAACTTGCCCCGTGGAATACTGTTTCAAGTCATAGTGACTATTTTCATGTATGCAGATGTCTAATATTCTAAAATGGCATTGGATAAATCATCTGTAACATAAAACATGAACTGTCATTTCATTTATACTTCGCTCATCAGCATGCCATGTTCGGTCACAATGACTTATAAGGGGTTCTTAAGATCTACATCAATTATATATTATTATATGTATATATAAGAGCACACCTACCTCAAATCTTGGATCTTGAACGACCAGGTTCTCAAAATGTTTGGCCAACTTGATATGATTTCTTATATAGCACTGCAGGTTTTCCGAGCCATACAATCGTAATACCATCCATAGTTTCAGTGATCTGGAGGCATGCAATGGATTAGTTGGAGGGAATTTCTAGTTGTTTTATTAATCTAATTAATGTTATTGAGGAAATGAAAATATAATCTGTTAGCAACAGGCAGAAAATATTGTCAGTTTTACATTCATCATGAAAAAACAAAATTACAAATCCATATGAAGTCGCTTTTTCATTCAAGTAACTATACGAGTGTACATAAACAATGTAAAAGGCATTCATATCTTCAATGCATAATGTTGAAAAGCATACCTAAACCGACGTCCAAGAGGAACTTGCCAATCTTTGTAATCTACGACCATGTTTGCTTGCGAGACCTGAATTTGATAGCATAGGGAAGCACAAAAGGAAATTCACTAACTACTTTAAATTTTGATTGTAATAGCCGACTAAAATTCTTCAGGTTTGATCCATTGCTCAAATAGCAAGAGGAAAAACCATCGACTTAATTAAAGTTCTGGATATTATAACAAAGGCTGTAGCATTGAATGAAGATCAAACTGTAAAGATATACACAAGCACACCATAAAGAGCCTAAGGCACCACTTGAGGAATGTTTATCTATGGTAAGAGATAATCAATCAAAGACCACCTTCAAGGCTCCAACCAACTTGACATTCTCTTCCGATTAACTTAACACTACGAAAAAATGTAGCTGCCATATTTTCTCACCACCACTCTCGTTCCAAGAAACACAATTTAACCAACAGCTATGATTTTATTTTTCTCACTGTTTTACTATTACAAACTAAAAAACTAGGGTGTGCTCAAGGTTAGTACTGGTGATTCTTGAATCAGCAAGTGAAATACGACTCATGTATTTACAATCAATATGGAGTGTGTCTAAATCATGTGAACCGATAAACTCTTATGTTTTTCAAAGGATTCATACTACTCAGTTTTTAAGTTTTCAGATTCCATCAATCCTCATGTATCCAGCAGACAAGCTGCCACTAACTTGGCAGATTTACTAGTGTACATAAGAAACCGAGTCCTGGCTCATTTGGAGTCAGCCACATTCTGAAACACATGCATCTTATATATCTGGCATGCACAAACAATTTACAAAAAGTAACTAAAAGCTTATCCAGATTTGGAAGAAATCATAATTTCCCTCAACATAGAACAACACTAAACCTTATTCTTCAGAAACTCTGGATTTGTAGAGAGGGCATGGACCAAAGCACTTCTATCCTGTTACAGGGAGTAACAATGAAATATGAGCATTTAACATGAAGGGCATTTGCTAAAACCTGTTTACGAAACTGAGAATTATTATGACATATTGATGAGACAGTTTTGCTAGTTCATAGGCATATACACCTATCTGTTATTTTGTTGGTCAATGAGGCATCCCAAACCAGTATAATACGCTAAGTGAACCACAGATAAGTTGCATAACTCACCAACCACACACATCAGACAAGTCTGAAACTAGCAAACCGGCCTTGGGCCAGATATATAAACCACGCATACAGATTCATGTCAGTAGTTACACTGAATTGAAGGCAAACTTTGCAGTAATTTATCTTTGTGCAACTTACAAAGAAACTATCAAAATGATAATGTACATAAATCAGATTGTCGACCAATATACAGGCAAAGTGCAAAGAGTAATGAATTAGAAATTTTATTGTTCTTGCTGTATGCAAACAAGTAGAGGTGACATACCTTTACCCAAAGTGCTGAACAAACAAAATTAGTTAGAAACCATTTATGTGCATTCATGTTGAAAGAATCGGCCTCTTCAACGCCGTCCATGTAATGACGGAATTCAGGGCATACACAAGCACTTCCAGCATATGCAGCATCGACATGGAACCACATTCCATTACTCTGTCCAGAGGCAAAGCACACAGGAAGAGTTAAATTGAATTGCTTTCAAATGTACAAGATGCTAACATGTATCATATAATAAAAACTTCATGGAGATAGTTTTGCTATGTACTCGGATTCTTCATTTTTTCTAAAGCACCCATGTTCAACACCTATGTGGATAAATATTTGGACATGGGCATGAGATGATCCTCCGAATAGATGAAAAGACTTAGAATAATGGGCGTACCTATGCTAGACTCATAGGTATACCTGGCACTCACCCTAAGTCCCGGTAACATAAGTCTTGTGTGGGGGTTTTATAATCTCTGTAAATGAGTGAAATATTTAATCAATTTTGTAAATTTTAAATGCTTGTGCTCCATGTTTCAGTCCACATAGGTGGCTTGATATTTCCATCTTATCGCTATTGAAAGAATTTCATGCCTAAAAGATAAATGATCAATGAAGTTACTTAAAATTTATGCATCAACCAATCAAATACAAATTTTATATTGGTCTAGATTCCAGAGCAAATCCCCTGCTCGAAATTTACATTACCTTAGCAATCTTTCCTAGAGAAAGCAAAGGGTCAACGGCAGTTGAAGAAGTCGTGCCAACCTGAAAATATAAAAATCATTCAGCAATCAAATTTTTGAACTATATGTATGAAGAACAAGGAATCAATCAAACGCTGACTTATTAATATGGATCATAAACTTTACACATAGGACACTGTCCTAATAGGCTTCTATGCTTGATAAAGTAAAGGAAATACCCTACAAAGATAATCATCTCATAATGTCTCTATCAAGTTGTTATTTTGGGCAAGTGAAAAGGAAAAGTATATATGATAGAGCAAAAGATCGAAAGAAACTAACATCAATAACATTTTGCTTCTTACAGTGGCACATAAAAAGAATGGAATCAAGCCAGTGGTAAGGTCATGTGAAATTGCTTCACTCAGCAACTCTGATGAAAGTGCATAGTTAGTAGAAGAGTTTGCTTTTAGCAGCCTACAATTCTCAGGATGGATTCCTGCTATCTGCCATTGGATGGTAAATATGTGATCCGATTAGCACAAACAGAAATAAAAACTAGAGATGAACCCTAATTCACACGGATACCTGGCAGGCTTTTTGCAAGGCAGAATGTGTTTGATCAGATGCATAAACTACAAGCTTTTCAAGTGCCCTATATCAGAATTTTATAAAATAAAAAAATTCCAAGTCCTTGCCTGCTGAAAGGAAATCTTCGGGTAGCTTTAGCATCTTAGCAAGCCAATCCAAAACAATCATTTCAAGCTCTGTTGCAGCAGGAGATGTAATCCAACTGAAACCAACGATAATGAGACCAGCACTAAGCATTTCTCCCAAAAATCCAGCAACACTACTATTGGAAGGATAGTATGCAAAATAATTTGGGCTCTGCCAATGAGTAACCCCTGGCAATATCTTTGCTTGAACGTCTGCGATCAGAAGAATATTTATTCATGAAGAAAAATACATGGTGATGCACCCAATGACAACTTCACCATCAATTGAGCAATTTAATAAATTCAAGAATCAATTGAGCAACTTCACCATCAAGAACATGCTGAAACGAGTCTGGTTGATTAGGTGCAGAATCCGGTAACAGGTCACGTAGGTATCCAGGCTGCATATAAATGACCACAAATAAACAAGGACAACAAAGAAAAATCACATCAAATCACAGCATTCCATGTAAATTCAGACATACATTTACATTTAAATGTACATTCTCCATAGACAATTAGAAGTTTAGAACTTTTTTGTAAACTAAAGCAAAACTAAAAAGCAAGACAAAAAAAGGAA